>JAOXJK010000023.1:114258450-114297276 GCA_025774025.1 Xenus cinereus
TCAAGGCCAGGCTGGATGGGGCTTGGAGCAACCTGGTCTGGTGGGAGGTGTCCCTGCCCAGGGCAGGGGGTGGAACTCGATGATCTTTGAGGTCCCTTCCAACCCAAACCATTCTATGATTCTGTGAACACTGGTTGCGTGCAACTCAAATGAAGTTTTTGGCTAAATGGTTTTAGCAAGGCTAAAGCTGCGAATATAAAGACCTTGATATGTATGAAAATGCATTTTGCATTTTATGCAAAACATGCAGTAAAGAAAGGTACTCTCAGGTCAGTGTCACAGGTGAGAGGCGCAGGTTTGACGTGTGTGGTTTGGCCATGCCCCTTGCCTGGCCTTGCTCGCTCAGTCGTCGTGTTTCTCCTTGTGTGCTGTCCTCCAACTGGGGACATCCAAGTGGAGGGGGGGGTTTGGGTGCTGGGGTGGCATTCCTGGATGGCAAAGCTGGTTAAATCCACGGGGACAGAAAGCAAGAGGAGAGTACAGCCACGCTCCCCCCCCTCTGTCCGCTCTTGGCACCTTGTGGAAATCAAAATTTCTCACGTAGGGCACACAAAACCCCAGCCGCTGCAGTCCTGCTTGCTGCGGGCTTGGACACGAGGTGTGAAAATTGCATCTTCCCCCAAGGTCACAGTGTTTGTTGGCTCAAAACCCTCTGGAGATGCCTCCAGCATGGCCTGGCATCTTCAGGACTGGATGGCTCTGCTTTTCCAGGGTCTTTTAATTCCTTCAGTGCAAATGCGGTTTGAGATTTGGGGTTTTTTTATATTTTTTTTTTATTATTATTATTCTCTTTCCTTTTCTTTCCGTGAATTGCAGGTGCTCCCTGCAGAAGAAAAAGGCATCTGGTGCACTCCCCTCTTACCCCAGCCCAACTGGAGTTCATCCTAATGGGGAATTAATGGCAACCCTCCGGCGCGGCTGCTCAAATTCCTGCTTGGAAAAGCACCCAGGGTCTTGCAGGAGGTTTTTCAACCCTCCGGCTCCATTTACGTCAGCTAATTACTGTGAATTGCAACACAGTCTCCGTGTAGGAGGAATCATCTGTGCAGCCTTTGTGTGAATAACCTGCGGGGAGATGGGTGGCGATGCCACCCAAAGATGCCCGGCGGGCTCGGCGTGGGATGCGGGGGTTATTTGGGGGGGTCTGTGCCCATCCCTGGGGGTGCGGGGCTGGGCCATGCAGTGTGTGGGATGGAGGCAGGTCGGCACAGGGATGGGTGACACGGAAATCCTCTCCTGGCATCGCCTGGCCGTGAGCTTTAAGTCACGAAGGCTTTGCAACTGGGTTTTCTTCTCTTGGACCTTGCTCCTGCGAGTAGCATTGGGGGGAACTTTCCAGAGCAACTGGTAGGAAATGGGAAGACGGGGGAGAAATAAGAGGAGCCGTCGTTTCTGTATTCATCGAGAAGATGCCTAGTGGTGGCACCCCCTGACATGTTTATCAAGCCAGCCTTTAGGGCACGGCTGCTTCTTCACCATGTGAGCATTTATGAGGTTTACAGTTCCCTTCCTACTGCTGTGACTTAATTTTGCCTTCCAGCTTCCCTGCTTTTCTCAAGCGTTTTCTTAACCAATATAATCCAGAAAAAGGGAAAAAAAAAATTTAAAAAAACCCCGGAAGCATCCAAATAACATTGGATCAGCTGTTGAAGGTGCTGACCAACCTTTCTGCAGATTTAGGTTACAGCCAGGCAAGGTTCTCATCTCTGTTCTTTAGGTGCCTAAAATGCTCTGAAGTCACTTAAGCGATGTCAGAGATGTTTCTCAGATTTGCTTTGTCTGTGTGATCAACCCATAATACTGATACAATTCAAAATCAGAAGCTAGTCTTTGATATTTTTTTGGGAGGAAAAACATTGATCAGTTTATAAAATGTTGCAACCCTGCCGGTTTTCTTTTTTTTATTTTTTTTAAATTTCTTTTTTGGTTTTCTTTATTCCTTTTTTGGTTTTTTTTCTTCTTGTTTTCCTGATGCTGAAGAAGGAAATCTCTTGCTTGACTGAAATCATAATAATGATTAATAATCCCAATGATGATTAATAATCCCCACATTAACTCACAGTGGGTGATTTACAGACACAAATGCACAAATTACAGCACTTTCCCTTTTGGTTTTTTTTCTTCTCGGGATGCGTGCGAGTCCCTGATCTGGGGACCTTGCCCTGGGAATGGCTGGGAGACGTGTGGAGATGGAGAAGAGCCCTAGGATTGATCTTTTTTGGTCCTAGCATTGGGAATAAGCTGCCTTGCACAGGCAGGAGCTCCTTGGTCAGCAACAGCAGGTCTTGGTGAGGAGCTGAGCCAGGCAGGACTCCTGCCCAGTTTTTTGTGTAAAAAGCGAGTGGTTTAGACCACAGGGAAAGACGGGGGAGATGTACGTTTAGGACCTCCTTGGCCCAAAGGGGGCAACTCAATAAAATCCAGGCCAGGTGTCCTCTTGTCTTCCTCTGGCAATCTTCTGCTTTTGCAAGTCCATGGATCCAGCTTCAGCGCCGGGAGGAGGGAATCCCCTTTTAATTGTTGGAAACTTCATCTTTTCTCAACTCGCCTCATCCTTAACCTCAAAACACTTTGTGTCCAAGACAAAAGACTTCTGTTTCATTGTAAAAATCAGGTATGTTGCCTTGGTTTCTTCCCTTCCTCTTCAATAGCAGGTTTGGGGTTGAGGTTGTCTGTCAGTTTGGGGTCTTTATTAAACTGTATGGAGGGTCTAAGTTGAAAAAGGAGAGGTTCCAGGAGAAACTTTTTCACCCTGAGGACGGTGGAACAGGTCAAATGGAGAAGTTGTGACCAGATAAAGCCATGAGCAACCTGGTCTGACTCCACAGCTAGCCCTGCTTGAGCAGGAGGTTGGACTGGAGACTCATGAGGTCCTTTCCAATCCCAGTTATCTATGGGCCTGTAAGTTACAGTGGAAAATAATGAAGATTTTTTTTAAAAAAACTTTTTTTTTTTTAAAAAATTTTTTAATTGTTTGACTGGTGAATATTACTGTGAGGCAGCAGAAAGCATTTTCACCTCCCTCGACAGCAGCTGTCTCTGGATTCCTACCTCCCTACCGGCCTGGACATCGGCAGTGAGCTTGTGTTTCTTTCAAAGGGCTTCAATGTGTGATGGATAATTTAGGGCCATAAAATCAACTTAAGGTGGGAGGGACCTTCTGAAATCACCTGGTCCAGACCCTATTTCAGTGCAGGGACAGCTTCAAAATCAAATCTGCTCTCAGACTGAGACCAGGTTGCTCAGGGCTGTGCTCAGTTGAGTTTTGAGCATCTCCAGGAATGGAAACCCCATGTCTTCTCTAGGCGACCACCCACAAAAAAAGGCAGAATTTTCCATTTTCCACTTGAAAAATTCAATATTCTGGACCGTAAAGATGAATTAACCAGCCCAGATGCAGTCAGACCACCTAAAGGAGGTGTCATTGCGGGGCATCAACCCTTTTTCACCCACCCCTGCTGTTACTGTCTTATAAAATTTCCTTTTTGAAAATGACATTTAATCTTGGAAATAGCTTTCCTTTTTCTTATTTTTTTTCTTACCTCTGCTTTTTTTCTGCTCTAATAGCTGTGAAGTTTCCTCTAATTAAATGTATCCATGGGCAGATAATCCTGTTTTGCTCTAGTGTCAATATGGTCCTTCAGCTAAATTAAATATTTTCCCTGCCTGATGTTTATCCTCCCCTGTCTGCTTCTTGGCTCCCTCCTGGAGGTATTTGAAGACCGTGATCCTATTCCCTCTCTTTTCTTTCTTCTTCTGGGCTCAGCAAATCAGGTTTTCTCAGGATTTTGACTCATGGCTGGTCATTTAAGGGGTTCCTGTCTTCAAGCATCTGCTCTCCCTCTCTGGATGGTTTCACCGCTGTAGCAGAGGTGGGGAGAAGGAGGCAGGAGTCTTCTCACTTGCCACAGCTAAACCCAGCAGAAACCACAAGCCAGATTCCCTTTTCCTTGGATAAGACAGTCCCTCCTTCCCCATCAAACCCCCTCCAGCTCAGCCCAGCTGCGACTTGGGAAATCAGGGCTGCAGCTGGTGCTGCTGCTGCTCTGGACCTCAGGGCCATCTTCTGTACATCCAATGCATGGAAAAAGCCATGTGCCATCAGCACACATCACTAATGAAAGGTGAGATAAAGTCCATCTCTGCACTAGCCTCAGGGATCTTCTTGCAGCTTCCCTCCAGTTTTACTCCTTGCTTTTGCCTGACTTGGGGCAATGGGTGGCAATTTGAAAAGTTAATTATTTGTTGAGTGCCTGCCCCTGTTTTGGGGCTGTACTTGTATTCATTTTGAGCCCCACATTTCTGCATGGCATGGTGGGTCTCTCTCCTTTCAGGTCTTTGACGTTTGACGAGCTTGGCTCCTGGCTTCTCCCCTCTCCCCTCCCATTGTGGACATCCAAGGGAGAGCCCTTGCTGCTGGGAAACCCTGGTTACTTTAATTCTTTGCAGTGTTGAGATGGTGAGTACACTCAGAAGCTCCAGGGCCAGCTAGTACAGTGTGGCCGCAGCTGAAACAGTAATTCTTACACTCTTGCACGGGATGACCCCATCCAAATTTTCCCCAAGGACAAGGTGATGTCCCTGTGTCCCCACCCCAAGCAGACCTTTGGGAGGGTGTGAACTCTCTTGCACCAAAACCATGCCAGGGATGGTCCTCGCGCTGGTGGCACTTGCAGCCAGGCTCTGGCGATGCTGAGTTTGTGAAATCAGGAGCCTTCATCATGGCCCTGCTTTGGTTTGCTTACGCTTTCACTTCACTTCCATCAACCGCCTTGTCTGGACTAATTCATCCTTCCTCTCCTCTAACTTTCCGTGATTGTGATAAATAATTTATGTAACAGGCTGAGTCAGGATTTGTTGCCTGGGATAAAGCGCACAGGCTTCTGCAAAACACGCCTTGGTCTTGCTGTTAGCCTAGAAACAGGGACACTAATATAATAGACATGTAATAGTCTTGGCTCTTCTCCCTCCAACGGTGACATAAATTGGGGGTGACGCTCACTTGGTAACTGCAGCTTCTCAGTTGTGCCGTGAGCGGGCGGGATGAAGTGCCAAAGAGATGAACTTAAAGGAGGTTTTCTGGATCTGGCAGGGAAATAAATGCTGGTCCAGCAGGAACCAAATCCCAGCAGGTGGTGGGCAGACATAATCTTTGAACTCACGAGCACGGGCACGTGCTATGGAGAAAGCTCAGTGTGCCCCTAGGATACCTGAGCAGTTCCATACTGGGGGGGCGGGGGAAGGGAGGGAAGCTGTTTTCATGGGAAAAATAAAAGTAACCTGGGTTTTCTGCACCTCAAACTGAGTATTCCCCTCTACTTTACTATCTTTTCCACTTGTTTTGCTCCGCTTTCCCCTGCTCTGTGTCCTACAGCTGCATCCCTGGAGGACCTCAGCGTGGAAGGATGTGGAATGGGAAGGGCCGGAGAGGGGGGCTGTTTTCCCGTGTCCACCCCCGAGGTGAAGCACTCCTGTACATGATCCCCAAGGATGGATAACGCCAGCAGTGCTTTTGCTGCCATGCTTTTGTGGCCATGCAGGGCTCAGTCGGAGCCTGACATCTTGAGCCACAGGAGATCTGGCCCATTCGACACCCCTCTGGAGGAACGGGACCAGGATGGTGTGCCAGATTTTAAAGGAATACGCATGTACCCGTGGAAGAGTGATACAGAATCTGGTTTGTATCCTAAAACAGCATTCAGCTTCACTGATTTTGGCACATTAGCCCCAATGTACAAGAGGCACAGGTGACTTGACCCTCCAGTTTGGGTGTTCAAAGGGGTGATAATGCTTCCACTGAGGGCAGCAAACCCTTCCTTTGGGGTTAACACCTCTAATGCTGCCCTGGTGCTCGGTGCTGCGCCAGGGCTGGGTCCCCAGGCCAGGTCCCAGCTCCTTTCCCAAGCGTCACCCACTGGGGTCTCAAGATGAAGCCCACAGGACCGTGTTTCAAACTCTACGAGTGTTTCCCCAATCAGACTAATTGGGTAGTGGCTGTAAAAATCCAGCGCTGCCATTACAGGGCAAAGCTGCTCTCAGTGGGGATGGATGGACCCGGGGAAACTGCAGGATGGACAAGTCACCCAAAATAACCCCCCGGTTTGTCTGGAGTCCCAGCAGCTCCTGGAAAACGAGCCGCGAGATTAACACTGCGGCATCAACGCCCGCTGATGCAGCACTGCTAATTATAGAGCCCCGGCTCAAGCAAGGGCCGCGCAATTAGCATTTCTTAGATGAGGAGGCAAGAGGCGTTGAGTGCTGCTCGGTGGCCCCAAACCTCCTCCAGGCTGAAGGTGACAGCACCGTGCCCACCAAGAGCTGCCCCACCACGGTGGTGGTCCCAGAGTGAGCGGCACTGATTTACGCCCCGCTGCTCCGAGGGTGACGTGAGGGCTCATAGTCCATCCAGCCTTTAATACCGGAGCGATAACTTGCCCGTGGTTTTTGGAGGAAGGCCAGGTGCTCCCCACCGGGTAGCTCCAGCAGGCGGGAGGGATGTGGCCGGAGTGTGATATTAAGGCTTGCGGTGCCCGTCCCCTGCGTCATTCATTCGCGTCGTTCCCCGAGGCTCCGTTAAAAAGCACAAGGTGTAATTTTCAGCGATGAAATGCCAGCGTCTTACCGCCGCCCGGCTCTAAATGTGCGGCCATTTCCTTCCAGAAGAGACATTTTTTTTTTCCGAAAATAAAAAGAAATGCATATTTTTTCTAGAGTAAGCAGTGATTTTCTCGTGCTTGCTGGTTTTTGGATCGTTTGGCAAGCTGACGTTACCACATTACAATCCTATTTAATGTAAGCCTTACTGCAGCGCCCCATAGACCCCTTCATCCTCAAACTCGGTGAAATCTCCATGACCGGCGCCACTAAAGCACCTGAAATGCTTCGTTAAAGGCCAGGAATGGTCCCTGTGCCCCAACGCACTATGCCCAACACTGCCATGAGCGGTGCCAGCCTGGGCACCAGTTCCAGGCTGAAGTTTGAGGAGATTAAGTGGCCCTTTTTTAGCAGAGTCTGTTGCGATAGGACAAGGGATACTGGTTTTGAACTAATGGAAGGTAGATTCAGATTCGATATAAGGAAGAAATTTTTTACAATGAGGGTGATGAAACACTGGCCCAGAGAGGTGGGAGATGCCCCATCCCTGGAAACATTTAAGGTCAGGTTGGACGGGGCTCTGAGCAACCTGATCTAGTTGAAGACGTCCCTGCTCATTGCAGGGAGGTTGGACTAGAACTTTAAAGGTCCCTTCCAACCCAAACTATTCTATGATTCTGTGATTTCTGATCAAAGGGTTGAGTGAGTCTTGCAGAATCTCCTTGTGGGATGTAGGTGCTCAAGTCCCATGATAAGGACTTGCACCTGCTATCAGCTGGGGGGATGCTGAAGGGAAGTACCGTCAAGCACCATGTGGTGGTTCTACCGGTTCATATGGTGGTTTGGTCATCCATCCCCATTGCCACAGCGAGCAGCTTGCAGCCCTGGTCCCCACAGGGTTTTGCTGGGCGTTTTGGATGAGTTTAATGCCCAGCACATCTCTGCATCACATCCCACAGCTGAGCATTTCCCACTGCTTCCACCCCAGTGGCTCTCAGCAGTGCTGGAGCCGGTTAATCAGCTCAGCTGAAGAGTTTGATATTTAACTCATTTCCGTGGCCAGGCGGAGGCAGGAGAGGTGACCCAACAAGGTCTCGCCCTATTTCAGCCAGGAAAATCACGTCCTGTTCTTTCGGCAGGAGACAAACTTGGCCTCAGACACAGCGCATCTTGCGCACTGGAGGCATCTGCTCCTCACCCGGGCTGGTGTCACCTCCTCTGACCCTGGCTACGGCGGGCTAAAAGCCTGGCAGAAAGCCACCAGCACAGCATCATGCTGATGCACGTAACTGCCCAGGCTGCTGCAGTTTTAAAGGGTGGCCCACACAGTGCTCATGACTTCAAAACAGCTCGCCTTGTGCCTGGGATTGGGCTTTCTCCATCTCATCCCAGCAACGGTTTTGGGTTTGTGCCTGCCCGCGTGTGCGATTGCACATCCCCATCACAGCCGGCTTAATGAATCCGAGCAAACGAGCACAAAAACATCGAGCTGTACCGATTTTATGTCACTGCCAGATTTTGCACTCAGCTTGGGTAGTGGGAAGCCAGGGAGATAAAAACGCAGCTCATTTTGTTGATGTCAATGGGGTTTAAAATTCAAGACAAATTAATTGCATCTGTATTTTTTGATCGGTGAAGGCAATTTCGTGAAGCATTTGTTAAAGATGCCACTTAAGGAGGAATTTCCTAACTGCAGAAGTTAATAACTTTAAAACTGCTACTCAGGCTCCCTGCAAATGGGGCTTTGTGCTGCAAATCTCTTTGAGACTCATAAATCAATCCTATTTAGAAGCAAATTTCTTAGATTTAGAGCAATGAATATTTAAATACTACCATTTGAAACATTTTCAATTTTGAGATCATTTCAAAGCCAGGCGAGTTTACAGCATTGGGCTACTCTGCAATCCTTTAGCGCCTGAATTGATCTGAACTGTAGCTGAATCTTAAGCAGCTTAAAGAGCTATAAAGAGTTAGAGTAGTTTAAAGGGTTAGGGTAGTTTAAGCAGAATATCATGTTTTCAGGGCTTTGGTTAAAGAAATGGGAGTTCACAGGCTGTCAAGCCGAGCAGCTCCAGATGAAGGACCTGACAAGCATCGTTAGAAAATCTCTCTGAAGCATTAGGCATGTTCTCTGCCTTCAAACCTTGTCTGCTTTATTTTTTTCTAAGGAAAAAAAAAAAAAAAAGAAGAAAAAGGAAATGAAATGAGCGGCTTGAACATTCACACAAAATGCAGAATAAAGGCAAAACACTTGGGAAATCCTGTGAAGCTGGGTTTGCTCTGACAACAGGCTTGTTGCTGCTCCCTGTATTTGACACTCATTTTTCTTCACTACAAACCACTTCAAAACCCAGTAACACTCTGAACAGCAGCAATGATAAAAACACGTGAGCTTTGCTGTGTTCATGTTTAGCCCCTTCAATGTCAGATACATGCAAATTAAAAACTGAAAGATGGAGCTTTTAAACTCTTTTGAGAGCCCAAGTCAGCCCTGCACAAGCATTTGGGCAAGATGATTATTTCAGATGGAAAAGAAAACAGGGGGAGAAGGAGGTCTTTTTGGGGGGGGGGTAAGATATATTTATGCCAGTCCTAGCCATAGTAAAAAGCCTCTGTGTACCGTTATAATTTATTCCTCTCGACTAAAAGCCATGCATATTCCAGTATCGTTGCTCCATCTGTGCTGCTAATGCTGGACTGTGCTAAAAACAAATCAGGATTTATTGGATACAAGAGGCAGCTGAGGCAGAGGGAAGACTCCTTATCTGGGTATAACGCAGACGGATGAAGGCGGGAGATCTGTTTCCAGGTGTTTCTCCAACTGGACCGGCATAAGGACAGCATCTGTGCTGGCACAAGCCACCCACGCCTGCTCCCCAACAGCAAGGAGAGGAACGGTGCAGCCGAGGTGAGCCTCTGTCCAGGGCTGTCCCTGCTGCAGCTTCTTCGCATCGGTCACAGGGGTCATAAGAAGGGGATGGGATTGGTGCCGGGTCACCCGCGTGTCCCTGTCACCCGCTGTCCCATCCCCGACACTCACCACGAGCAGACGTCTGGGAAAGGCATAATGACAGGTATGGACATTTCCCCTGCAGACCCTCCTGCCTCTGGTCACTTGTGGCTGGGGGAGCGCCTGCAGCCCCCGGGGTCTCTGCCTGCTGGGTGACCCTCCATGGGTGTCTCTCCCATGACCCCCCAGGCTCCTCCGGAGAGAGCAGAACCAGCCTTTGCCACCCAAACCTTCTTCGCCAGACTTTGTACCAACCACCTGCTGATTTGTCTGGTTTGAGCCTGACAATCTCAGCCGATGCCTTTATTTACTTAATTTTAATTCTAATTTTTATTTTCATTGGATAAAGCAGTGAGCAGCCTTTCCTCTCCCAATTGCACAAGCCTCACCATGCTTCCCCTCCAGCCACCCCTTTTCAAAGACAAGGAGCCCTCACTGACTCATTGCAGGATCCGTTTGATCTTCCCTGTGTCCCTTCTCCAAACTTCTCCTCTGCTGCCCATGGTGAGCTGTGATGGCAGACGAGGCAGGACAGCATCCACCCCAGGATTAGACCCCAACAGAATATTCGCTGCAGAAGAAAGTGCTGGCCTTGACAAAATGTCCCCTTTGAGGCTATTCCAGAGATTTCATCGGGGATGGGATATCTAGCATTGCCACAGTAGAATCCAGGCAATCACTCAAGCAGAAAAATAACACAGGTGCCATGTAATGAGATCTGACAGAAACATAGCAGTAAATGATTTAATTACCCAGCTTATTTCAGTGATGGTGCCGGGATGGATGCGGAGATGCTCGGTCCCTCCAGCTGACAGCAGCATCCTCCTGCTTCCTAGCAGTGAGCCTGGGATGAACCTCTGGCCTCCCATCTCACCATAAATATACTATAGAATTGAATTGAACTGTACTATATGGAGTGAGTATACTAATAGTATAGCTGGTACATATGTATATGCCTTACTCTTGAGGCCCCCAGCAGTCTAATTGCTCCTTCAGTCACTTTCCTCAGCCTCATTTCCCATCTCCTCAGCCCCAAACTGCTCCTATGTCATTCTATCTTGACTTTGTACCCTCTTAAAACACTGATTTTTCAGCTGGGAGCCAGCAATACCCTCTCTGTCCATGGGTATGCTATTCCCACCAGTTCTTGCTTTTTCAGTTCCTTTGGAGACAAATGCCAAGGACGTATTTTTCAGAGCAGACACTCAGCATTTCCCAGGAACTGGGTCTCTTCAACATGTGGCAATGTGTGTGCTGTTCTCAAAATCATGCAGCCCTTCTTTTAATACTGGCTGTCCTGGGACCCATTTCTCCATCACTTTGGGTTAGGGGTAGAGAGGTGGGGTGCTCCAGTCTGGCAGGATTTTCTGTCCCCTCTGAAGCTGGCAAGTGGCAGATCCCCTTCTTTCCTAAAGAACTTTGCAAAGAAATTGCTTGTATATCATATGGAAAAGGAGCGTGTCATTGGCATCAGTGGCAAGAGGACTTTCCTGCATCGCCCAGGATTGTGAACCAGGTCCCAGGGCAAGGCACTGAAAAAATTCCCACCTGATGTAAAGCAGCAGCCGATTTCATCATCCCCAAAGCTTTCCAGGAAGCCCTGAGTCAGGAGTTCATGTTCCCCTTCTCTCACCCAGCCCGTTGTCCCAAACTCTGCAACAGTGGTCAGGCTTGAGGGCTGGAGACGTCATCACAGAAGTGGGCTGGAAAATGCACGATCTGGGGGGAATTCCTTATCACGGGTCTTTCAGCTGTGGTTTTGCGAGCCGATCATGTCCAGCTTGGCTGGAGCTCTTCCCAGCGTCTTTTTGAAGGGTTTTCGCCCTCTGGAGGCTAAAATTAGGAAAGCAAATGCAAAAGAGAGAAAAAAAAAAATTGGCTCAAATCTTACATTTGCTGAAATGTAGCACCCATGAGAACAAACCTGCAATGAGCTGGTGAGCTTCAAAGTGCTTCTCCTGAAAAGCTGACCGTGGGCAAGGACAACTCTTGCATGGCATTGAAAGCCTGAGTGGGACCCACAGGTGTTGTGCTCAGCCTCAGCCTTCCCATTCCTGCCCTGACAGCACCCAAAAATGACCAGACAATGTTGAATCATCCTGCCTTGACAATTCCAGCTGAGAACTTCTGATCATGCTCATTTTACAAAGATTTTATTCCTCTTCATCTTTGCCATAGGTTGCGTATCATAAAGGACTACACAGAGGCTGAAATGCACACGACGTTTATAAATTTTCAAAATTGGATATCCTTTGAAATTCCTATACTTTGTCCTCATCAGACGCAGTTCCATTAATTTTCCTGCAATGAGAACCAGGGGAGAAAAAAGTAGGGTTTTTTTTCCTTGATAAATATTGGGGGGAAAGGGTGATGCTGAAAGCCTAGGCTCAGGTTTGGTTTGCACTGGGCTTGGTCTAGCAGCATCTACATATCTCTCTGATTTTATTTTCCTGCGTCTTTCTGCCATGACTCAGTCCCAGTTCCTTGGAGACCCTGATAGCCTGTGAGGTCCTCCTGTTCCTCTGCATTTTTCTTGCCAGCCTCTAGTACACCTTCTGTCAAGCAAACCAGCACACAGCTCAGCCTCATGAGTCTCAGCAAGAACACCGACAGTGCTGTGCATGGAGGCACGATGCCAAGAACATGCCCCATGAAGGCCGTTTTCCAGGCGTGGGTGATGTGATTCAGTGAGCTGGAAGTAGAGATGCAGAATGTTCCCTCCCGACCGATGCTCCCACGCAGGACATCCTGTGTTTTGTGTTTGCGCTCTTCCAGCCAGACCAGGTCCTTGCACGTCTGCCAAAATGACAGCTTGAAATGTATGTACGAAAGACCTACAGGCACCTAGATCTTACCAGTGGCATAAACACCCATGGGTTGGGAGCCTATATAGGAGCGATGCTCCTAAACATCTTTGTGGACCTGGATCTTGTTTCCAGAACACAAAGGACATAGCTGATGTGAGTGGCAGCAAGGAATATTAGATTTCCAGAGCTGCAGAAGCATTCACCCACTGCTTCTTACACTTACTGTCCCTTCATGTGTAAGAAGGAGTTTCCCACCTGTGACCACCAGCTCAAAAAATTCCCATATTCCACCAATATGTCACAGGTCTGTATCACCACTCATGGTTGGAAGAGAAGATGTGCAACACCATGAAGCAGCCGAGTGCCCCACTTCCAGTTTCACACCTGATCTCGACAAGGTACCCACCTCCACCACATTCATGTGTATTCCATGAGACTTCAGGGGAACTCATAGCCATTGTAGCCAGGAGGCGGTGGCAAGTAGCTCCTCCATGGCATCTCTTTTAGTGTGTGAGCAACTATTTGGTGTGAGGAAGCGTGCTGCTTAGTTGAGTTTGGTCTCAGCAATTCCCAACACAGGAACTGTGAGAAAGCACATGGGGGTGGGAACCTAGAGGTGGAAACAGGTTGCTGAACCCCAATTCCCAATTTAAGGGGTTTTGGGGCAATTTTGACATGACTCTGGGCATGGCACTGGTTGTAGGTGGGGCCTGAGAAAGATTTCCCCTATTTTGGGGGGGATATTATGTAGTGTCAATGAACCAAGTTACATTTTACCAAAAGATTTCACGGATTTCAATGCTCTTGGACATCTGACCAGAGACCTGTCACCACACAGCAGAGGGACAAAGCTGGGACAGGAGACACTTGTCACAAAACCCCCAGCAGTTCTGGGAGCAGCAGTAGAATAGGAAGCAGGACAACAACAGTCTGTCAATACCTGTGCAGCCCAGCACCTCCTAATGCAAGCAATACCATTTCCAACTCCTGTAGGCAGTAAATGACTTAATAATTTAATACTGTGCTCTACAGTGGAGGTAAATACGCTTTGGTGGAGGAGTGGAGGTAAATGCATTCAGTGCTGGAGTACATCTGATGTGCACTGAAGTTATTAAGTCGAAGCAGAAGCCCAGAGGGCACTTTGATAGCATTCGGTGAGAGCAGCACAGCCCCAGGGACGTGATTGTTGCTGCAGATTTGGGGGCGGCTTTTTCAGCGCTTTATAGGGAACCCAGGAAGGCGCCAGCGCTGTTTTGAGTTCTGTCTGCGGGGCTGGGATTTGTACAGCTGAACAAGTTTTAATGTGATGTTTTCCGAGGCAATAGATGTGGAAGCTCAAAGTGCCACGATTACGAAACGCCAGTCCAAGCAGAGGCACATTTTAAATAAGCAATAAAGATGCAAGAGCAAGTCAGTACCAAATAGCAATTCCACTGAAAGATCACAAAGCCATGACCAGGCACAATCCGATTTTTTATGCCTGTTAAAGTAATTGGAAACTCGCCTTGTACCTGTTCCTTGTCTTATTAAAAGGTCTGCTGCTATGAGGACACGCGGAGCCATTTTTTGATATTGCTAGCACTCCGCACAATTTCTTGGCCGGGTTTCACAGTGTGCCAGTAAACAGTTACCTGCTTGTTTACTGGAAAAGCAAGGATTTCAGACCTTCTTTAGAAGATGATTTAATCTTTTTACGCATCATTTTGCACTCGGGTAAGCAGGTCAGCAGCCAAGGCTTGGACTGAAAGTAGGGTCTACCTCCCGCCTCGGCCAGCACGGGTATGGAGGAACAAGGAAACCCAGGAGAGCACACACATGGCTGAGTCTCTGCAGCTTTTGCGTGTTTCCTCATGCCTGATGTGCACATGCCATATTAGCAAAATGTGAAAAATTGACTCAGCTTGAACATGAGTCGGAGCCCCAGCAAGTAAACAAACCCATAAGTAATTCTCCAGCCGAGCTGCCAAGAGACTATTCAACACCCGGGCAGAATCCAGGGGGTGCCAGGATGCCAGACTGTGTCTGCAGCCCGCCACTAACAAGGAAAAATCATTGCAGTTGAGTTCTCCTTGGGTTCATCTCAGTGTAGGTGGAAAGCTAATCCTGCGGACTAATTCTCAGCTGGCCCAGCAACTGGAGGAAGAAAGGGAAGGTCGTTTTAGAACAAAAACAGCACAACTTTGCCTTGCTCAGCCTGTGGTCGCTCACGAGGTTGAATTGCACCATCTCACCGTGACCCCAATGAGTTACACCAGAGACACGCGATGTCCAACACATTTCAGGAAACAGCTGGTACTTCTACTTAATCCCAAAACCCTACTTTTGCCATGCTCGTGTTGAGCACTGCGTTGTGCCTGGTTGAGTCACCACCTGCTGGGTAAGCAAATAGGCCTCTCTGAAGTCAACCATTGCTTCTGAGGGAGTAACTTGAAGCCCAGCCTTCCCCAGCTGGGCAGCTCTTTGTCTGCGCAAGAATATGAGGAATCAGGTCTGTGTAAGCAGTGAAATCCAAAACCAGGAGGATGAAACAAGGCTTTTCCCCATTTCTAAGCTGTCTCTGAACCACTACCATTTTCCGGCTCAGCCCTTACGTGTCCTCTGTGGAAGCTGGGTGAAGGCAGCTGCCTTTGTCCCTGCTGGGGCATCACGGTTAACCCAGCTGCCGTCACACCTCGGCTGGGAGCTGCAAGAGTCAATACAGCTGGGCAAATGGGGTTTTTTGGTGAATGTTTTACCCATACCTGCCGTCCTGCATAGCACCTGCACATCACGTGTGCGCTGTTTGCCTGACCCACGAACAGGGCACGTGTGGTACATCACACTGCTTGCAGCAAGAACAAGCACAGGAGGAGAACAGCATAAGGAAGGTAGAAAGGCTGCTGGTGAAGAAAAGAAAAATATGAAAGAAACTATGAAAGACAGGAGAAATAAAAGACAATCTCTGTAGAAAGCTACAGCAGGGCTCAGCAAGAAGATGGCATGTATCCCCCTGGGTTCATTAACCACTAATAGGATTTATGAGAAGAATTTGTCACACACTTAGGAGTACTTAGAAAAATGAAAAAATAATCTGGAAAGAATCTTACACCCTATAAACATCTATTCTTTCTAATTAGCATTTTATGCTTGTTAAGAGTGTAGGAAGTGAAAGGATCCAAGCAGAAGTCGAGCAGGGACCAGTCCGAGATGAATCCCCTGAGGTGTGAGGGGACCTGGAGTTGTTGGCTCACACAGGTATTTAAGGGCTGTATGAGGTGCCCTGAGTATCTGGCCTGGCCTCCAGCCATCACACATTGGCTGTTGTTGTCCTGTATGTTGCACCTGGAGCTCATATCTGTTTCTGATGCCCACTGAGCACCTCAATGATGCTTGGGGAAAGAAAGGTCACATCCAGTTGCAGGGGAATGCCACAACCTGAATGGACCAAAATCCTCCACAGTAGAAGGGACAGTCCAAAATGGCCACTGGGGTCCCAGGAGATGCTTGCCCTTGTTTGGGAAGAGAAACACCAGGCAATGACCTACCTGAAAGCAGCTGTGTCACCAAAGCCAGGACTGAGAACACTTAGGCAATTTCTATTGCGCCTCTGACTCCCCCACAGAGATGAGCTTCTCGAGGTCGTCTTCATTTCTTCTGGGCTTCAGGAGTCCTAAACATAAAGCAGTAAGTAATGCCGAGGTGTTTTCAATGCCCTAAGCAAAACCACCCTGATAATCCTTAGCTTTCAACACAAGGTGGCAGGCTGTCCCCAAGATGGAGAGCAGCCAGGCTGTTTGACATGACCAGAAATGGTCCTTTGTCACCACAGAAAAGAAAATGCTGCTCCTTTCTGTTACCTCTTTGAGGAGGGAGGAAAGGCACAAGGTTTCTGTGGGACTTGTGGTGACTTAGGGAGAGATGTATGTGGTGAATGAAGGCCTGTTGCTGTGAAAGACTTCCTCTGAGCCTGAGATCTCGTCCAAAACCACCTACCACCTTGGGAGGAAGGTGACTGAGGGGTGCCCACAGTCGTTGTGGTGACAGTGGGATGCTGCTGTGGGCGCATCTCCCCTGCCTGGAAATTAGGTATTGGCAGCACTCTCAGCCCACCCCCTTTAGTGGTTTGGCTACCAGGACTTGGGGCCAGACTGGAGGTGGCACAGCTGAGAGCTGTTTCCCATCATTTCCACCTGCCTTGCCCACATGGACTTCTCTGGTGATCACTGGGCTGTGTCTCAGCCTGGTTACCTCACTAGGCCTGACCCTGACCTGTAGCTTGACTTTGGACCTGCCTCATCACCTCAACTTACCTGAGGACCTGGACACTTGATTGAAACTAGCCGCCACCATCTCCAGAACTGCAGCAAACCTGCACCAGCCATTTTGATAGGGGAGAAATGAGAACTAGGGAGGTGGCTTTGAAGGCTGCCCAGGATTACCCCAGGGGGTCACCTCTCTACAGGTGTGGGGCACCATCAGGGACATCTTCCTGCACCCCACCATCCACTGATGGAGGAACGCGGCACCCACAGGAAGCTCCCTGTAGAGCAAAACCTTCCCACAGCTCATGGGGCTCCTTGCCTTGCAGTTTATTCAGCCGCCAATTTAGGTTATATTGCAAAGAGTGACTAAGCATGGTGGGACAGTGGAAAGAGCAGTCTAATCCACCGAGTCTCACATCTGCAGTAGCTGCTGGCGCTAGGTGGCTGGTGTGCCACCTTTGACACTGGTGTCGGAGCCTGAACACACAGTACTAACAGCTTGATGTTCTGCCTCCCCCTCGCCCTGCTGGGAGCATCCCCAGTTCATTAAGATGATTTGCATACAGCTAAATATGAAGTCATTAAAAAGTGCGAGATGCAAGAGCGAAACTGGATGAAAGCTTCACCGGTGGGAACAATCAAAGGAAATCCCAGTGCTCGAGCTCCAGTTTGCTCAACAGAGGAGAATTCAATTAAGGGCTGATTTGATTTGTGTAGCTCAGAGAAAAGCCGGCTGACTGGGTGTTGGACATATTTTTGGCTCTGAATCAGCCATAAATACCAAGGATTGTTTTAAGCAGACTGGAACAAACATGCTGGACCAAGCCCATGTCCAGCTGCCAGCTGGGGAGTCGGGGTGGGCAGCAGAGGCGGCAGAATTGCCCCTCACTGATGGAGAGCTGATGTGTAACTGCTCACAGGGGTTGTCTACACCACGCACCCCTCTCTAGGAGGAGATCCTGCAGATTTTGGCTGTGGCTGGATCTGTCTTTCCCTCCTGTGCAGCTTGCTCATGCCCCCCCAGCCACCACATGCCGCTCCATCGTTAGCCCTCAGAGACCTGCACAGTTCGTTGCACTAGAAATGCACCTTCTCACTTCAAGAGCTTTTGATCTCATGATTGCCTCCCTGGGGACACCGAGATAAGGACAGTAACCAGTTGCGATCGTGCCTTGCAGAAGTGATTAGGTATCCTGTGTTACTCTTTATCTTCCTGTTATCGTTTTCTTTTCTTCCTTTGAAAAACTGCTGTTTGTTAAATCAACCGATTCATCCTTTGCCAACGCACCAGACGAGCAGTGCCCATTTCGGTTTCCTTCTCAGAGGTTTCTGTCTGGGAGGACTCATGATGGGTGGTTTCTTAGTGATCCCCCACATCGAAGCCCTTACCTGTTAAATCCTATTAGCTGCTGACTGCCCTACAGCTTAGAGGAACTCACCCTCCTGAAAATGAATATTTTCTGCTCATGTTGGGAGCAGAAAAGCTGCACTGACCCACTCACAGTTCCCCAGGAGCTGCGTCCATGGAGCAGGGTGATGCTTGAAGGGACAGCTGGAGCTGCTGCTTGATCCCTGCAAAAAGCATGGGGCAAATGGAGCAGCCAGGGGTAGCAGGGAGCAAGCACCGCTCAAAGACTAGCATGAGCAAAATGTTAATTAATTCCCTTAATACTTCACACGTGCACAGGGAGTTAGAGGGTCCTTCTCGAAGGAAAAATTCATTTGCAGTACAAAGCAGTCCCTTGGGTTGACAACACAGAGCCGTTTTTTATTTGCTCAGGGAGCAAAATGGAATTTTGCTGCAAAAGGCAGCAATGAACTGATTTTAAAGTATTTGTCCTTCACATCTGAAGAAAGTCATTGGTGCTGAACTGGCAGCCACATGAGAAGTGTCTGTGCGAACCTTCAGGTCTACCTAAAACAAGGGCTTCTTGGTAGAACTGGGCAAAATTCCTCTCTGAACAAAATATTTAACTGGGAAGGATACAAATAACTGGGGACGGGGTCCAGGAAGCATTGGACTTCCAGAAAGACTGTGCTTTCTGGAAGAGTTGTGTCCCCCAAAGGCTTTGAATGTTGCTGATAGCTTAGTGCTCCGTGTCTCAGTTCCCCCAGTTAGAAAGGATGCCAAAGGCTGGATGGAGTTGCCTGAGCAAATTTTGTGTCTGGTACAAAACTCTCAGGATTTCTGTAGTAATTCTAATATAAAAGTGGACAGACAGGCTATCGCTAGCCAACAAAAGCAAAAGCTAAACCTATCTTTTTCAATGCTTGGCAAAGACTGCATTTAATACTAAGTAAATATTGCATTCTTGGAACCATTTCCCTTTAAAATGAGCAGGCTGGATGAAAGGCTGCCCTCGCTCTCCCGACCGCATGCAAAGGCAAGATTTATTTTCTTGCTCAGCTGAGCAATGCTGGTGGACAGCCATGCCTCAGGTTTTCCTTCCTGCTTCTATCATGTCTGCTTATCAGAAAGTATCACCTGTTTACTCAAGATAAGACAACCAGAGTTTGCTCATCTGAGGCCTCTTAGAGACATCCTACGAGCATCCCTTTCAGTCTGAACCGGACAACCTGCACCCAACAGCCCCGTGAGCAGGCAACTCAGGCTGGTCAGATCTGCAGGTGTTTTGAGCTAGATCAATGTGTGTTTTCGAGCAAAACCAACGCGAAAGCTGGGCTGTGCTCCACAGGGAGCATCTGACCAACTTTAAAGCTGTGAAACAGAAAAAGAAAGCAAAACCTGCTCTTCTCGGAAAGCAGTATAGACTGGTATTTGTCCCATCTGACCTTGACTTCTGGCCATGGGAATGGGCATTGCGGCCATGTGTACACAGATCAGTGGTGTCCCATGGCTTCTTGCAGTTAGATGTGAAGAAACGGTTAAGCATGGGCTGGTAGCACCTTGTAGTCCTTGGCAGGACTAAAACCCACCAGTAGTGAGCAGCTCTGTTCTGTGCTGGCTGATGGAAGGAGAAATGATGCTTTTTCTTTGGCACACATCCTGCAACAGACAGTGGAGAGAGGTCTCACAGTGACCACAGCCTGCCCATCTACCCCAGGACCACAAACTCCGTGCAATCAGTGGGGCCAGAGGGACACATTTCATGATGTCTGGGCTCAAGGCACTTGCCCACACAGCTCCCAAGGTCATGCCTGCACACCAGCAGCCTCCCTCATGTGTATCAGTAGCACCACGTCATATTGTCCCCTGTTTGATGGTGCTGGGACCATGAGGATGGTGGATTTGGATGAGCCAGCAGTGTGCTGAGCCAGCTACTGTGAAAGGGATCTGGGGAAAGGAGAGAAAACAGGGGATGTGCCACATCCATCCGACAAAGTCCGCTGTGTCTCTTTCACCTGCTGACAGCAGGATGATCTGATCCTCTGGGAGACCCCTCCAAGGTGTGTCGGGTGACAGCACGTGTCCCTCCGCATTCCTTGCTGGGGTTAGGATAGGGCCAGTGCTTTCAAGTGTAGACTAGTCCCAAGAAATTTATCTTGCCAGCTTCCCTTTCGTAACAGGAAGGATAGCTGGCAAACAATAATTGCAGGAAATGTACAACTGACCCAGGCAAAGGTAGAAGGTTTACTTGGATCAGCCTTGTGTGCAGATGGGAACCAGGAGAAAAGCCAGTGCTGAAAGCTTGTGGGTCTTTTCCATGGAATGTTTTATTTATTTTTTTTTTTAACTGAGAAACATTATTTTGTCACAAATCAAGTTGTGTGGAAATGTGCCTAACTCCACAAAACCATGGATGAAACACTGGATGGTTATGTGTGCTAGAAGCCAGGTTCCTCACTGCCTGTGGGCCCTAGCCACTATCAGTGATGCCTCCAGGGAAACTCTTCCCAGCAGAGCTCTCCCATGCTGAGGGTCCTGGGGTGTCTCAGACCCCTGCTAGGGAGCCAAGGCAACCTAGAACATGGGATCCACATCTTGGACACCTGGGATATTTAACAAGAAACAAGAACTACTTCTGGGCTTGGTAAAAGACTCTCAACACCTTGGCCCAGGGCAATTTTCTCCCAGTGCTCAAATTCTGTAAAATTTGAGTATTCACTGATTTGGCTGACAGCCAGCAAAGTTGAGAGTAACCATCAACACCCACGGATAAGCCTCTGTTTCAATCCCAGTATCATTTATCAGGTAACTAAAATTAAGTGTTTTGTTTATTTCAAAATATTTTTTCCTGTATTTCCTTCTCTTAGAGACCCCATTAGAGATTCTCATTTAAGGTCCAAGAGCAGGTTATAAGTTTTGCAGTATGTGACGAATTTCAGCTGAGATGAAAATCCATCTTTCAACCACCTCTAATCTCAGCTATCTTCAGCCTCCCCTTGGACAGATTGGACACTCCAAAAATTGGAGTGAGGGAGAGCCTGCAATGCGTCAGCTCTTCTGTAGGGATCAGCATGTTCAGTGATCTGGGAAGCAAGGAGGAAGAGTCCCAAAGGAGGGGCTCCATTTGCAGTCCACAGATCTGGTCCTCTTCTCCATCCCTTCTTGCAAAAGGAGGATTTACACTGGTGCCGATGAAATTGTGTTGGCACAAAACTGGTGTGAAAGGAAACTCAAGCTGAATATTTGCTGTCCTTTTTGTTCAGCTGGGACCAGTGAGAAGGTCAAACCTGTGCCCAACATCAGCTGAGCTTGCTGAAAGCACACCCTAACCTAAGATTGGGGTTTATTTTCATGTATACAGTCCACTGTTGATATTTCTTCTCCATTTTTGTGCTAACCGTTAAGACAGAACCACCTTTGTGCTGCACTAATAAAGGGGCCAGGTGTGCTGATTAATAAACAAACAAACCTTTTTAATCCATAAATGGCATTTTCAGGATGCACTAACCTGATAGTTCAGTATGGTATTGCCCTGTCCTGTGTTCCCCTTTCTGTCTTGGAAGGCTTTTGGGATGTGCAGCAAGAGTTTTCTCTCCAGATCTGCTCTACGGGTGAGATGTCTGTACTGGGCCACAATCCCACAGGCTCTCCAGACATTTCTAGAGGTGAGATCTGAAGGGCTATTGGGAGAAAACACATCTGGAATAAATCATAAAATGCACACACACAGCCCGAGATCTTCGCATTGGCCAGGGACAGCCTATAATCTTCATAAATCCCTCCCTAAGTGGACTATGTCTGGACCTGGTCCAGGCTGAGCTCCTCAGGACGGGACTCTCAGAAACCTGCAAAGCTGAACACGGGTCTACCCAAAGAAGTACTGAGCAGGCAGAGGCATCTACAGGCTTAGGCAGTGGCTGATAGGGACTTCCAGAGTATTTAAGAGGAGTATTGTTAATGTACGCAGAACTTGGCACCTGGAGTGGCAATTAACTACTCACATCCCTATGGGCTCTTAGTTTTGCCCAGGGAGTTGTCTACTATAAAAAGCACAGGGGCTTTCCAGCAAAAACTGTTGTTAGACATAGCACCTCACACCCCTACTTGTTTTACTTCAGAAATACCGATACTGTGCAGTCTCAGCACGTCCAAGAGATGTGAATGAGGCCGAGCCACTACGCTTATCTCACCCAAACCCTTTCAGGTTCAGTTTGCAGTTGCTCAGCAACACCTTCATCAGCTCTGCATGGGTGGCAAAGCTTAGCCTAAGGGATCAGACCAGTGCGACTGCATACCATGGAGGCATTTTTGGTGTTGGCAAATGAGAGAGCTCAGGGGCCAAACAAAAGCCAAACTTTGTTCTCATATCTGGGGAACTGAGTTGCAAATCAAGGTTGTGTCTGGCACTTGACCCCTTTGGCATCTACCCCATCGGCCTCTAACACTGAGGTGAGTGTTTTCCTTGTTAAGAAATTAATTTTTTTTTGGCTGCTCAGATCTGTCTTTCTCTATTAGTCTCTCTCATTGTTTTTCCTTTCTTTTCCAACACAGAAAGCACAGCAAACTGAAGCCATGAGTGCAACTGAGGTCCCCAACCAGAGGAAAAGTCTTTAAGTGAGGCTGCTGAGAGACGGATGCCACATCTGGCAAGGAACAAGAAATTTGGTACTCAAATACTACTCCATTCTCCTGCATTTCACTCTCACTTCAGCTGGATCTAAGCCTCAAGGCAACAACAATTTGTGTAATGACAAACCTGGACACTGAAGTAAGGGCAAAGTATTATGGTAGGAACAGATGCTCTTACCCTACCAAGTAAGGTATTGCCTCTTCATGTTGAGTCTAGGCATCTTTGAGTTCTGTAATATAACTGCATCTCTATGCATTGAAATACTCCCAGTAATCATTTCCTATGGATTCAGATGTCTAAGGGCAAGAGCCATGGCCCTGAGAGCCCTGACAGGCTTTGCAAGCTCTTTCCTCCTCTTTGAGGTTTGCTTGCCTCTACCCAAGGTCAGCTCTGCAAGGGTGCGGCTGTGTGGTTTTGGGACAACATAACCAGGGATCAGACTGCTGGGAAGACAGCTAAAGTGTGAGAACAATCTGGGAAACATCTCACTGGGGACCCCACCTTGGCTCAGGAGCCACATTTAAGTTTTGACCTTGGTCTCTGGCTGAGCCACGTTGTGTGTCTGCATGGGACCCAGCCTTGTAATCCCAACATCAACCCACTGATGTGACCTCCCAGCTTCACCTTGGACCTGCAGCTTTGCTATGGGCTTGTTTGGGTATGGAACTGTGGTTGAACCCAGTCACTGTCACCAGACCTGCCCTGCTTTCCTTGTTCAGGTGCCATGGGACTGTACCCACCACTGAGGGCTCTGCTCTGCCAGGTCCAGGCTCCTGCCATGAGGAACAGACAGCTCTTCCTCTCGCTGGCACTGCGACTCTCCTTCTCCTGTGGGTTCGACATCCACACAGGCAGTTGTAAGCCAAGTCCTAAGTTCCTCAGCAGCTGCGTTTCCATTGATTTTCCTGGGAATTTGTCAGTCCTTGGAAATACGCTATTGCAAGTCAACCAGAAGCTGTGCTGGAAACTTCCATGCTAACGAAAAGCACTTGAAGGTTCAGGGTAACCTGAAAAATAAATTATGAATATCCAGCATTTGGGATATCTGGTGGTTCCAATCTGCAAAATAATTCAGTTCCTTATGGCCCATCTAGAGCAAAAAGCAACTAGTGGGCTGATGAACATCATGGATCAGGCACAAAGAAAAGACACTTGGAGGAAGTTTAACCAAACACCACAAGAACTTGAAAAAACTGAGGTGGTGGATGAGAGGGGGCTGTTTTTGGGAGGGGTAGGGGTGCCATTTGTCAGCATTCCCCTGCTAGGCAACTAAACTGTGCCAGATTCCTTCCGCTCAACCCAGAAAACAAACTGCACCCTTCTTTAATGGGGCTACAGAGCAGAGTTTCCCCATTTCACGAGGCTGTAAGCAAACAAGAAAGTCTCTGATAGAAGATAGGAATTTAGATGAACTACCTCTCCCCTTCCAGTAACACTGACAAAAGCCTGTTTAATTGCCTTTCCACTGGAGCCAGGGTGACTTTGCCCACTGCTCTGGCTCCACACCCAGGACACTGCCCTGGGCTTCTCTTGGCAGGGTCCTTAGGGAGCAAGAACATTTGGGACTTTTCAACAACCTCCCACCTGCTTAGCATAGAACTGTAAAAAGATAAATGTCTTATGAACCATAGAAGTAATGATTTTTTTTCCCCCAGCTTTATATCCAACACCTTCTACTGCAGTATCATGGAGTCCCACCATATTCCCTATTATACTTATCATAACGACACTCAAGTCACCACACCTGCCCTAGACCCTACTGTAGTCCTTTTGTGGCTTCTCATGCATCTGTTGTCAACTCTCTCCTGTATTTCCAATGGACCTATCCATCACCTCCTCACAGTGACCCCCAATTAATTTCTATACTCTCCCTCCCTTCCTAACGTCATCAGTCAACTCCCACCTCTCCTGCCTGTCTCAGCCTGGCTGTTGGCCTGACAAAAGTCTTCGCTGTATAGCTGGCAACTAAACTGGTGTTTGACTAGCTGGCCATCTTTTCCAGCTGCTGAGCAGCCAAGCAAAACATACCTGTCCTTTAGGTATTTTTTCTTCAGCCCAGCCTCTGACAGTAAACATGTAGGTATTTATTATCATTGAGATTACAAGAAACGACAATATCTCCATCCTTCAGAGAAACTCTAAAAGGTGTTAGGGAAGGAATTAACAAACACTGCAACACACAAAACATACTCATGGCTAAAAAAAAACCCCTTTCTCAAATTAGTTTGCTTCTCCCAGTACATATGGTGTTGTCTTTTTTTGGTGACATAAAAAGTGCCATGGATACCTGACCAGGGGACCTTTGTGGCAACATTGACTTCTTTTAAACAGCAGAGAGAGTGTTTCTTGTCCCAGAGCGAAGATGGACAACAAAGAAGAATTTGATTTAATAGAGGGAACTTATGATGGTGAAGACATCTCATTCATGTCTGCAAAGGAGAAAAACAATCACGTTCACACAGGAAAAGTGCCTTTCACAGGGAATTGTATGGCCAGAAGTCTCTGTTTTGCCTAGCCATTTTCTATGCAAAAGAGGAAACGGCTTGCTGAATGAATGGACTATATATACACATATATATAGATATGGACTCTCTGCAAGCTGGAATTCAAAAATCTGTTTTGTATTTGCCTTTCTTTGGGCTCAATTACCTCTAGTCATCCATGTGGTGACTCCATGGGTCTCGTGGAGAGATCTGATCTTTGCTGTCTCATGCCTGCTGAGAATTTGCAGTGAGCTGATGGACATGTCGGGCAGAAGGGTGACTGGGAAGCAACTGTATGACTAGACTTCTCTTAAGCATGATGCATAAACAGGTTCTGACAGGGTTGAAAGGTCTCTTTTCACTGGAAATGATATGCAAATCCATGAACTAAATATACGTGCAACCCACTGACAGGTACTGCAGCCAGCTCACGTTAAATGTGAAGCAGTAGTGGTCGTACAGCTCGTATTCTTTCACCTTGGAGCGTCTCACAGACAATGAATCCCTTCTTCTTCACCTTCATAAGCACAGAAAACACTTTAGAAGACTTGCCCAAGGTATTGTACCTTAATATCATTTATGACATTTGCTGTCAGAACAAGGATTTTAAATCCAATCCTGCCTAGGCAAGTTTATTATCCTAATGTCTACCTATGCAAGGTTTCCTCTCTCTTGTAAATAAATTGAGTATCAAATAAATAGAGTACTAAGTGACAGGAGCATGAGAACATAAGAAAAGGCAGTATACATATAGTCTTCAATGTCCCCACTTTTCTGCCTGTCATGCTGACAAGATGAGAAGAAAAGCTCCTGGAGCTCTTTCACGACGCCTCTCTTTTGCCCCAGAAGAAGAATACCATTTTTTCTATCATAATCTAACACATCAACTTCCCCACCACGTTGGACTGTGTGCTAAAGGCCTCGGCCCTGAAAACACTCCCAGCTGGATTCTTCATGTGCGTTAGGTCACTCCCACGCCAAAGTCTGTGTACCACTGGAACTATAACTCTACAAGAGCTTCCCATTCATGCCCTGCCTAAATTCTTCAGGTTCTGCTTGATTCCAGCTCTAGGATATATCCTCTTCCCCTCTATCCACACCCAAGTTCTGGCCCTCTCACTGATGGAACCACCTGGATGATGACAACATTCTTCCATCTCCTTCTGCTGGTGTCTGCTCTTGCCCACATAATGTCTAGCCTGAGCATTGTCCTAGCTTCTCTCTTTGACATGCCAGGATCAACACCATTCCTTATGTCCCCGTCCTGTCCCATCTGTGCATCTTCAGCTACTACCTGTCCTGCTCTTCAAAGCAGGAGCTCTGTACACCTTCAACACAAAGGTATCCTCCTGACTGCTGGGCTTCTCTGTGTTGTTACTATTACTTCTATTAATAACTTTTATGTGCAGATGTCTTGTATGGAGTCCTCAAGGCCCATGTTATGTAGGATACAGCTTTGCAGAGCACTCCATACCCAATCCCCTCAGGCGATCGCTTCTGTTTGGTAATGCACCATTAAAAAGCATTTCCTTCATTGTCCATTGTCTGAAGAAAGGATGGGAAAAATAAGCCATTGCCTGAAACCATCCGTTTTAAACAGGTCCCAGCTAACCCAAAGAAAGCTGCTTGAAGTTTCAGAAAGGGATGGGTGGGTTGTGTTTTGTGGGTAGGGACTCAAAAATCCCTGGAGGAATTACTGCATGTTGTCTGTTAGGGGAAATCCAACAATCGCATGAACACAAAGGCTACCAGTTACAGGCGTTTTCCACTTCCTTTATTGGTTTTCACAAGAGCTCAATGAGTTCTCCATCATTTTGCCGAAGTTCCTACTTTGGCTGGTGTCTCTGCACTGGGATTTCCTATCAGCTATGAAGGCCCCTGGTTGCCTATTGTCAATACTGTTTTTAGCACATGAAGCTTTATATAACCCCAGACAAAACACGTTGTTAAAACCACAATCCACTAAAACACCCAGATCCCTAGTTTAATAACAGAACAGCTCCAGCAAGTCTAAAGGCTGAAAGAGCAGGTCCTGTATCAAGGATGTCAAACAGCTGTATCTCTATGCTAAATCAAATAATGAAGAAAAATGAAGCACATTATGTAGGAAAGTGACCAGCTGTGATAGAAATGTGTCAAGCAGTAGAGAATCACATGGAAGTTTGCATGTGTGGTTGATAGTTGGGATTATTAAAAATGTGGAGCTTTGTCTTTAGATTAAACTTGTCCAGCTTCGGTTTCCCACACTTGCTCTTTCTGTGCTTTTCTCTAGAAGATTAAATAGCCATTTAGCAGTTTGTGCCTTCTCAACACAATGATTACGTTACACATTATTGTAGTCATCATTCTGCTGTGCTGAAACTCATACAAGTTTGGTAATCAGCCTAAAAAAACACATTATAAACGCAAGTCATATAAACCTAAAACAAACCCATAAAGCTGGGCAATGGCAATGTACAACTGAAGTACTCCAAATACCCACATTAATTGTTCTGTCACTGCAATGAATTCCTGGTGCTTCAGGAAAAAAGGTAATCTTCAGGGACATTATTCATGCAGATAAATAGTTTCAGTTGAGCACTGGCTGCCATGAGATAGTCCCGAGCACGTTGCTCCTTTTGGTCTAAAACGGTGCAGCCTTCAGCACTACTGTCAGTTCTAAATATATTACTCAAGTCAGATGTATAATGAGACATTTCATTACTTCCTTCCTTCTCAGCACATTAGAACAAAGTGAATTCAGGATTTGCTGTCCCCAGTAAGAGCAAAGGTTAATTCTTCGCTCCCTGCCAGAATCACCAGGACAACTGAAATATCCCTTTGCTGTCCCCGCGCACATTAGAGCATTACAGCTCACTTGATGGTCATGGTACTCCTTGATGACAGGACAGGCTTGTGAGATACCTGCTGTACCATTCTTCTAGTGACCCGTGGCATTTAATGCTTTATATTGGATACAGTTGTACTGAGATGCCCCAGCCAACTTCCAAGCCACATAGTGCTCAGTGCTGTACAAACCGATTAACCTTTGCCATGCACAGAACACGCAATATAGAAGAAAAGATTAAAGGTCTCTCTTGAGGTCCTGCAAGCCTTTCCTAATCTCTAAAACAGATTAATCCAAGCCATGAAATAGCTTGCATTTACTCATGCCTGCTCAAATATCAAGAGCTCAGGCTTTCCTCGTTCCCTTCAAAATGTGTACGTCCAGCCTAAGCACCAGTCTGCACCCTGGAAAATTGAGTTGGATGATGATGATGCTGACCCATCCCTGTCAGTTCTTATCTCGAAGTCCAAAGAACCATTCCATTTTGCATAATCTAACGACACGTTGATTGCAGCAAGTTCTTTCCACAAAGAACTGCACTGGAAATGCCAGTGATGTAAATACGTGCTCCTGAGCTAGTCTTCAAGGCTCTCGTTAAGTCAATAGAGAGAATAAGCATCTCTTGTCTGAGTGAATTTAGATACTTTCTTCTGAGCTGTTTTTGATATTTATCTAACCATTCTCTAGAGCCCATTTCTCTCCAGTTCCCAGATGCAACAGTAAAATCTTCCCCAGGCTTTCTTGAAGACTTTGAACTTATCTTGATGTTGAATAGGAACAGTTCTGAAACCCAGAAAGTACCAGTGGGATGGAAATCATCTTCCACCCATGAGCAAACTGCAATATAGGTGGGAATAAAAGTCAGGAAAACAAGACTAAACAATAAGCATACTATGAGTTGTTTCTATATACTTTCAAAAATAACCATTCAGGTGCTCTACTTTAAAGAAATAATCATTCTGTCACTTTAATCAAAGTATCTCAACAGAGTTTTCTTTCCTAGATGTCACAACCATCACATTTTACTCATCCCAGCTGGCAGAAAGAGATAAATGGGAATAAAACTTCCAGCTCTAGCCAGACAAAAGCAAATGAAACTGAAAATCTCACTGAAATGAAGTGACTGCTGTTAGATATAGAGACTGTTGTTAAATGCAAGGAAACACGGATTACACTCATTAATTGAAAGCACATAAAGATAGGGTACACAGCTCGGGCTCCCTCTCTGTCTCTTTCTCTCCTCTGTGCCAAAAAAAGTGTACGTCATTTCAGCAGTGAAATGTTCCAATGTCCTTTCTTGCCTTCATAGTATGAACTGCATCATGATGGAGTAACTAAAAAGTGATCCTGAGTGGAGATATCAACTTACTAAAATAAATTATTCTTCCATCCAGAAAGAAGGATGCCATTAGCTGTAGAGTCTGCATTCCTATATACAATTTTCCATTTTAAGACACCCTCAGAATGATGGTCCAGACACACCCCACTCAGACCCTGAAGCAGAGAGAGACTAGCCATCCTCACTTACTTCTGCAGTCAAGAAGGAGAAGCTGATTCCTCCAGAAAGCAACACCCATCACAGATGGCACATATCCTGTGCCGTATAACAGGTTGATGTTGGGTCATGGCGCTGTAGTGTGTTATCTTGCAAGAACATCAGAAATGGTGCAAAGCCAGGAGAGACAAAAACAAAGAGGTCATTACAGTGTCCTTCATTTTATCAGCATAACCAGGGCTGAGCCTTGGGGAACCATCCCCACCTTCCCAGGCTGTGGTAGTTTGGCTCATGCATGAAAATCCCACCTCTGGAAACCCCAGAGTGAGGCAGCAGGACCTGCCCAGCACAGTTTGAGGATCATTCCAAGGGGTGGCTCTCCTTCTGGATGTATGAACCTGCCCAGATTTCTTCTGCACCTTGACAAGGAGCCCTTGTGCCACAGCTGCATCGCTGGGGTGCTGCTGAACACAAACTCCACGTGGAAAGTCTCTCCTATATTTCATTGCCGAGTATCTCAACACCTTTTAGCATGAAAGGCACCGTAGCTGAAAATCTGGGAAGCACCTACACAACTTAGGCTCCAGATCACTGTGTATAGTGAAAACTGAGGCTCTTAGAACAGTTCGCTTTAGAAAAACAAAAAAGTCATTTCTTTTACTTTCACACCCCTGATGACCAAAAAAGTGTTTTCCTCATCTTGAAATCACACTCTGTGAGCACCCCCACCCAAGTGTCACTTGCATCCACTCTGCCCCCAACAGCAGGAAATCACTTAGAAAATGTTTCCCAGGTTCCTTCCTGCCCAGAGGTCATCTCTGTGTTTCAGACCATCAGGAATCACCGTGTTCTCTGACACAACAGACGGAGAAGGAAGATCTGCCCTGCCCATCCAGCATAGCGCTTCCAGGCTTGTGTTTTTTAGCTGCAACTCCACCCCGTGCTGGTGGAGAAAGGATCGGTTCCCACTGATTGCAGGAAAGGGAGGTCACGGGGTGGGGGCGAGGGGGTTGCTTGATTAAATCACCACAAGCCAAAAGGTTCTCTCTCTTGCTTACCGAGAACCGCTCACAGGCTGTTTAATTCGTTCCAAAAAGAAAAGCAAACCAAAAAACAACCACCCCACCCCCCGAGCCCAACAACCCACAGCAACACACGGAAAAGCAGGTGTGTCTCCAGCTCTGGGGAAAACAAAGGGCAGAGACTGAGGTGGGAGTTGACACTTGGATGGGAAGCTTCCTTCCCGGCGCAGGAGGACCAGTTGGGAAAAGACTCCGGCAGGACCAGCAGTGGGGTGTCCTACAGGTATGGATGATGTGTGTGAAACGTAGCATCGGTCTCCGTGTGGGGTTGAACAGCTTGGGGCAGTCGAGGGCGGCTTGGAGGAATTTCCAGGGCCAGACTCTGGCGTTGCGGTGCGGGCTTTGCACGGCCGGTGAACTCGCAGTAGGTTTCAACCGGGAAAAACGCGATTGGCACACGTTTCATTTTCGTGCTGATTACTTGACAGTTTTCTGTAGGATGCTCTTGGCTTTTCAGGAAATGAATTAAGCCATTTAAGCTTCTGATAAACTGTTAATGTCTGTTACCTTGGCTGGTGGATTCCAATAGAAGCTATAACTAATCTAGTTTAAGCTCAGGGCTGCAGAGGTAAAGAGGGACACGCACGGAAACAGTGTGCTAATCTGGACTGCATTTATTACCTCCTGAGGCATGTTACACAGCTTCAGAAAAAAAAACCCAGATCAACCGCAATAACATTTGGATTTTTTCACTTTGCTTCATGCTTGCAGTGGCTGGGGTTTGCAATGCAGAAAACAGGCACAGTATTTTTGTCAGAATGATGGGTTTGTTTCTTTTGCGAGCAATCTCTTCCATCCCCCTTCAGTTTCACTTTAGGCGACCCTTGGTGACAGGGGAGAGGGACTTGGGGCACCCATGGCCACAGGCTGGGACACTGCTGTGTACTGTCCTTGAGTGTCATATTTATCTTGTTTCCACTCTTTTCTACCTGTTTTTTGAGCTGCTTAAATGACAGCCAGTTTTTCGGTGTTATATTGGAGTGCTGGAGTGCTGTTGGCAGTGCTGAGTGTCGGGGGCATGCAGGGATGCTTTTCTGATGCTTTCACCCACAGTGACGTCTATAAGCCCCAAAGTCGTGCTCCATCCAAACATCTCTGGTGCAGCAGTACCCACTGGTCGCTTAAATGATTGGGATTCAGAAAAAACACAGCACTGTTGTGCCCTTCTACAGCTGTGTTTCCCTCTCCCCATCAGTGGGAAAGGGATGCTCACCTACCTGCACAAAGAGCTTTCAGGTTTGGGGGAGAAAGGTGTAATTGTTTGAATGCTGTAACTCTCGCTTTCAGTGGCAGTTTTATGGGAGACGATGAGCTTGTAACAGGCAAGGGAATAGCAAGGGAAAGGATGTTGGGAATTTGGAAGCCTGAGGCTCTGTTTCTCCTCGCTCCACCACTCGCTGTTGCATGGTGAAAACGGCATTTCTCAACCCATAGATTTTCCTCTCACCCATAAAATTCCTCATCTATTTCTGTCACTTATTCTGTCTTGAGATGTCTGGCGACATTGCAGAATGAAGTGATACATCAGAAAATTTAGGGGCAAATCTTTACCATCTGCGTAGCAGTGACACTTGACTGAATTCAGTAATGGCTTGGCCAGCTCAGCAGGAGCCCGGTGTATTTGGCATTTGTCATTATTTAACTTCCCTGGACTCCTCTGCGTTTGCCTCCGGTGATCAAGGTTTAAAAAACAAACAAACAGAACATGCGTAGGCTCCGGGAAGATATCTTTGTCCTAATCTCCTTGATTATTTTTATTTTTTTAACACCTCTTAGACAGGCTTAATAAAGCAGTTTTCCAAAGTCTGAATTGGAGACGTGGGAAATTCCTCAAACTAGGCAGAGCTTCCTCTCATTGTTAAAACACAAAAGACCAAGGCAGCCTTTACTAGAGTTCCTTTTTTAACCCATTCATCTTAATCAAGAAAGCGTCCCTGCTGCTGCAGCCGTTCATGGCTGCAATTCGTGGTTTGCCAGAAGAAACAAGGGCTTACAGTAGGCAAGGATGGGTGTGAATTGCATCATCTGTGAGGGCATCATTAGTTTTGAGGCTCTATTTGCACGTTGTAAATTAAATGAACTTGCACCTGAAACTGAAATGATTTGCTGCTGGAATTAATCATAGAATCATAGAATGGTTTGGGTTGGAAGGGTCCTTAAAGACCATCCAGTTCCATCACCCCTGCCACAGTCAGGGACATCTCCCATTAGACCACGTTGCTCAAAGCTCCATCCAGCCTGGTCTTGAGCACCTCCAGGGATCTGGGCCTTCCTAGCCTTGTGTAAGAACTGTGGCTTTTTAAGACCAACTAGGATAAATGTACAGCAAAACCAAACTCCTTTCGGAAAACGATTTTCCGGTTTTCCATGAAACAGTCTGTTAGGATTGTCATCTCAAAGAGGGGTCCAACTGTGATTCATGAGCTGATTCACTGGAGCTGCATGGTTATGCAGAGTTTATTTCTCAAAGGATCCTGCACGTTGCTCATCATGACTATGGGCAGTTACCACCCATCAGCTAATCTGATCCAGTACCTGCTGTGTCTGCTAATGAAGCAGGCTGAGGGCAGAAACTGGGGGAGAAGGGGTTATGATGGTCACCCTACAGTGGACTGGAGGGGTTGTATTAGGCATGTGGGTGAGATGGAAGGCACAAGGTGAGTGTGCAGGAGCAGGGAGCATGGGAAAGAGCTTGGAAAGATGATTTGCAATGGCTTATTTCTCTCCGATGGAGGAATTATCCAACCCATGTTTTCTGCAGGAAAGAGCAGTTCCTGCAGAGAAGCTAACTCACTGTGGCAGGTTGTCAAGTAATTAGAGTACTATATTTGCATGTTATAATGCTGCACTGGTGGACTTTGTGATGGAATTTTTGACTACATTTGCAGCCTATTCTAAGGGCTTGTCTGCTCCCAGTGGTGGCCTGTAAGGGCGGATTCACTCTGACAACCATCCTATGACATGGCATGGATGTTGTAACCTTAATGCATCATTTCTGCACGCAGCCTCCATCTTCTCTCCAAACTTCAGTTTATCCCTGTGGAAGCCTGCGGTGATTTCTGCCCCAAAACCCTCTCTTCTCCATCATAACTCCCATCTGAGCAAACCAAACAAGATGATGTACTGGGTCTAGCTGGGATGGAGTTAACTTTCTTCATAACAGCCCATAAGATGCTGTGTATTGGATTTGTGGCTAAAACAGTGTTGATAGCACACCAATGTTTTGGCTACTGCTGAGCAGTGCTTGCACAGCATCAAGGCTTTCTCTCTTTCCCATTCTCCTCCTGTAGTAGGTAGACTGGGGGTTGGGAGGGGCTACAGCTGGGAAAGCTGACCGGAATTCACAAAAGGGCTATTTCAAACAATTTAACATCACGTTCAGCAAGAAAAAACAGGGACAGGGGGCAGGGTTGTCTTCCAAGGTGGCCATTGCTTGGGGACTGTCTGCACGTTCGTCTGCCTGAGGGAGGTGGTGAGTGATCGTCTTCGCATCACTTATTTTTTCTTTCCTCTTTCCTTTCCTTATTAACCTGTACTTGTCTCAATGCACTAGTTTTCTCACTTTTGCTCTTCCGATCCCTCCCTCCTCCTGCTGGTGGGTTGGGAATAAGTGAGTGGCTGTGTGGGTGTGTAGCTTCAGGCCAGGGTCAACCTGCCATAATAGGATATCTAGCCCACCTTTTAGACACCTTCTAACGGAACACTTTTCCCAGCCCAGAAAAATAATTTGCTGCCCTGTGTCATCTCAATCAGACAATTTATACAAAGTAATACTTGTTTAAGGAAGAAGTCAAAGGTGACCTAAAATTGACCACTCCAGAAATAGAAATTCTTCCTTCTGGCTTAATGGGGAGACCTCCGCCTCATTTGACTTCTAGGTATTTCTACAGCTCTTCCTTTATCAGGGTGAGCACTAAGGGGTTATTCCTGCCTCAGGCTCTCTCTAAACACCATGTGAAGTAGGCAGCAGGGAACGGAAACACAGAGATAGCAAGGGTCTACTTACATGGTTGGCTGCTACCAACCCAGGATCCACTTACACCCACCTCAACAGGAGAGAAAATGCTGTGGCAGGTCAGGTTTGAGGATGCCTGTGAGTAGAAGAGCTGCATGTATTCCCCATTTAAATCTTAATATGAAACATTAATTTCCAAATGCCTTCCCCAAAAACATAATAGAGCTGTGATCTAGTATGTAATTTACTGTCCTCGGAAATTCCTCAAAACAGCAGAGCTTCCCCCAATTGTTCACGAACAGAGGAAAAGGTCTACTAGAATTCCTGCTTCGGCTCGCTCCTGTGACCACAGGCTTGGCCCTCAACAACCATCAAGCTGAGTGTGTAAAACCCATCTTCATTCCAAAGCTGTCCCTACGTGCTTTATGGAGCATGCCCCTTGCTCCTGAGATTGTTTTACTGTTCCTTTTTCAGGGAAAAATTCTTTAAATTCCTGCATGGGGTCCTGAAAATCTGAGTCAACTGATCCTATGGCTGAGGTCCCAGATGAGCCTGTGCATGCCTCAAGTGTCTCCAACTGTAAAAAAGGACTGATGGCACTTCCTTCCTTCCTCTCCCTCTCTGTCCTGTTTCAAGCTTATGGCTTAAAATGTCCAATTGCCATTCATGACCACTGGCCCTTATCTCAATAAGGACACACAAGATGTTAGAAACATAGAATCTTAGAATGGTTTGGGTTGGAAGGGACCTTAAATATTGTAGAATCATAGATTCATAGAATGGTTTGGGTTGGAAGGGAACATTAAAGATAATCTAATTCCAACCCCCCCACCATGGGCAGGGACACTTCCCACCAGACCAAGTTGCTCAAAGCCCCATCCAGCCTGGCCTTGAACATCTCCAGGGATGGGGCATCCACAGGTTCTTTGGGCAACCTGTTCCAGTGACTCACCATCATCTCAGCAAAGAGTTTCTTCCTAATATTTAATCTAAATCTCCCCTCTTTCAGTTTAAAACCATTACCCCTCGTCCTATTGCTCCACTCCCTGATAAAGAGTCCCCCCCCCATCTCTCCTGTAGGCCCCTTTTAGGTACTGGAAGGTTGCTATGAAGTCTCCCATGAGCCTTTTCTTCTCCAGGCTGAACAACTCCAGCTCTCTCAGCCTGTCCTCACAGGGGAAGTGCTTTGTGCTATTAATTAAAATCTGTCTCAAAAGCTGCCTGCTCTTTTCCTAAATGCCTTGTTCCTGGACAGACTTGCAATGGTGGCTCCAGCACCTATTCAGCACCATAGTAGCAAACCTGGCAAAGACCTAATCCATCTGACAGCACTTAAGGGAGGTTTCCCTTGCCCATAATGTAAGTGCAGATGCTTTTGAGGGTGTTGAAGCAGAGGAGACTCCTATTGAAGTAAGACTTAGATTGTCTGTACAGTCAGCTGAGAGAAACACAAGTGCCTCTGAAGATGTGCCATGGGAGATGCCACAAAAGTTAGGCACCAGCCTCATCCCATTGAGGGCAGAGGAGCTGAAGAATATTCCTGATCTTAAAATGTGAATTTTACCTTAGGCCATACTAGAATTAGGAGAAACACGTGCAAGAGCAACAGTGCAACATGAGAATCTGGAGTTGTTCCCTAACCCTGAGGCCATCTGTCAGGGCACAGCTCACCTCCGCATGCCTGAACTCTCATTTTCCCTCTGAAACAAGACAGCCTAGGCTGTGGTGCCAACTGGCCCATATTATTCTTTGAATAATTTCTGTGAATCTTAGCATTGGCATTGTCTGAGACAGGGAACAGGCTAACTATTTACTAGATCTCCCTAGGTCAGAAAGAGACCTCAGGTGGTCATCTACTCATGGCAGGTATTCGTTTAAGCTCTCTGAAGGCACCCTGCGGCCTGAGAAATGCCACTCCTCTCTCCAGCTCTGTGTTGGGTCTCAGGAGCAAACCTACCATCAGGTGCAAGTTGTGTCTGGATTGCCGTGCTCTTATGCCATATGATCCTAGCATCCACCATGGGGGTTCACAATGCTGGATCATCCCTGGTCTAAATCTGAAGTGTGATGTCATTTTGAACAAGGCCAAGCATCTGTCTGAAGTTTAATACTCCTTAAAGTCTTCTGAACATTAGTAAAACAAATTAGTCCCATTTGTGTTGATAATATTCTGTCTTGATCTCACACCTAATGCCAATGATGAAGATGAATGAGCTCTGATGATTTTAAAAATATTATAGACAAGTGCAGCCTTGCATATCTGAGTTATCCTGTGCTCTGGAAGACAGACCAGCAGAAAAATAGTAAGGCTGGAAGTGAGATCAGTGGAACAAAAAGTAAACAATTGTTTTTTCTCTCAGGCTTGATAACTACAGAAGGGAATTATGAGATATGGACAACAGAGATCTGCTTTCACTGATCTAGGATTTTTCCCTCCATTTATACGATTCTTTGTTCGAAAGGTGGATGCTATTTTGTACTTCTACATTTTTGTTGCTAGGTGTGACAGGCCAGGCCCTCAGAGAGGAAACTCCTGCTGTCCAGAGCAGGATCATACAAACTCCAAATGGCTGACACCTACACAACCTGCAGTAGCTTCCTATACAGCCAGCTGCGCTTGCAGCAATAACAGGAAAAAAATCAAGAGGTTAATAAAATGAAATGAGCAGGAAGCATGCAGTCATCAGACTTTCTAGTACTTCAGTCTATAGAAGTAACCCGTGGCTGGCCTGACTTAGGGACCTAATCCAAAACTCATTGAAGCCCATGGAAATTCCACTTCAACGGATATTGTTAGACTTCACTATTCACTATATTGATATGGGAGAACGTGGAGAGTTCCACCTTCCCTGGGCTCACACAGTGTTGAGCTCCAAATCTCCTGCCTCGTTACTGCTAGCTGTGAGATAGACCTGCCACCAATAACTGCAGATGCTCCAAAAAGTGGGAGGAGAAGAAGGGAAAGCCATAGCTACCTCCCTTCTCCCATTCCAGCCAGCAGGGGTGAGTAAATGTTTAGCTGGCATGTGCTTTTCCACAATCTTTCAAAAGATAAGGTACTCAGCTACGTGCAAAGAGCTGGAATAGCAGAGGGGAACTCATTGTTTTGCATTTTCTTTTTTATTTTTTTTTCTTTCTTTCTACAAAACTCCCAAAGCAAAGGTCAAGCAGGAGGTCTTTAGCTGGAATAGAGAAAAACCTTCTGAGCAGAGGTAAGGAAGAAATGCCAAGAAGAGGACAAGAATTGGTCAGGGCTTTCTTTTCCAGTGAAGTGCTACTTTAAATGCCTTTTTCACTTTGGTGCCAGCTACTACTATTTTCAACTTGGCATATTAATGTGCCATGTGGCATGGAGAGCATTCATCCCTTTGCTTGTGAGTGCCATGGCATCCATTTGCATGTAACTAACTCACCAAAAAAACATAAATGCCCCTCTGAAAACTAAACCTCTGCTCAAGTCCTACAGATCCTTTAGCATATCAGCTGGTGCAGACCCCTGGACCACACTAGGCACAAAGCTGGAATAACACAGTTCCCCAAACATCACAGAGAAAGTACCTCATAGCATGTTTATTGCCTGTTTGAATCCTTATCATTTAGCTGTTCAATTTGGAGTCCTTGATTAATTTGTGTTTATTTTATTTTTGTTCGCATTCAGATGTGTTATCTAAGGTCAGTGCAACTTCCCCTGCCCCCCCTTTCCCTTTTAGCCAGCTCTCCCATGAAATATTGTTGTGCCTGGGTGTGTGTTTCTTAAAGTCATTGTGTGTTTTATGTCTGAAACAAACATTGTCTGATCATCCAACTTATTACGCACTACCCAAAGGTCATGTTTTATACACAGAAAGGAAAGCTCTTCTGTGGTGGCTGAGGAATAACAAACTGAAAACAAGGGCTTTATCCCCAGAGAAACAGTGTCTTAAAAAATGCTCAGTGGCTGTTTGAAAAGGGTAAAATGGGACTGCTATAAGCTACTGGGCAGCCATGGAACTGTACTGTCTTGTGCCAGCCATGTATTTGCTCCGTTCACACCATCTCATCTTTAGCAGCTGCTGGTTCTAATGGCAGAGCCATTTAAGCCACAGGAAAATGCTGGCACAGGGACAAGTGAGCTTAATTAAGTTCAAAAGAGATATAGCTCAATTGGAAGGATGCAGGGTAGAACAAGTACCAAAGAGGTGGGATGATTGCTGTGCTAGAACAACAGAGGACTCTTCAGCCTAGACAACTGATGGAGAATGTGGGAGTGATGCATGCTGCTACGAGGCCATGGAGAAAATACACCATCCAGTTTGATACTTAAGGACCAAACCTGACCCTACTGAGGGGCAGATTCAAAGCAAGCAAAGGAGAT
>JAOXJK010000023.1:114297731-114311657 GCA_025774025.1 Xenus cinereus
TCTCTACTTCTGCACAGGAGGAGTCACATTCCCAGACACAGCATATACAAAAGTTTCAGCCAACAGGAATAAGATACCTCTATCTGGAATGGCTGCATGAGGATGAATAACTCTGTGTATTCTAATCAATAAATTCTTGCTTCAACTTACACTTCTGCATTCATAATCCCTCACCAAAGAACCCAATCCAGACTGGGTGCTTCTTTAGTTCCCCTTCTCAGTTACTTATCATTGAGGAGATCCCCCATGTTTTCTTTTTCCAGGCTAAACAGTTTCAGCTCTCTCATCCTCCCTTGGTATAACAAATACTCTAGCCCCTTAATCATCTTCATCACCCTTTGGTAGACTTGCTCCAGTATGTCCATGTGTCTCTCATACTGGGAGCCTGGGAACTGTGCTTCAGATGCATTCAGAACCAGGAAAAAAAAAACATCCTTAATTCTGGTATCAAATGAGAAATGCTGTCCCAAAGACTCTAGGAAGAAGACATGGCTGGGCAGGCTAAGAGAGGCTACCAAATGTGTCTGCCTGTAAGAGACAAGAGAATGGAAATCTGGGACTCAGGCAGAAGGACAAGGTGGAATAAGCCAGGTCTCACTGAGTGAACAGAGGTTACCTGAGCTAGGAAAACCCAAGTAACAAGCCACAGGGCTGTGAAAGTGTCTGTAGAAGCAGCCTGGCCACCAGACATGAGCTACCAAACTCTGCTGCAAGGGATAATACAGCATGTCAACAATACATTACTTCTGGCTCTGGTACAACCCAGGTGTGTCTGCGCCATTCTACACTCATAAGGCCAGAGAAGCCATGAGCTATGTGGGCAACATCTCCCTGCCAAAGATGGAGGTATGTACTCTGAAGAAAAGTTGGTTCTCAGCCAGCCTTTCCTATCCCAACAGGGAAATGGGTATCAACGCAGTGAACATCATTACCCAGCCCCACAAGAGAGGCAAGCCAGATGTCTAGCCTTAGTGTGGTGTCTTCCCAGACAGGTCAGCAGCCAGGACAGTATTAATATCTTACCAAATGTGGCAAATACTTTCACATCTTCCTCCTTCCCTCAGGTAATGCTTAGCCAATAACTATTGCAGTTAATGTTTATTCATGTCAGAATAAACTGATCCAGCAGATTGCCGTTCTCCACTGACAAGCAGTAAGTCCAGCTGTGAAGTGTTCCAGGAGGGCTAGGATGATGTACTATCCAGACTACGTTGAAATGCTCTTGGAAAGTTCTGTCGGCTGCTCTCAGAGCATTAGAAGTACTTGAAGGATGTGATAATTTGGCCATTCAGCTGGGCAGTATTTTCTGTGCTCTCAGTTATCTGGCTGAGTGGTTCCTGTCCCAGCTACTGTGCCTTGCAAACATGAGTCTTGCAGATTTATTTTCTTCTTGCAGGAAGTCCTGCTTGGTCATGGAATGATTTGAGCCTGATCTGCAGAGAGCTGGGACTAACCTATTTTCATTTTCCATGCAGACCATTTGAGTATGTAAAAAAGTCATCACCAATTCATGAGAAAGCTTACCGAGGAATGGAGGAATTTGAAGTCATAGGTCAAGAAGGAAAAGTATATGCTTCATAAACAAGGATGGAAAATGTGACTTGATGTAGAAGAGGGTGTGAACCAGAGCCCTTCTCTGGAAATGTCGTTTCAGGGAAAGCCTTGACAAGGCTGTAGATAGAGTTCAGCTCCTCTGTGCTTAAACCAGTGGGAATGTTGTGCTGGAGTGGTCCAGAAAGGAATGCCAGAACTTGTCTAAGATGGTAGAGCAGAGTCCAAACACAGCTCTGAGTACACCAATTGGTGGTCTTGCAGGTCTCCTCTGAAGCTTTTTGAACTCATTCATTGCACAGAAATTGAAGCAGTGTAGAGAAACAGAAAGAGCTAATTGAGGTGATTGGAAAAGATTAACAAACAATCTACCTTGTGCCCCATCACCACAAACTCACATAGAGGCAGAATCAAGGGCTCTCTTCCGTGACAGCAATTTTATTGTCTGTTCTTAAAAACCTCCACTGAAGGGAACTTTGCAGCTGCCCTGAGTAGCCAAATTCAGTGCCTCTAACCTTTGCAGTTACACATTTTCCATAATCACCAACTTATTTATCTTTGCTTCAGATTGTGTGATTTCACAGCACCCTTCACCCAGTTGTCGCTGTGAACATTAATGTCAGCCCTTTACCAAGTTACAGACTGTTGTGTCCTTACCTGAGTCTTGTCCTATCTAAACTGAGCAGCTGTCAACCTGTTCCCAAGGTCACACTCTGCTCATGTCTTAGCATTCATGTGGCTCTCCTTTGGATGTTCTCTAATACAGCAACATCCAGACACACCACTCCAGCCAAAGCATCGAGTAGAGCACTTTTTTTTTACCTTCCAGGTCTTAAATTAAAACTACTTGTTAATGAACTTCAGGATGAGATTAGCCTTATTTTCGACATCATCATGCTGAGTGGATTTAGGTAGCAATTTGCTAGGATTCCCTCCAGATTATTTTCTGCAAGACTGAAGTGTGAAAAATTATATAAAGTTATGTGAGACAGATAATAAATGAAGCTCCAGGCATTGCTAGATTCACCTCAAAACCTTTTATCTTAAAGTAATCTGCCTATTAGTTCCAATATGCTTGGGATTCACTCTGTCCTTCCATTTCTAACACTCATCACTCTGAGAGGCTGACTGCAAAATTCAGACTCAAAACTAATAAGAACAAAAAAAATAAAAAGAACCTGCAGTGTTGTATCCAGCTTCTGAGAGGTTTTGCCATCTGTCCTGGGTTGGGCGACACAGGACTAACTTCTCTTCTAATGCCTGGGAGAATCCCACTTTTGGGAGTTTTCTCAAACCGTAACACTATCTTTTCCTGAGTTTGGGATACAAGTGGCAGTGGGATTTGATTACACATATCGCCGAGGTTAGGCTCTAGAGACGAGACTGAAGTGTTAACAGCCAGGACTGGAACGATGATGGGTGAGTTAAGAGGACTGTATCTTATTAACTTCATCTCTAAGTTGTTTCCACATTTACTTTTGCTTTGAACAGTATCTCTCGGGTTGCACCTATGTGGGAAAATTTACCTCGGTCTATTTTGTTCATGCCACATAAAATGTGCTCATAATGGTTTTGTAACAGCACATTTTCAGTGAACTACAGGATCTGCGTAGCTCTGCCTTGTTTTGGATGAGTGCTCCTCCTTCAGAGCAGATATCTTCTCTCAGACCTTTTGCTTGCTTCCTTGAGCCTGTGATGACTCTCTAAGTGCAGTCTCAGATGTTTAAACTTGAAGTGTTCTGGGGTTGAATCTTTAAAAGCCAGGAAGTTCACAGTTTCTGGTGACATGACAGTGCGTGATGAATGCATACAGGAAAAAACAGCAGGATGGTCAGGACATCCCCCTGCGCTCACATACCAAGTTGATTACATACCTAGTGCTCTGACATTGTGCAATTTTCACATTCTCCTGCAAAGCAAACCAAGATTTCTCATACTTTTAAGCTGCAGTTTGATGATACAGTGTCCACCCTCTTTTAAGGAATGCTTTCACCTTGCTGACATTCTCTCCCGTTCCTACACCCCAAGGTGAAGAGAGTGCTCTTGTCCAATGAGGTTGACCGAGCAGTCCTGCTTTAGCTGCCAGAGCTTCATTCTGCTGAATGTGAGTGGTACTCCTGAAATCTCATGGAGATGCTTTGTGCTGTTTTTAAATGCTTCTGTAGGCAGTGGTCTGAGCAAGTAATCTCTTCTGGTTTAACCTCTCTGCTACTGAAATCCTTTATGCAATCCAGGAAGCAGTTTCTGTAAGTTTATTGTATGTTCCAAGAAATTCTTTGAACTGCTTGATCTGATCAGATTTGGATATTTGTCCAGCCATGCTCTACAGCCTGTGATTCACTCACCTATTCAGCTGCTCTTAGTGCCATTGGTTAAAACTGTTTGAAAGGCACAGCAACAAAACAAACAAATAACAACCAAAAAAATAAAAAAGGAGGAGGAGGAGGGTTTAAATCAGATCGGTTTTCCAGTCAAGGGCCGGCAATGTGAAATGTGTGGATCCACCACAGCTAACTCAGTCTAAGCCAAGGCTGCCCTCCCTCCTCTTCACCCCATCCTCTGTGCTGGCTGTCCTAACCTGCAAGGAGACAGCCAAGGGAGCAACACTGAGAGAAAACTACACGACTCTTTCTGTAGGGGTAGACCATGGACTCGTGCTAAACTGCCTGCCAGGGCAGAAAAGGAGAAGTTCTCCCTCTCCTTACCATCCTGCCTGTCCTGCCCACCTTGCTCCTCTCCTTACTCTGGTCTTGGCACTCATTGGGACCTTCTCTGGGCTGATTAAACTCACTCAGATGAAAGCAAGCTAGATGCCTTGTTGCTCATTTAGTTTTCTGCAGGGATAGAGAGTTAAATTGTCTCAGAGAGGAGTCTGGAAGACACCAGACCAAGGCCAGCAGTAGTGCTGTAGATGTAGCCTCGGTTTTCAGCTTGAGCAGATTCCTGGACCAGCTTGGGTGGGCAATAAACCAGACTGATGCCACTGCCACAGTGGGGACAAGCTCTAAGGTCAATGAGGGCATCCATCATGCCAATTTAATCACCTGAAAAGTGCTGCAGAATGGCAGGCTGAGGGCTGACTCACCCCCTTGTGGAGCAGCCGGTGACCAGGTTTGCAGAAGAGGGAACAGGAGTTGGCTGCGTTGCTGCCAAGGACAGTGTACCCTCAAGTTGGCTCACTTAAGAAGAAGTGAGAAGTTTACAGGCACACACTGTGATACCCTCAGTATCCTCAGTAAATGCTGGCGCCTGCAAAGGCTGCAGGGCAAACTTTGCTCAACACACGTTTTGCTTTCTGTGACTCAGACCCAGCAAGAGGTGAAGTGCTGTCACAAGTCTTAGGGCTGTTAGAAATGGAGCAGCCAACACACTCACCACAGACAGTTGATAAAGGATCGAGGACCTGGTCCAAGCTCACTCTGACACAAAAATGACCACTACCAAGGGCACAACCCAAACTATGATCAATGCTGCCATGAGAGCCATCCCTCCTGTCCCCTTGGAACAGCCAATATCAGCTGGCAACATGACCCTAGTGTAGCTGATAGACAGCCCTGATGACACAACCCCTTAATTTGGGAAGTAGTGCAGAAGTGGGAAAGGCATGGCACCTTATCAGGTACCTTATTGACTTTTTTGCTTTGGTTTTCCTTCTGTGGTGTGACAATGAGTGGCATTTACATCTTGACTCAGTTTTCTACCTGGGAGATGTGTGCCAATTTGGGATGCCCTGGTGTGTCCCACCTGGCCTTCAGCTCCTGCACAGTGGCCATGGAGATCCTGGGGCACAACTGCCTACCTCATGAGGCTATGACCTCCCCATGGACTTCTTATGAGAAGTCAGGATCTCCACAGGGACTGTTTCCAGTATCGAGGCGGGGGGAACAGGAGCTCTTTCCGTAGACTTGTCTCCTGAATTAATCACTGTTTTAAAAATAATACCCCATAAAATGAGTTTAATCCCAGGCTTTTCCACAGAAATTGCATGAGCTGAGTGAGTCACTGTCTCTCACATACACTGCTGTGGAAACAAATTCCATGGACAAACCAGCTGTGATCAAACACTGTAGGGACAAGGGCCCTGTTGTTATCTGGACAGATGTCCTCTGTTTGTATAGGGGGTTCCTACCTCCAGGTTTTGTTCAAGGTAGAAACCTACATAACACGTCAGAGTTTCCCCTGGTTTCTGGGAATTTCCTACCCTTCCCCACCTTCCACTGCGACCATCAGGGTCATAGGTCTACATTTCTGTGCAGCTTCTCCAAGGGCACCAACACCAGGTCCAGCCCAGAGCAAGCAAGCTGCCAGCTCGGGTAGAAAAACTTCAGGGTTTTCCTCCCTCGATATTTAAATCAAAGCCCACAAACATTTTGCCGTAGCTACAAAACATGATTTTACTGCTTTCGGTCCTCAACACCCTCCTTTGTTAGAACAGAGCAGGTGAATAACAGTGGTGGAACAAGTTAGTCCACTTGATAAAGTAATCTGCAGATAAGACACTGAAGGACTTGGATCAGTGCAGGGGGAAATAATGAGCACGAGCTGATGAATGGTATCAGGAAATATCTCCTCCTGAAATGCCCTGTGGGTTTTCTGCAGTGGCATCTCTGCTCAGCCTCACACTTGAGAATTGAGTGCAGGCTCTAGACACAACTTGTTTTCTGGGCAGTAACAACACGTTTGGCTAATTAGACAAGTTCCTGTGTCTTGGTTTCCCTTTGAGAGAGCAACCTGGGCTGTAGTAGAAAGCAGAGGATGTTCAAGATGGATCCAATTAGAAGATCTTCTCTTTGAATCACCTGAGAAGGTAAATGATATTATATCTCTGGATGTCTTCTTTATTTTCTAAAATATATGGGATGATAACTATTGTACTAGGTGGATTTGCAAGAGAGGGTGCAATTATTTTGCAATATTTATGAAAAAAAAGAAACTTGTAGAAAAAGTAAAAAGGAGGTCATGTAAATCACCTCTGTCCTGGGTTAAAGTGAGACCTTGCTATTTACTTCTAGGAATTTCTGCACTTTAGAGTTAATTTTAAACAACATTTTCCAGCCTGGATGCTGTGGAGAAGAAGAGATTTGGTAGCAAACCTGGGCTTCTTTAGCTCTCTGGGGCTTTATACATGAAAGATACTGCTTCATAGAAGACAGTTTGTATGAGAAAAGATTAATATGTCCACGTATCTTCTATTTTACCAACTGAAGGTAGATAGACACTTGAGAAATTGCTCACTGAAAAATTTACAGCAATTCTTTTTTCCACAAGAAATTAAATGAACAAGGAGAACAGCCACATTGCTTGAGAAGAACGTTAATATTTTTCTTCATTTTCTATTTCATATTTGTTTGCTAGTTTTCTGATTTTCTAGATAATGGCTTGGGATATTTGGACTTCTAGCCAGCTATTAAAGCCTGCGTAGCCATGTGGCTCTCGTTTGCATGAGTTGCCCTCTGTATGGTTTCTTATGTATACAATTAACAGGGTATTTGGTCTCAGCTACAGGGTTGCACAAAGGGTGTATTTGAAAATAGAGGCTGACCCACAACATTTGAATGTGGATGTCAGTTCATGAACAGTGCAAAAGTTACGTGCAAAACTGTAGCAGATGCTGTTTAACCTCATCATAAACTTTGCTTAATGACCTTCTTTCCTTTCTATTACTTCTTTTATCAACCCGTTATCAATGAAATACAAGTTCTCTGTACAGATCAAGCTATTGTACCATATGCTGTGAGAATATGTTGCATATTCAAAACTACCAGAAATCTTTGTTTTGTTAGTGTTCTATTACTGTCGTGTCATATCTTATAACTTGGCAATAGTTCCTCTTGATCCATTTTGATCCATCCTGGTCTTGGGATCAGCCAGATCTGTGGAGGTTGTCACAAGTGGGTGAAATGATGATCTACTCTTCTGTAGAATGCTGGATATACTGATGGATAAGTTTAGGAAACTGAAAAGACAATTCCTTTTCTCTACTTCTTTTTTTCCCCTCAATTTTTTTTTTCAATTCATTGGATAAAAAAAGACTGCAACAGTCTTTTTTTTAAAATTAATTTGGCTGTGAATTTTGTGTCTGTTTGTGGGTGGGTGTGGTGTTCTTGGTTTTTTGGGGTTTTGTTTGCTGTGGTTTTGGTTTGGGGTTTTTTGGGGTTTTTTGTTTGTTTGTTTGGTTGGTTTGTTTGTTTGTTTTTGGGTTTTTTTTTGTGATTGGACTTGATGATCTCAAAGACCCCTTCCAACCATGAATATTCTGTGATTCTATGCAATGGGAAGATATTCTGAATCAGTGAGAGCTCTTGCTTTCTAGGTTTTCCTATAAATGAATGTAACAGCAGCCATACCATGTCAGCTCAAATATCTAGATGATAGCACAGTTTTCTGGATTGGTGCTTTTTTCCCTCTGTTGTTGGCCTAGAATATCTTAAAATTAATTTTTCCTTTTAATTGCTCGTCAGAATTCAGCTGACGTTTTCTCATACCTCATTTCTGAGTGGCAATAGTCAATTCAGAGTCCATCACAGAATACATAATGTCAGGATCTCTTTTTTTCTGCCTTACACTTATCAATGTTGAATTTAATTAATTTCATGACCCAGTCGCTCAGTATCCTGAGATCTTTATGCAGATCTTCACAGGCAGACTTTGCATTTGTCAGTCTCAATCATTTAAAGTTTTCCACAGTGTTGTATCACTAACGACTGTCTTTTCCACATCACTTGAGAACAGAGGGCAAGACACAGGCTTACAGACACATGCCTTCGGAGCTCTGGTGATGAGGTCTCTCTATTGGAAAAGTAAATAATTTCTTTCTACTTTTGTCTCCTATCTTTTTACCAGGTCAGTATCCAGGTGAACTCTCTCTGGAGATGAACCTCTCCAAGAACTACCTTTGGTGAGAAACCCTGACAAAACCCCACTGGACACCCACGTCGGTGATATCACGTGTATTGCTTGGCTATAAGCTCATTGCTGTCCTCCATCCATTCACAAGGTGAGACCACAGGTCATGTTCATGTTATAATTTTCTGTCATGGGCTCTTCTGAGCTGGAAAGTCACAGTGTAGCCCCCTGTCTACTTGGGAGCATCAGCTCTGATGTGCAATGTGGTGGCAACAGGCAGCCACTGCCAATGTTCATTATCACCTCAGGAGGTGCTGATTTTTCTGCTTTCCCCTGTGAAACAGCTTTTTAAAGCCTGAGGACCTAGCTGGCTTATATGAACAGCTTTTCAATCCAAAAAGATCATAATTTTACAAAAGGTAATGATTTTAATCAGGCTGATGTGATCCACCCAGGTACTGTTCAGTACTGTTGTTAAGAATCTTTTCTCAATGCTTTCCTTTCTTAAAATGATTTTCACAGTCTGCTGGGCTTCTGCCTTTTTCCCTGTCTCTCTACTAGCTATTAATTCTGGAGCTAAGGAAGTGCTTTGTTAGCACTTCAGCTCCCTTTCTTTATTCCCTCTGGTTGCATAAAATATATATATTTTATGCATATATATATATGGGTCTATACGTAGACCTGCTCTAAGAGTTCATGCATGTTTTGCTTCTGCCTTTAAGTTTCATCCTCCAGTCTACTGCATGAGCAAATTAACTTAAGTATTAATGAGCTGGAAAAGGTTGGGGTTTCTGGGTTTTGACTTCAGGCACCGCATTATACTCTGGTGTGTCAGTATTCTTGTGTTCTAAGTTATGTACTCGTTAACATCAGTGCAATTAATGGAGATGTATCTAAAACCTCAAAATTATCAGTGGTTTTATTCCCAGGAAATATCCCTTTTCATTGTTTCCCTTGTTAGCCCAGGGTTAACAAACATACAGGAATCTCTAGCCGAGCCCATGATGAGCCACTAGAAGAGAGGGACAGCCCCACATCCCCTCCAGAGCAGGACACGGCTGGTGGCAGAGCTCTCCCTGCTGCAACGGGGCAGGCCCCCACTTGTATCAACATTTCTAACTATTCCCTCATGTTCCGGCTGTGCGTTTGCCAAGTACCCCCGCGAGGAATATTTGCAGATCCAAAGTCAACTTTTCTCATGGCAGATGAATTTCTAGCACCTCACTTGTCCCTGTTAGGAACCTGCTTAGGACTCCGCTTTCTCCAAGCCATTTCTTTCTCCCTCTGTTTTGAGTAGGTACAGCTGACGTGAAAAAAAAAAAAAAAAAAAAGGAGATATGAGGGGAAACAGTCGGTGACAGTGGCAGAGGAATAATTACAGACCTTGTTCCGTGCTTTGTCTTGGATGGAGTGAACAAGCAGAGCGTGCTGAAAAACTCTGAACATACTGTTTTTGTAGAGTGTGCTGGCATTTCCTACTGTGTGAGTCAGCTGAAAATTCCCTGATCTTTTTGCATCTTTTTCCTCTCAGGCTGTACAGCAAAGCCCGTGGACAAAATGCCATCCCCGATTACTGCAGGTCTCCACTGCCTATTTCTACTGGTCACAGCATGTTGCCAGACATCACAGGACTCAAACTTTCGCCCATTCATCGAATACATAGTGAGTATCCTTTTCCAGCCCCATTGGTTTTCATTTGGTCTCTACTTGTAGCACCCAGCTGCTATAGCTCTCCTTTACATCCACAAAACCAGTCAGTATAAGATCAGGTGGGGAAACTGAACCCAGAATCTCCCCAGTGTGTAAAAGTGATAGAGAAATCCAGGAACTGGGCTTTTCTTGCTTCCCGGCCTTAAAGCCTCTCCAGAAGGAACTGAGCAAAACTTCTGGTTTCTCACTTGTGTTGGTCTGCGAGGGATTTAAATCACTGTCCCTGGAGCTAAGTCTGGGTAACAGTTGTGTGGGCACTGGTCCTGGATGGGATTCACCCATCCTAGGAGAGAGAGAAGCCAAATAAGTCAACAAAAGTGGCTCAGCCACGGAGGTGCTTACAGGTAGATGACGGGAGTCTCACCACTGTCTTGACAGTAGAACATGAGTATGCATGACCAAAAAGCCACTCCCGAGTCACTCCTGTTTAGATGTTGCACTTGGATTCACACTTTACTTCAGTTTCCAACTTTTTCAATAATTCTCACACACCTCTTTTGCTTCATCACTAGTGTGAATTATGGAAATCTGTTTTGGTCTTCGTCCTGTGTATGGATTTGGTAACAGACAGCTTCTATACAAATAGTCCCTAGCTAGAAACGAGGAAAGAGGAACAGACAAAGGGATTGACCAAATGGAAGTTAATATAGCCTGGTAAAGAAAACTAGTCTACATATCTACCAGCTCTTGGTCTGACACAATTACTGCTAGACCAGAAAATACTTCTTTTGTCTTCTACATTGCGAACCCTATCAAGCCAAAACAGGCGCTAACATCTGTATTCAGCCCCCGACACCACAGGGGCTTGAGTTCTGATGGACTGACCAGAACACAATGTGCTTTTTTGAGCAGGATGAAAAAAGGCAAGGAGAGGTGAAGAGTGGGAACTCCTTAAGCTGTTTCTGCCACCATCCCCTGTCTTGGCAAGCCAAGATACAGCTGGTTCCAGCAGTCCTGTCTGTGGGGTTAGATGTAGATGTCTAATAGGGATCAAGTATCTTTTTTGCTGTTTTTCTCAAACTGTCTCCAGCACAGCACTTGGGCATTTTCACGAAAAGAGTAACACTTTATTTTTTAGCAGCATTGACCCATGATTGATCCCGCAAAGGAGTCATCACTTAATGGTGTGAAATATGTGAAGTATTTAATGACATAACAATACCCTGTAGTTGTTTGGGAGAATAATTAAAAAAGAAAACCAATGAGACCAAACCTGGGTGAAGAAGTGGATCAAAGTGGGCATTCTGTAACTTTTGCAGCTAACCTCTAAGGTGAAAGGTCCTACTCATAGCAGTGCAAAAAAGCCAATGCACTTAGGGATCTCCACTGCCAGCGCAGCTGCAATATGAAGCCCAGCTCTAATCACATACCAGATGGTTCCTTTATGTAAAGAGATGACTTAAGAGTTGCCAAGCTATTCACCCTTTCTGTAAATAAAGATTTCATTAGGACTCAAGAAACTGGCAAAGCTGCAAATTTCCTGCCTACGTCTTTGCTTGTTCTTTAGCCTTTCTTGCTAACTGCGGTGCCAATGTATTTTTAGGGCACGATTAAAAAAATAGGATGGTCTGCATCACACTTGGCTGCACCCTGCTTGAACCCAGTCATACTGAAATTGTGCCACCACTGCCCTGGTCAAATGTGTGCTACTGGTGGCCCACAAAATAGCTGACCTGACACCTGAGCTGGAGCCAAGACTTTTCAATCCCCTTTTTATTCCTACTCAGGCTGGCTTTGCTGCAGCAGAACTGGCAGCTCAGAGCAAAGAGGAAAGCAAAGGGTAATAAAAGCCCACTTTCTGGACCCAAAGGCTGACTGGCCAGGTCTCCCAAGCAGTTTGCAAGGCTGGTCCAGGACTGAGAGCACTGCATCAGTCCCAGAGCCGGTTTGTAGCTCAGACAAAGAATTTCTGCTAGGTTGAGACAATTGCAGAGAGACATCTACAAACTCAGTACATGCCTCAGCTGGTGCTTAACATTTCCCTGCTTGGAAGATATAAATATTGCATTGAAAAAGGAAAAGAGGGGCAGGGAGGGGCAAAGACTGGCTGAAGGAAAAAAATTATCGATGCTGGCATTTTCTTCACTAATTCTTTCATGCCAACAACAGCAGCTAAAGCTTTGCTTAGTTTTTTTCACAGTGTTTCCCTCTCTTTTTTCCACAGTTTGACAGCGCGCTAGGAGAGGAAAGCTTCCAGACAGAGACGCAAAGGCAGAAGCGAAACAGTACGTACAAAAACGTATGGTAACAGAGCAGGTTTCTAGTAAGCCAAGGGTGAAATCTCTACTGGGGGCAGCATCTCTTGAGGTACTGAACTGTGATCATCAAGGGGTAGTTGTTGTGGTTTAACCCCAGCCAGCAGCTAAGCACCACCCAGCCGCTCACCCACTCTCCCCCAGTGGGATGGGGGACAGAATCAGAAGGGTAAAAGTGAGAAAAACTTGTGGGTTGAGATAAAGGCAGTTTAACTGATAAAGCAAAGCAAGGAATTCATTCATTGCTTCCCATGGGCAGGCAGGTGTTCAGCCATCTCCAGGACAGCAGGGCTCCATCACGCGTTACGGTGACTTGGGAAGGCAAACGCTCTAACTCCAAGCGCCCTCCCCTTCCTTCTTCTTCCCCTAGCTTTTACTGCTGATGTCATATGGTGTGGATGTCACGCTGCAGGTCATATGGTGTGTGACACCATACTGGTCGGCTGGGGCCAGCTGTTCCAGCTGTGCCCCCTTCCAGCTTCTTGTGCACCCCCAGCCTGCTTGCTGGAAGGACAGAGTGGGAAAAGGAGAAAGCCTAGATGCTGTTACTGCACTGCTCAGCAATAACAAAAATGTTGTGTTATCAACACTGTTTTCATCACAAGTGCAAAACATAGCCCCATATAAGCTACTATGAAGAAATTTAACTATACCCCACCCAAAGCCAGGACAGTGGGAAAAACACAAAGAGGGAAATTTTGAGACTGACATATATGGGCACAGATTCTATGCAAGATGAAATACATGGTGACCCAAGCCTCTTAGCAGGACTAGGGTAAAAAGATAATCCTGTTTGACTTCAGGCTCTGGTTGATAACCCATCCACTTGCTGAGTCAAAGGACAGAAAGAATGAGACAGCTTTTCTCTATATACAGTAATGACACTTACATCAGCTTCCTTTTGTTCTGAGACCAAAGAAATCTGGCTTTTGTCAGACAAACAGCAGATAAAACATGTGCAGAATATCTGCTGGTTAGGAATCAAGAAGATTTCTTAGCAGAAAGCCACACTAAGCTACCATTAAATAGCAACAGAGCCCAAATGCTGAAATGGAAGCCATCCATTTACCCTCACACGCAGCTTTGCACTCTCATGTTATTTCTCTTTCAGTGATTACATTTGACTTTTCCTCTGAGGAGCACACCGTTGATATTGAAGTAAGCATTATGGATTCATCTTTCCTGGACCCAGTCAAAAACTATCTCCAAAACCTTAGTCTTTCGATTGCAACAAATATTTCAAATGTAGAAATGAAAGTTTCAAACATCAGTGTTACAACAGGTGGGTTGGTAATTTATTTTTGCATTCTGGGTGATGTGCTTTTTTGTCAGTATTTGATCTCTCCCAGTTTTACCATCCAACGTGCTTAAAAATCAGCAAAACTGAACTGTCTCTGCTGTCTATGGAAAGACCAAACAAGGCTGAAGCTGTAGCACACAACTGCATGTTTTGTTATCTGCATCTCACCACTCCTCTTTATGTAAAAGAGAGGGACTCTTTGTCAGGGAGTGTAGTGACAGGACAAGGGGTAACGGTTTTAAATTGGAAGAGGGGAGATTTAGA
>JAOXJK010000023.1:114311757-114330103 GCA_025774025.1 Xenus cinereus
TGGGGCTTTGAGCAACCTGGTCTGGTGGGAGGTGTCCCTGCCCATGGCAGGGGGGTTGGAACTGGATGATCTTTAAGCTCCCTTCCAACTCTAACCATTCTATGATTCTATGATAATGTTGGCATTAGGAATAGCCCTGAGCACTTTTCTTTTCCTAAGGAAGGGACTAAGCCAGAGGAAGCCTGAGCCAAAGGATTTCACTCCGGTTTTACTAAGAAGCAGTCTGAGTTACTTTCAAGTTTCAGGAAGCTGTGACAGCGTTTGTCAGACTGTTTACTTCCCTCCACTTGGATTTGGAACGTAAATCGCCGTAAGAGGCTGTACTCTGACCCCGACAGAGACAGCCTGCACGAGATGCAGTCTTCGCCTGATATAACTCACTTAACGTATTCTTACAGGGCAAGATGTCAGACAGGTTTTATTACCTGAGTTGTGGTTTTGCGACATCACATCCAAGTAGATAACACAGCAGAGGATATAGAAACACACCAAGCATTTACCGCAGTAGAGGAGGAAATTTGGTACTTCTTATCGCTGGCCCATAAAGCAGGGAAAGGAAATGTTGATCGGTTCTCAAAACAACATGCAAATGGATCTTTTAAAGGCTTTCAGGGTCACATGCAACGTGTGAAAATCACTTTGTTAATATTTTACTTTGTCAATGGCACGTTACGAGCAGAAAAACTTACAGTGAGCTGTTTTGGGGTGTTTTTTATTAGAGTTAATGTATCTCTTTAAAGTACTTTGCGATAATGTCACCTTCTCTCACGCAGCGTCTGTCAGGATACAGTCAGGATGACACAGCACCTCACTAGCCACTGACACTTGGAATGACCTTTACGTGTTATTACAATCTTTAAAAGCCTGTACACTTGCCTTCAGCCTAGCCAATATAGAAATATCCAATCTGAAAACTGTCATAGGACCCTGGCCAATATGCCAGGTAAATTATGAGGATCAGGCATCACATCTCCATTTAATTACTCAAAAGTAATCGATCAGACTTATCCCAGTACCAGTCTGGTTCCCATTTCTGGTTAGTTATTTATAATTAGTATGGTAATATTTGGAAGGCATCAGATCATCACCTTTGCACCATTCAAGTGAACTCACAAGAAGGGCAACATTTAGGTGAGATCACTGGCATAAAGATACAGCAGGGTAAATATATATCATGCAATATGTTATGCCCCGTTTGCCATTCTCATCGTGTTTCTCTCTCTGTCTGACACTAGTCTGTCTGCCCAGAGGTGAGAACGACAGTTGCTGTTCTTGCGAAGATGGATATGCCTGGCCAAGTGAGGTGTGTGGTGACTTGATAATCTGCCCTTTTCCCAGCCCAGCAGTCCACCAGACTTGCAGCTACATGAGGGGCATGCTTTCCCAAGGGCATTACTGCAAGCCTCAGACCAAAGGTAAGGAGAAACAATGCTGAACTTTGTCATTGTACAACTCGTACACTGGTTAGAAGACGGAACATTGTTAAAGGTGTGATAAAGTAGCACATCGGGACTGAGCTAGCTACCACATTGCCTATGGATGCAGAAAGTCTGTAGAGATGGTCTAGAGTTCCTCTCTTTGTGATGTGGGTCCACCTTGACCCAAGTACTTGCAGATATCTAGTGCCATGCTGGAGCCCCAGCCTCTGGAGTCACTGATATGCCTCCTTGGGACTTTCAGTTTTCACTAAGCAAAGAAAGTTTCATCTCATCATATTCTCAACAGAGGAGCTTACAAATGTGAGTGTGCCATAGTGCTCAAGAGAAGAGAAGGAACAAAAAACCCCAGCATGTATCTTTTGTTTGGTTGTATTTCATGACTCTCACGACAAGGTGCCCGTGACTTTTTAGGAACCTGACTGATGACTGGACTCTTAGGCTTGGCAGCACCACTGTGGAACACTACCTGTTGTCTCTGAATTCCAAGACAAACCTCCATGAAGCTCTGCCTTAGATTTGTGATGAAGCAGCATGCAGAGATGCCCAGAGGCAGCCCTAGAGCTGGAAGCAATCCAGTACTGTCAGCATGACCATTCTAATCAACTCTGCTTAGAGGCAGTGCTTTTATCAGAGGGCAGCCCCATATCAACACTGCTATACTATTTCCAGGACTAGAGCTAGTACCTCTTCCGTGTGGAAGTCCCACATGGGACTTCCCACGGTAAGCCAACGGTATCCTAGGCTGCATCAAAAGAAGTGTGGCCAGCAGGTCAGGGGAGGGGATTCTGCCCTTCTGCTCTGGGGATACCCCACCTGCAGTGCTGCATCCTGCTCCAGAGCCCCCAGCATAAGAAGGACATGGACCTGTTGGAGTGAGTCCAGAGGAGACCACAAAAATGATCAGAGGGCTGGAGCACCTCTGCTATGATGACAGGCTGAGAGAGCTGGGGTTGTTCACCCTGGAGAAGAGAAAGCTCCAGGGAGACCTTACTGCAGCCTTTCAGTATTTAAAGGGGGCTTATAAGAAAGACAGTGAAGGACTTTTTACCAGAACCTGTAGTGACAGGACAAGGGGCAATGGTTTTAAACTGAAAGAGGGTAGATTTAGATCGGACATAAAGAAGAAATTCTTTACTATAGGATGATGAGACACTGGAGTAGATTGCCCAGAGAACTGGTGGATGATCCATTACTGGAAGTGTTCAAGATCAGGTTGGATGTCACTGCCCATGGCAGGGAGGCTAGACAAATGACATCTGAAGATCCCTTCCAACCCAAACCATTACATGATTCTAAGATTCTATGATTAGGTTAGAAGAAAAAGCTAAGAAATCACTTTGTAAGAATTGCTTTTGATTATTTTTACATTTATTATTATGTTTTTCCTTACAGACTCATGTGGTATGGGAGAGCCCATTGAAATGCAAATGTCAGTCAGACTCGACATAAACTTTTGTGATGAACTCAGCAATTCTTCTTCTGAATTATACAAAAAATACAAAGCTGATCTCGAAACAGCGGTAATTACTTTATTTTTCCATCTCTGAAGATAGAAAGCCCTCTAAGAAATACGGTATTTACCTTAAGTGTCTGGGAAATCAGGTGCATTGTCACTATTTCTGTTGGGAAGCTGTGAAGTATGCAGCAGTGGTAGCTACATAGTGGGCCAAAGCTGATCTCCATTGAAAGGCAATGACAATATTCCCATTCGTTTCAATATGCTGGCCAACGGGGAAGTATTTAGGAACCTTTTACATGAAAAGCAGGAAAAAAACCACCATGTTATTGGTCCCATCTTAAACCCACATGAGCACACATAGAGTGAAACAACCAACACAAATTTTTCCCATGACAGTGGGGAGAGCACCAGGCGTGTTCTGTCAGCGATGCTACATGCCCTTACTCACATCAATGTTGAACTGAGAGTTTCCTATTTTAAGCACTCTAGAGTAATACACAGAGGTCTTATGTCACGTAATATGTCTTTGTTTACAGTTTAATGCTAGCTACAGATGCTTGCCAGGCTTTGTATCGGCAGCAGTATCTGGTTTCAGGTAAGTAAACGAATTTATTTTTTCCTGGAGGACACAAATCTTTCTGCCCAGTCCCAAGGAGACACCAGTCAGCAAAAACTGCATTCACTCTGGCTAGACCCCATGCCCAGTGTATACATGCTGAATAGCAGTATAATAGCTGCCAAAGAAAGCCCAACTATTAGCATGGAAGTAGGATTGTGGGTAAAATTCACTCCTGTGCAAAAGTACAAGAAACTTAATCATTCTCCATCTGGATCCAAGCCTTTTGTGGGAAAGACTGAATTCCGCCCAAAAGGGGAAAAGGGTAGGATGTGATTCAACCTAACATCATCTCCCAGGTCTTCAGGAAGATGAATTAGTGCATTGACTCTGGAGATAACATTGGACATGGATAAAAGAGACATTACTAAAGTCCACACATATTTAAATGCAGCTGTATTTTAAGTTTTCTAAGGGAAGTTTACTAGAAAGAGACAGCAGACCAAGGAGATGTCACACAAAGGTGTTCTTATTTTGGGAAGAGCTGTAGCACAACCATCTTGTTTACCAGAGCAAGTCTTGAGTCACAACAGGAGCTTTCACAGGTGAAACCTCTGAAGTCTTCCTAGCCATGCAAGATGGGTAACCACAGCATAGAAAACCACTAGTATGGAGTGATATGTAATTCTTGTCCTTCTCTTGTCCTTGTATCTGTTTAGTCCTGGAAGTGTTTTTGTGAACTACGTAGTAAAAGCAGGAGCAGCAAGCTTCGAACAGATAGCAAGTGCCAACAAACTTCCACCACAATTTCTAGATTCAATCTACAGGATAAAACCAGATACCTTCACAACACAAATAACTAGTAAGTTTAAAGCTCTCTCAGTATTTTCCTTTGACCTTTACTTTAGTAATTCTAGCCTGAACCATGTAGCTGCCTTATACTGTTGATTATTTGACACTGAACCTTCAAAAACATGTATTTCTCTGGCTGTTTCATTTCATCCTGTGCCACCAAAGCGTAGAACGTACATGAGATGACCATGCACGTCGTACCTCACATGGAAAAAAGAAAAAAATCCTTCCAGCAACTCCACTGAACCCCAAGGCAGTCTCTCCATGGGAGAGAGACTGAATACCCTTGAGTTCAGTTCCAGAACTGAGGCAGCTCAGAGCATGTCAGGCTGCCAGCACTTCTCACTTCTTCAAACAAAACAATAAATCTCTTGCAGTTTACATGAGAACAGGTTCCCTCTGGCTTCCTTGGCACATTTTCCGTGCTGCTGCTGTACAGCGTGTTAAAATTCTGTTGCCTGATGAAGTGCCCCAGAGGTGCCATTCTCTGAGTGCACTAAGTGCTGGACTGTCAAGTAACCAAGAGGATTACTTGAACCTGATTGCTTCTCCTCCCAGTTTATCTCCTTAGAAAGTAGTGGTGGTGATCATAGTTCTGTTTCCCTTCATAAAATCTACTGGAATCTTTGGCCGACAAAGATAGTAGAATAATATGTTGTGGGAAAACTGCATAGCTTTTATCAGAGGTGGTGCCCTGCAACTGATGCTGAGCGTATATTAACTGTGAAGCACCTAGGATCCCCATGAGATGTAAAGGCATCATATAGGCCCGAGCAGAAATTACAATAATGCAGAATGTTCCTCTTTGTCTTGCCAGATCAAACAAACTTCACTGTGAGTCCTGAAGACATTTTTGAAGGAGACACGGTAAACCTGACTTGTGAGATAAATTCAGCATCTGAGAATGTGACTTGGTACCACGACGGTCAGATCATCTCACCCCACTTCATAATTTCAAAGTATGGGAAAACCTCAATATCGACTCTTAAAATTGCCAACGTTAAAATGAAGAATTCTGGTATGATTTTCTTCTGTTAAAACAGCAGATGTAAATGTCTAGTGTAGCCAGTTCTTTAAAAACAGAGAGGAATGCAGTGACTATGTTTTCCTACAGTAAATGTAAAAAATGCCCTGTCCCTTCAAATTTTCCTGTGGGTTTTGGTTTTTCTGTAGTGAACTACGTACTGACTGGCATTGCCAGTGAGATGTGAACTGACTGAAGTGACTATACAGGCCTGGGTATTCTTAGTGCAAGGCTTCACTGCCACATCAGAGCAGACAGCAGTGCCTACATGGCTGTGAGGTCTTCCCACGCTTTTGATGTGGTAAATTGAGGCTGTGGTTGAATTTGTCCTTGATGGCCTTTGCCCCCTTTGCAAACGTAACCTAACTAATCAGGGTGTGGAGTTACTGTTTTTCATGTGTTCATATTAAGGGCTTTTTGAAAATCAGAAAGAGGTAACTTGGTGGCATTTTTCTGGGAGGAGTTACCAGGAGAGTTATCGTGTATTATCAGAGCCCCATCTCAGTTCTTCTCTTGGGACCATGAATTTTACATTCAGCTTCAAAAAGGGTTACCTGTGACCAGGTATTTGGGCATGTTTATGGGAGGTAGGAGTCTTGGCCCCAAACTTCTGTGGGCTAAGGATGCCCTGAACCTCGGTGTCTCCACTCCTATGAAAGTGGCCTACTCACTTGGTATCCCAATGGGAAAGGGGAACCCACATACCTAAAGTATGAGGGAAGTCTGGAGCTCTGATTACCAATTTCAAAAGGGAGCCTGGCTGCATCCAGGAGACAAGTGCCTGAGAAAGTGGCTGATAAATACTCCTCTCTCTTTAGCAATACCTTCTGAGCAGTGTAGGTGCCCACACTCAGAGTGCCAGTTCCTGTGGGGTCCACCCTGGGCAACTCTCTCTCACCTATTCTGTGTAGGAACCTTTGGCACAGTCAGTCCACATTCCTACCATGACATATTCCTCCCACGTGGACTATGGACCGTATCCCTATCCCCAACACACCAACTCAGCCAGATTTTAAGTATCCCAGTCCCAGAGAGCTGGTCTCTTCACAAGTACCCATCAACACTGAAGCTGCCTTATCTGGATAGATTTAGCACCAGGAGTCTGAAGAGAGCATACTGCAGATGACCTGAGGGTATGTTTTGATTAGCAAGTAGCAAAGCCAATGCAGAGCAGGGAGATGTGAAAACCAGGTGTGGAAGTAGGTCCCAACTCCTATCTCCAAATGTAGAGGAAAAACCAGCAAAATATGTTCTCGATGTTAAGATACTGCCTATGCTTTACAGGTTCCTACAGCTGTGCTTTCACAAACAGAAATCATCAGCTTCTCACACTGATATATAATGACACAAAAACAATCGCAGTCTCTCAGCTAAACGTCACTCCAAATGTAAAGAATATGACTGTTACATGCAACAGTCTTGAAATGCAGAAAGACGGTCCTCTGTTGTCCTGCTGTATTGACAAAAACCTACCATCACTTACTGGTGTCTGGAAAATAAACGGACAAATCAATATTACAGGTAAGATTAACAAAATACTGTTTTTCACCTGCTGGGTTAGTTTGTTCTTCAAAGATCTCCTAAATGGCTACCCCAAAGGCCTAGGGTGAGCACAGGGCATGCTCTAAAGGATGGTACATGTGTGGGAAAGATGATGGATGGAGAGTGTGGTACAGACTCCATGTGTGTTGTGCGGGTGCCGGTGGGATTCTGGGCACCTCCATTCACTGTGCGGACATTGGTGCTTAAAACTGTGCCATCCTGGATCCTGTGTACCGCATACGGAGATTTGGCAACCAAGAGAGGCAGGTGGTGCTTTAAAACAGCTAAATACCAACTGCACAGTTTCCCTCCCTCGTCACCTGTAGTCATGATACATCACACGCCAGTTGAGGCAGTGGCATCCCACAAGGCTTTACTTCTAATACAAATATGAAGTGTTAATAAAGCGCCATGTAAATGAGTTACAAAATAGTATCAACAGAAATGTTCATAAACATCCATGAACCATAGTCATAGACAGCCTATTGTCCTCTTAATATTTTATAGGTGTGGGCGAACTATTCACTATTAACCGTTTGTTAAAAACTAAATTTAGCAGAAAGCTGGACAGCAAAGTGAGAGAAAACCTTCAAAGCTCATGTGTACAGTCATTTCCATGGGGAACAGATACTGGCATGCAGTGGTGGTCAAGGGAGGGGGTGATCCTGTAATGAGCTCTTTCAACCTTGGTTCCCTGCAGCCAGGCTTCCCCTCAGGAACTCTTGCCAAATACACATCCAGCTGTAGCATGGGACAGCTTTAGTGGGGTTTTCCCCCTATAGCTAAACCAGAACTCTTCTGATTTAAAGTTGAATGACTGTCAAGTTACCTCCAAGTGTTTATTTCAAAATAAGACGACATTAAAATATGAAGTATTTACTCCTCTTTTACTGATCTTACTCATCCTGCATATCGCAGATAATGAGGTTAGACTGAAGCAGAATATTCTTCATTTTGGCTTATCCTGAGGTATCCAAGCAACGTTGTTGCTCTCGGTTAGACTGGTTTTGGCAGTAGGTGCCCAGCACTGTGCTGAGAGCCATCTTCAGGCCTATGGAAGACCAACTGTGAGTGTTGCCAAATGAAAAGATGTGGATGATCTGCAGCAACGATAAGTTAAAAATGCCATCCTGTCAAAGGTTGCGTACAAATCCACAAGGTTTTCCTTAGCTAGAGTGATTCCTTGTGAGTTCCAGAGCCCTGGTATTTTTTGACATCTGTAGACCTTCAAGGAATGTTTATTTCTCTTTAGATGTCTCTACTCTTGGAGGAAACTGCACTGAATACAAGCTCAACATCAATGACTCACTGTGCCTAACTGACAAGTCAGATACGGTGATGACATACACGTGTGAGCTGCAGACTGGAAATGGTGCCAGTAGCAGTCAAAACATCCATGTGAGGTACCTCCGGGCAGGTAAGAGTCAGGTAGCACCTGAGAGACCATCAGCTCTTCCATGCCTAGGTGGCCTCTGTGGCACATGTCATTTGCAAGCCAATGATTATAACAAGTGACTCTCAGTAATATGACATTTGTCTTGTGTTGTCTCAGCCAATGTAACAATAACTCCGCCATTAAACTCATTGGTTTCTGAGGGATATGAATTCAATGTAACGTGTGAAAGCGATGTGAGCAATTATGACAAGATCAGTTGGGAAATCCAGTCTGGAAAAAACTCTACAGAAGTAGACTGTGGTACGTGCATCAAAAATACAGAAAATCCAGCCAAATCTGTGCTCACAGTGACGAAAGCCACACAGAAGTGGAACGGTGAGTGAACCCGGTTTGTATCAGCTATAAAGGCAGTGATATCTCTGTACCAGATCATTACAGCACCTCTAGCCCTGCAAATCACTGTGAAGCCTGGCCACAGTAAATAAAGAGTTAAAATTATAGCTGCTGGAGGAACAGCAAGATGTGATGCTGTCAGCAACACTGTGCTTGTTCATTATTTGGACTCAGGACCATGCGGACGCCGAGGGGCACTTCTTTTGACTGAGAGATATTTTTTGTCGCTTCTTTCAGGCACCTACATCTGCACATTCATCCAGAAGGACTTTAATAGTTCTGCCAATGTGACCATCAACGTTCTTTCCTTGCCTCTGCAGCAGAACATCCTGATAAACCCCATCAAAACATCTATACAGTGCCATGTGTTACAAACCCTCCAGTGCTGCGTAAGTGCTAGCACCAGGAAAGACTACAGTGTTAAATTCATGATTGAAGAAAAGGAAGTTCCATATGGTAAGGAACAGTAAACTTGCATAGTTGCACTATGTCTCACAAACCAGGGTGGGGGTTTTTTGTTGTTTTCAGTTAGGTCTGTGTAACCAATTTGTATTTACTGCTATTATGACAAACCACAAGTACTCCTGAGAGTATAAGAAAAGGGAAATGGGCTTCATTTAGGATGGTTCCCATGCCCGGGGAGCATGGCTGAGATTAACAGAAGAGAAGACCCTGAATACCTAAGGCCTAATAACTGAAGACCCTGCTGTAGTGATAAATACATAATAGGTAAACTGAATGATTGGTTTGCCTTGCCAGGCAGTGAGAAGTGAGCATCCTCATCGCTGTCCAGATTAGAAATTGCTGAGCTCCATTTATTTGCTTTTATCTTCCACTCTGCCACTTTTTTGAACTGAGTATCAAGGAAATGTTACTTAAGAAGATGATGTACTAATTAATGAAGAATGTAGAATAACGCATTAAGAATGCAGCTGAAAGAGCTATTCTATTTTCTTCAAGGATACAGGTAGCATATCTTTAACAGCACAAAAGCCCAAGCTTCTATGTTTTCAAATTTAGGGCAGTTCTGCAGCTTCCCTGGCAGGTTTTTATATATTAGAAGTTTTCAAGTAGATTACAAAACAGTAACTTGAAAAAAAAGCAATGAAAAGCCACCTAAACTAACTCATAAAGCATCCAGTAGTGCCAAAATAATAGGCTGAAGTGTAAAGCAGGTGGAGACTGAGGGGTCCTTCAGTTGCTAAGAAAAATGCCAAGATCTTTTTGGAGGAGATTGCAGCCAGGTCCCCTCAGTCACAGGCACGATGAAAAGCAATGGGACTGTAGTACAGATCCTGAGTTCAGAAGAACCACGTAAGAACAGCAAAAGAGTATCCTAGCCTAAATGAAACGCCTGTGGTAGAAGCAGAAGGAGGAAGAGTATTCTCCAAAATGGTTTCTAAAGCAAATTTTGGTTCCTGCACAGTGAGAGGATTTGGGCAGGGTTTGCTCATATACCAGTGGTTGAAAAGGAACTGATTATGCAGCTGCTGCCAGGAGATGTATTAAGTGGGGAGTAAGATACAGAGATCAGCATTCAGAATAGACATTTTTCCACAAAGGAAGTTTTTTTTTTTCTCTAAGTCCCACAGCAAAGAAAGTTTTGCAGAAGCTTTCTGCTGTCTGCTAGCTGATTGACCCCAAATCTGTGTTAACCTATCTTAATCCTTCCCTACAGAATTTAATAAAACTGGAACTTCCTTTTGCTACATATACAATTACAACGAAACAACATGTAACGGAGAGAAAAATCTCACAGCATATTGCAAGTTTAACAACAGCATTGGACATGTCAAGAGTGGAAATATAACACTGAAGCTGATACCTGGTAAGACAAAAGTTACTATTTAAAGCTGTTAAATAGGAAATCCCAGTATCTTTGTTAAATCAGATGCCACAAATTTATCACCTGTGACACCTAATAGGAGCAGGTTTTGTTAGCCAAGAGTTTTTGTCTCCTTTTTTGACAGGAAATTTTGAAATACAGAGGGAAATATCAATTTTGCTGAAATATAAAAAAAAAAATAATCACTGTATTTGACAGTGGCCTCAATATGTTCCCAAGCAGTTCTAGTTCGGTTCATCTTCTGTCATCTACTGTCATCATCTTCTGCCTCTACTTCCTTCTGGTGCAGCTTGCACCAACCAGCTTGTTGTTCAACAACTTCCTGTGTTGAAGGGTGGTCATACATCTCCCAGCTTGCACCAACAATTTAGCAAGGATAAAAGATTGGGGTGCCTCGGGAAGAAGTCATCTAGCTCAGGAGGTCAGCCTGTGGGAGAACTTCAAACACAAGAACGGCAACCTCCGTGAGGTCTCCATGCAGAGACCTGAGTAGCCGCAGCTCCCAGTCAGCTCTGCAGGATATGCTGGGTAATTAGAATTCAACATTGCCGAATCCAATTTTGACGTTTAGTTCTGACCAGAGTTTGGATATTTCAGCTTCTTATTCTAAATTGGAAAGAAAGAAATGTTGGACATCCCCATAATGCAGAAATTTTGGGGGTTTTCCACAGCAGTGGTGCCTACTGTTCAATCACTGTATCTGGCCAGATTTCACTCTCTTAGGCAATAAATATGCAGACATTTTATTTACTTTAATCAGCACGTACTTACTGGTATGACTAACCCAATTAGCAAGACTGTTCATCAAAAGGGTGTTGAGGCCTCACTATCAAGGTCTTAATGAGTTTCCTATTAGTGCTACAGCAGCACCGAGTCCTTTAGCAGAATAAACTTTGTATGCATTACTGTTCACATAGTGATCAATACAATCCCACTCCAACCCTATGTAACCCTATAATCTAACAGACAAATCCTAAAACTTTGGGTATTGGTTAGGTGATTTGATTCAATATTCAAAACCAAGGGGCTTTATTCAATTTCCTTTTTAATTTCATGATTCGAAAAAATTATGAATGCAAGACGCACACACCCTGAAAGGTCATAATTAATGAAGAGAGCAAACTGAAATCCTAACTAATATAAAGACCTCTGAACTTTGGGAGATCACAGGTTCGATGGGGGCAAATTATTCATCTCCCTGCTTCTTAGTTTTCTACCTCTGTGTTTTTCCTCCATACAGCTGATAAAGTTTCCTGCTCAAACGGTGCTGAGGTTGGAAAGGATGGGGACACATTAATAAAGCCATGCTGTGAGTCAAATTGCACGGATGGTTTTACCCAAGGCAATAAAATTTACAAGTGCATTAACAAAACATGGAAGCTTCAAAGTAATAACTGCCTGTCCAAAACAATAAACAACCTGCTGAATCATGCCGAGGTAACATTTATGAGTTTTCTTGAGGTTGGGGGTGAGGGCGGTAGCAGAGAGCAACAATTTTTGTTGGGTAGTTTTTTTGCTTAACATAATCTAAAAATGAGCATTCAAAGCATTCAAAAGCATTCAAAAATCAAAGATTTAATTACAACTGTCTTTTAAAAGATATCAAGAATGACTGGCTATCTCTGCACAAGTCCATGAAAGAGGCTACCTCCCCTTCTCTGGCCCAGAGGGCTCATGGCACTGCGTGGCTAACACCCGTACACATGAACGCTCTTTCGCGCAGAGAAGGTGACCTTATTCATAGCGTGGCTGTCCTGGGGTGTTCCCTGAACCACACTTGGGTGGTGTTGCCTTGGTGAACACTAGTTGGCACTAGCCCAAACCATGCTACCGAATGTACCAACAATGATGCAGTAGGGACAGCTCTGGGACACAGCCCAACCTCAGACCTGGGCCCTGTTTAGCGTGCCCCCCTCAGCCATTATGAAGGATGATCAAGCTCCAGGCAAATGTCACATATGTGATGTATTGTCATCTTTTGTTCCAGTCCTTGGTCAATGATCCAGAGAGAAAGAAAAACCTACCTTACTACCTTGGAAATCTTAGGAAAGAGCTGGAAAATGAGGAAACCTCAATAGACAGCTCTGCAAATGTAGGTGCAGTTGTTACCATCCTGAGTAAGGTCTCCACTATCCCAGCGGAGGCAAACAAGACCACTATTCAAGTAAGGTTTTATTTTAAGTCTTACCTATATTTATTAAGCACTTCAGCCCCTTTTGTCGCAGAGGATGATATTCTCCCTGAATAAAATTCACAGCTAGTTAGGATTAGGAGCAGAAAAGTATTTAGGTGATGAGATGAAATGACAGCAAAGTTGAAATGACAGCAAAGATACAGAAGAGTTTATGAAAAGTCAAAACAATGAAGACAAGGAGCCTATGCATGAAAGAGAGACTGCTGCACGCTTAGCAACTAGAAATTTTCCAGGAATCCCTAAATGTCTCTAGGAATCTAAGCTAGAGGAAAGAACAAGGAACGATGGATGACAGATTAGACATGTGGCCACAATATGTGCTTGCAGCTCAGAAAGACAACTGTGTCCTGTGCTGCATCAAAAACAGCGTGACCAGCAGGTTGAGGGAGGGGATTCTGCCACTCTATTCCACTCTGGTAAGACCCCACCTGCAGTACAGCATCCACCTCTGGGGTGCCCAGCACAAGAAAGTGGGTCCAGAGGAAAGCTGGAACATCTCTCCTATGAGGACAGGCTAAGAGAATTGGGGTTGTTCAACCTGGAGAAGAGAAGGCCTTTCATTACTTAAAGGGGGCTTATAAGAAAGACAGTGAAGGACTTTTTACCAGAGCCTGTAGTGACTCTGGTAAGTCAAGGGGCAACTGTTTTAAACTGAAAGAGGGTAGATTTAGATTGGACATAAAGAAGAAATTCTTTACTGTGTGAGTTGTAAGCCACTGGGACAGGTTGCCCAGAGAAGTTGTGGATGCTCCATCACTGGAAGAGTTCAAAGTCAGTTTGGATGTCCCTGCCCATGGAAAGGAGATTGGACTAGATGATCTTTAAATGTTAAAAACATTCTGTGATTCCATGATTCTTTAAGTAGGAACAGAAATAGGAAAAAAAAAAAAAGGGTTTGAAATAAGGATCGATTAACAATTAGATGTTAACAACAAATGAATGGCAAAACATATTTTAGAAATACTTGGAAACTCTCATTATGAGGTTACAGAGGAAAAGGACTGCTCTTCTGAGCAGAAAAGCACAAAGACACTTGATGTTTTGTAGCTGGAGAACACTTCATGAGAGAGAGTGAGAAACCAGCACAAAGGCTGAGAAAGAAGGGAAAGAAGGCTGGAGAAGAAAAAAATACTATGTAATATGTAAAAAAAAAACCACACAGCTCCACTTTTGGAAACCTTAATTTGAAAATAGAGCATTAAGAATGTTAACAACTGAAGGTTTCACATAGATTGAGAAAATATGAAAATGCTTGCCTTTTTTCAAAAAGCAATTCTAGAACCATCAGAAACAACAATGATTTGTATGGGATTTCAGTAACAGCACTTTTCTGTTGTTATTCCAGAATTTCCTTTCCATAGTGGACTTCATTGTTGTAAATTCCACACCTGAAGCTTGGCAAGCCCTTAATGAGCAGGACAGATCCAAAAGTTCTTCATTGATGAAGTCGATAGAAAATTTTACCCTGAACCTCCAACCAGTTAATAATACCATCCCTCCTGTCTCTACAAACACCGTTCAACTACAAGGTATAGCTGTCACAGAAAATAGCACAAATTATAATAAGACCTTCCGCAGTACAGATGACCACACGGTTGATGTGTTCATTGGTGATACTGAAGTTCAGACTCTAACCCCAAATTCAACCATTGTCAGTGTGATGTACTCAAAACTTGGAGGTATTTTGCCCCAGAGTAAGCACCAGTGTGTGAACGGCTTACTCGTAACAACAACTGTGAGCAGCAACAGAAGTCAGAAGTTTGATATTAATATGATCTTTCAAAAGAAAAACTTATCTCTAAAGAAACCCCAGTGTGTCTTTTGGAACTTCACACTCAACAAACATGGAGGTGACTGGGATACTCGGGGTTGCACAGCCACACAGGGAGAAGATAATTATGTCAATTGCTCCTGCAATCACTTGACATCATTCTCCATTCTGATGTCACCTGACATAAAACCCCCGATAAACGCTGAAGATTATATTACCTACATTGGCCTGGCAATTTCAATCTTGAGTTTGGTGACCTGCATTATAATTGAATCCTTAGTCTGGAAGTACGTGACGAACAACACCACCTCCTATATGCGCCATGTCTGTATACTCAACATAGCTACATCGCTCCTGATTGCCGACATTTGGTTCATTGTCACTGCCTCTATCAATGACCAAAACCAACAGATGAGCAAAGGTATCTGTTTCGTGGCCACCTTCTTCATCCATTTATTCTACCTGTGTGTCTTTTTCTGGATGCTCAGCCTGGGCCTCATTCTTTTCTACAGACTGGTCTTCATCTTGCATAACACAAGCAAGACCACACAGAAAGCAGTGGCATTCTGTCTGGGATATGGATGCCCCTTTGTCATTGCAGTCATCACCCTCGCTGTCACACTGCCAAGGAACAGTTACACCAGAAAAGATGTCTGCTGGCTCAACTGGGAGGACAGCAAAGCTCTCTTGGCCTTCGTCCTACCTGCCCTGATCATTGTGGTCATGAATTTGTTCATCACCGCAGTTGTTATAATAAAAATACTGAGGCCAACTATTGGGGATAGGTCAAACAGGCAGGAGAGGAAGACTTTGTTTCAAATTGGCAAAAGTGTGGCCATCTTAACACCACTGCTAGGTCTCACCTGGGGATTTGGCTTTGCCACCGTCATCAAAAACAGCCATCGAGCTTTCCACATCCTCTTTGCCCTGCTCAATGCTTTGCAGGTGAGTAACACATATGTATGGTTTTGTTTCCTTTACAACCATTTAACATGTAGTGACATTCTTGCAGTGTTGTGCTTGCAGAGGAAATAAAAACAGTCTGGGAAAGCTTGGGGTTGCCTTGCACATCCTTATTACCAAAAGGCTCTTTGGAAACCCATTCCAGGAATGCAGCAGTATTTCATATTCTCAGCTGCCTTAACAGCTGTGTCTTATCAATAAAGCTGACATATAGGTAATGTCCAACTTTGCCAGTAGATTTGGGAAGAACTTCATTCCTGAAGATCAGGAAAATAGCCCTATTATGTTCAGGTGGTGTTAGGTCCTGGTCCGATTGTTGGCCCAGGAGGGGTTCGTAAGGGTTCTCACATGTGGGCAAGCTTCAGCATGTATAGTCTGATTTACAGCGCATCTGGAGGCATCACATTATGCTCTTGTGGGTTCAAGTAATGGGGAAGTATGAACAACATGAAAGTCACCAAGGACAGCTAAGCAGCACTAATAATAAAGAGAAGAACTAAGCAAAAAACACAGGATTGAGAGTTTTCAGTTAGTGTGATTTTTGCAACAACAATATTTAGCTGCCCAGTAGGATCCAAATACAATAGGGATTTCTTAAGAAATCAACAACTTATGTATACTTGGTCTCTTAAGAATGGCCTCAAAATTATATTCTTCAGACCAAACAGACCTTTTATATTGTGAGCCTGCTGTCTTATCTGGGCAGCATAACCAGGGTATGTCTTCCATACACAAAGGTCCCTTCTTCCAAATATGTTTAGTGCTAGCAAATTATCTCTGTCACTTTTGCAGATCAGATATGCACACGGTTTAAGTAGACCAGGCCTGGAGAACTCCTACCACATCGGCAGTTGATTGAGTAAGACACAGTTAGAAAAATGCCCTTTATCAAAGAGTTTGAAGTTTAAATAGTCAACATGGACAATGTTTGAGATAACTTCGGGTTACTACAATTAAAAGGTTGAATGGGTTACTACAATTAAAAGGTTGATATCATCAAAATTCATGTAATCTGTCTCCTAGGGATTATTCATTTTGGTGTTTGGGACTCTCTGGGACAAGAAGGTAAGAATTCAAACTATTTCTTACATTATGTGAAAATACTGTTAAAATTTGAACATAATTGCTCTATTTACTGATTGGTAATTTTTTTAACAAATAGATACAAGAAGCCCTGCTGAAGAGGAATTCAATGTCCAAATGGAGTTCACAGCAAACAAAGGTTAGAACCTTCACCTAAGAATGTATCTCAGAGTTACTGCTTAATAGCCTAACATTCTCCAAGTGTCTTTTAAGTCAAATGCACTTTATATTCTGAATTATTTATTAGAACTAGTCAGAGAAAGAGAAGACAACATAAATATGAATATACCTCGTTTTTCAGAGTTCATTATTTCACCTATAATTGGTAAAAAATGAGAAGAAGTTTGGTGGATATTTTCTCTAAATTCCACAAGAAACAAACCACAAAATGTGATTGAAGCTTTAAGCTAGAAAACAGAAAATTTCAGTGGAACCATTAGTTATTCACAATCTAAGAGAAATGCAAAAGGAATTTCTTGAGGAAGATGCCTGTCAGCTACGAGTAGGAAAGGATGGAGATATCACAAATGGAACTCCTGAGACAAAGAGACAGGTTAGCCTGCGCTTTATGCTGGGAATAGAAAATGGGAGGAAGTATGAATCATTTGTCAAAATTGTGTCTATGTGCAGCAAAGACTCAGATTTCAATGACAAAAGATAGAACATAAATGAATGTGGTTATGGAACCATGTGGCCTGGACACGCTCCTAGAAGAGGAGAGACTTGGGTCCCATGCCCAGCAAATTCCTGCACTTAACCCAAAATATTCAGTGCCTAAAAAAAAAAGAAATAATGTTGCAAACTGGGACAGAATCCTCATGGAAGATCCTGGAAGGCTTCTCTTTCTCCTGCAGAGACTTTTTCTGGGCCAGTGACTCTTGCACTCATCTCTGCACAGCTTGAATGGACATCTGGAAGTGCTTCTGCTCGGGATAGGCATTTGCATTAAAGGCGAAACGGGTTCCTCTACTATCTTTAAAACAAAAAATGCACAGTGCCTCGGGAAAATGACTCTGAGAAATACAATAAGAACAGAAATGCAGACAGTGCTCCTGGTGAACAGAGGTGTAACAGTATCATGGAACAGTTGAGGTTGGAAAAAACCTCCAGAAATCATCTGGTGCAAAGCAAGGTACACTAGAACAGGTTGCTTAGAATGTTGTCCCATCAGGTTTTCAGTACCTCTAAAGCTGGAGAATCCACTTTGGACAAAAAGTTGTGGTGTTTTGCTACTCTCACCATAAAAAACCCCAAACTTTTTCTTATGATTACATGGTATTTCTTCCATTTCAATTTGTGCTCCAGAGATAAAGTCTCCAATTAAAAATGCTCAGCGGCTGTTTGAAAAGGGTAAAATAGGCTTCATCTCCTACAAGCTACTAGGAAGCAATGGAGCTAGACTGTCTTGTGCCAGCCATGTATTTGTTCCCTTCACACCATCTAATCTTTAGCAGCTCCTGGTTCCTCTCTCCTTGCATTCCCAACCTCCACACGCTTCATGGAACCATAGGCCTTTCATCCAAAATGCCTAAAGGGAGGCAGAGCCATTTAAGCTACAGGGAAATGCTGGCACAGGGACAAGTGAGCTTAATTAAGTTCAAAAGAGATATAGCTCAACTGGAAGGATGCAGGGCAGAACAAGTACCAAAGAGGTGGGATGATTGCTGTGCTAGAACAACAGAGGACTCTTCAGCCTAGAGAACTGATGGAGAATGTGGGAGTGATGCATGCTGCTACGAGGCCATGGAGACAATACACCATCCAGTTTGATACTTAAGGACCAAACCTGACCCTACTGAGGGGCAGATTCAAAGCAAGCAAAGGAGAT
>JAOXJK010000023.1:114337218-114377721 GCA_025774025.1 Xenus cinereus
CATTGAGTTCCAACCCCTCTGCCATGGGCAGGGACACCTCCCACCAGACCAGGTTGCTCAAAGCCCCATCCAGCCTGGTCTTGGCCTTAAAAAACCCACAAGAGATAGAACAGGCACCTTGCTTGAAAATAACTGCTGCGACAGGTCATCCCAGAAGACATCCTAAGTTTGGGGCTGGGAGCTGGAAAAGCTACACTTCCTTGCATCTCTGCTGAGGCAGCTTGGGCTGTGCCTTTTCCATCTCTTCCCTGTAGCCAAGAGCTACCTACAAGCAATGCTGATTGACAAGCACCTGATGCCTCCAAAGGGTCTTCTACAGGTTACATGGTCCTTTTTCAGAAACTAAGAGGATATGGTGTTTGCCTTCCCTATGATCCAGATCTCCAGTCTCCATTTCCTTGGACCACTGTTGCTTCCAGTTCAATGTAGTGAGGTAAAACAGGTGGGCAAGGCAAGGGAGGTATCAGCAGCTGCAAATCCATGCCTGGGTTGCAGGTCCATAACCCAGCTCCACCACAGGGTGGAGCACACAAAAAAGACGATGTTCTGCATGGAAAACCTGTGAGAGGAGGTTAGGAGGAAAAGGAATTCACACTTCTCATGCAAGTGGTGCAAGTTAAGCAAAGGACAATTGGAAAAGTTCTTTGTTTTGGGGAAAATGAATGCCCTAAATGTATGTTTGAACAGGAAACAAAGGCCTACACTTGCTTTGGCCATGAGTAAATATCTCCAATTCTTCAGCTACTGTTTGTATTTGCACCTAAAGCAAGTGTTCTCCTTCATACAACTCTTAAGTACAAAAAAAAAAATCTGCTCTACAGTTTCCAAAAAACACTTCTCTAGAGAAATTCCAGGTGGCAGGTCAGAGTTATTATAGTCCTTCTCCTGAAGGTCAGAGTTAGGAGGCCGTTCTAGAACTGACCTGGTGTTCAGAGGTACAGATCAAAGAAGGTCTCAGGCTAGAAACTACACTTATTCAATGCTTCTGGGCAACTTCATACAGATCTATTTAAGGAGCCTAAATATAGATTTTAAGAGCTTTAGAAACTCCAGCTTTCAATATTCTGCTCCAATGACTGTGGCAAAGCTGCCTTTGTTAGACACGGTGTTTAAGAGAGCAAAGAGAGGCTGTCAGCTACATCCTCTAGTGACTGAACACAAAAAATATTTGAGTTAATTGCAGTGTAGGCACACTGGAGAGAGAAACTACCTACAACTACAGCTCTTAGCAGCTGACTTTTCCTAACCTTGTGGCTCCATGGGCTGAGTGCAGCATTTGCACCATTGACATCATGATGGTTACTTTTCTTTGAACTCCAGGAGTTCCAGAAAACTGCACTTCCCCTATGGCCATGGCACCTTTCATCGATTCCCATGTTGCTTTCCTGGATCAACTCAGAAGCAGGAGAAGCCAAAGGCAGGAATTGTGAGCCCACATTAAAAAAGGCTGAGTTAACTCAGCCTGGAAGCCAACACATCTGCTCCCTGAGGCTGTCCTAATTTTTGTGAGATAATTTCCCCCAACGGCAGTGAAACAAGCAGTTGGCCTAGCAACGATTCTTGTTGATTTTGCTGCTTTATTCAGACCTTTATCCAACATTGATCAGTGTCATGCATTGCCCATAATAACCTTCCTGTTTTGCTGGTAAATAAGTGAGTGTCCATTTGCAAGCAATAGCGACTGCCCAACATGGATTTTGCTACTTGTACAGAGAAATCCTGTATCCTGGAGATGTCGGCTCCTAGGACATGAAGGAGTGAGCAGTGATGCTGAGCTGCAAAGATCCTGGAAACCACCTATGATATCAGTCAAGCAATGTTTAGGGGATTTTTGGGGCACTTGTTGCAGATAACAGAGCATTCCATTGTACCCAGTACAAAGCCTGGTGGACAGTAAAACAAAGCACTTTGATTGGGAACTGAGGAAGAAGGGGGAAATGAGAAGGCTGAACAGATTGTTTTGGGTTTCTCCTTTTGGGCATCTTTTGGGAGGACTGACGCTATCAATCTTCAGATACCAAGGAAAATGGACTGTGTGTACGGTTTCCCATAAAAGGGGCAAATACTGGAATGTTTGTAGAGAGTGACTGCAGCTATACCCATGAGGTGTTTTTTCTGCACTGATGAGATGCTCTGAACTCTGGTACTCTCAGGATGAGGAGCTAGTGGGGCTAGGGGAGCCCAAAGGGCAGCTGGGACGTGTTCCTTCCCCAGTGCAAAGCTTAAAGTAACATCATCCAAAGGGAACAGGGCCAGTCCCTATTGTCTTTCCCAACCATCACATTCTGCTGCTTGGAAGATGCAGGAAAGCAGGTCAAAAACCAGCTTCCTGATGTGAAGAAATCCTTGGACCCAGCCACCAGCACCGCTGGTAAGCCCGACAGCCTCATTCCACAAGGCCTCAGACCTGGCAGAACATGAAGTCTTAACCAGCAGATCCCAGTAAGGTCCTGATGTCCTGGACATGGACTGGAAAGGGGTTTCCTCTTTCCTGGAGGAGAGCAGCTCCATCCCCTTCTCTTGGGACTGGGGACAGACTTTTATTCCCAGGTTTCAGTAGGAAGTCAGAGCATCAAGCAGGGTGGAAGTGCACCCAATGTCACCTGTTGGGACATCCTCCATGACTGGCACACCAACACAAGTTCCCCTGGCAGAGTGGAATCGGTGTGTGGTTTGGCAAGGGGTGAAGACATGGGCTCTGTCTACTCGAGTAAAATGAACAGGGTCAGAGCCTATGTGTGTCTTTGGAGAGAGTGGTGACAGCTTGTATTTTGGTGTCCCTTTACTCTGGGGACACCAAAATGATATTCAGGATATGACTTAACTAGGACTTGCCTGGATCCTCTCTGTCTCTTGTTTCTCTGTCTCGCACATTAACTAGCAAGCTGCACCCTGCAATAACAACATTCATTTTTATGGATCCCTTGTCTTTCATTTCATAACCCTGTGATATTTATGAGCTTGTAGGTTTGGGTGGGGGAGTCCCTTGACCAAAGGTGGAGTCCCCTAATCCAGCTGGCAGAAGGTAATCAGGTCTGTAACTAATTTTTACCTCTGGTGAGGTCCAGCCAGATAGCGAGACTTGTTGCAGGAAAAGCTGATATGTGTTTGTTTTGATTTTATTCTAAATACAGAGAATAAGAGAGACCGAGTTTTAAAATGTTGGTAGTGCCTTAATTAAATACACCATGATTTGGATGGCTCATCCTTACTTACAGGACTGGTGTGAGCACCAGGATGAGTCCAAGTGTAAAAACAAGCAAATCCGAGCAGAAACCAGCTCTCTGTGTATAACCACTGCCGTGAGAGTGCATTTCCCTTGGCTGCCATTCCTTGTGACAGGTAAGTGATAAATACAAGGGCAGCTTCACTCTCTGCAATTATTTACCATTTATATTCTGAACTCTTTCCATTCTGATAAGCAGAAAACAAGAAAATGCTTTCAGAGGAAACCTAGGCAACCAAGTTTCAAGTGTGGAAACTGTTAGAGCCCTTAAAAGCAGAGATTTTGGGACATACTAGATCATTTCCTACCATCTGCAATAAATTCTTGAGTGTTAACACCTTATCCAGCACCCACCAGTATCACAGACCCAGTCTTCATCTTCCTACACTCCCACCCCTCTCCCTGACTTGTGATTTCCAAAGGGATACAAATTTCATAGTAACTGCTGCAGATCCAATCCTGTGATAACTGATGATCTGCTCCAATTTCATCCACTGCCTGCTGAAATCAAGAGAGCTTTATAGATGTGTAAAAGTACTTTGGATTATGCATAGATTTACTCCTGAATATTTGAAAATCTTCTATGGTGAGGTCTCCTAGAAAGACAACTAGCTTTAATATGAAATTATTTCCCTGCTAGAGAATTGGCCAAAACTACTTAGTAGTAGTTTACCATGAATTCTATATAATAGCTACTCAGCTTTCGTAAACCAGCACATCTCCATGGAAAATGTGTTTTGATGTACTGATTTACATACCTATGGATATGTGCCCTTTAGATTTCTTGAGTAATTTCTATAGGAACATTTCTAGAATCTTAATATATGTGCTTCTATATGACGTTTTCCAGTGTTTTAAGAGGTTCTACCTGTTATTTAACTAAGTTTGAACTGTGATTGGAATTAAACGCATGGACTTCGGCACTGCTGCTTGCTATTGGATGAAGAAATGAAATTCAAAGAATACACAAGAGAGGCAGGGTATGAACTTACATTAGACAGCAGTTCTATGTGATGTTCTTTAACTGCCAAGCTCTACAGAGTAAACAGATTGCTGCCAAAATGTTGATAAAGCATTTCATCTGTATGCTGACTGGTCTTCTACAAGTTGTATTCATCATTTTTCACTGAAAACTGATGTCATATGAACTATGGAAACATAACAGGCTGAGATTTATCCCCCTGCAGCTCTTTATCTTCTAGACATCATGGAAATTAGGACGATGGTTAAGAAAATGGTTCCAGCAATTCCACCAATTGTCATTCCCAGGATGTTCCCATGGACCTGCCTTGACTGACACCTCTCACCCGTAAAGAAGAAGGCATGTCCTGATGGGCACCTGGAAAAATAAAGTACAGATTCACATGGGTGAGGATTTTTGTCCTGCCCTATAGGCCCACCTCAATGTTCTCACACACGCTATCCTGGATGAGCAGTTCCCATTAGATGGGTTCACATCACAACATCCCCACCTTGTTTTGAGGTTTGGAGGCTATTTACATGTGGAAGCAGCACAGGATGGGGTTTCTTGCCTCCCGTTACAGCTGCTAGTAGAAACCAGTCACTGCTGTGAAGTGTTTTGTTCCTACTGTTCCTTGAAAACCTAGTGGCTCAGACCTCTGAGGTCTGTACCTCTGCATACTTATTAGCTGCATCATTTGGTTCAGAAGAAAATCAAGGCAAGAAGGGAAGAAGTCTGTGGTACCTGCAGCTTGCTCTCCCTTTCACATTCACACAGACTCCATCATTCTGGCAAGGGTTTGGGTCACACGGGTCTTGCGGATAGGGCAGCTGCTCTTGAATGGGCTCCATACCCTGGGCTGCTCTCTTCTGCCTTTCAAGAATGAGGCCTTCCACAAAAGCACGTTGTTCAGGTACAACAGGGACTTCAGTTTTATTGAGGTGACTTAGATCTTTAAAAAAAAAAAAAAAAGGAAAGAGAGGAGGAAGACATCAGGTAACAGTAAATGGTGGTATACGCAATATTTTTCATACCACAGCTCACAGGGTGCTTTGTGGTCCATTTGCCCTTTACAGACCTCTTGCTGTACCACAGTAAGTTCTGCATATTCAAGGCATAAGATGGAAAATAATATTGAAGTTTTGGTAACTAGTTAGGTAGATCAGTGGTATTCCATACTTGGAAAATTGTGCCAAATGCGGCTGTTCTGTTTGGAAATAAACACAAGGATGGCCTTTTAGTATGTTCAACGCTTAGAAATGGACATAGCTACTGCTTAGGGTGCTTAAAGGTGTCTAAAAAGTTAACCTTCAGTAAATCATTGCTTTTTAGGTTCTTCTGAAGTCACAATCAGTTTAGCCAACATCACCCACCTGAAACTAAGACACAGAAATGCTTTTAAAAGTTGAGCCGCATTAGAAGAGAAGATGATTCAGAGACAGCTGGCAAGTTACTTGAATGTGTGTAAAGAAATATGAAGGACCACCCACCCATTTGTTTTTGTAATGAGAATTAGGAAGAGGGTCTTTACCATTAAATTCTGCAAATATAATCAGGTCATCATTTTTCAGGAAGCTTCTCCGTCTCATCTGGCTGTGGGATATGAAGGTAGTCCATCCCCAGTCTACAGTTCTATAGCAATTGCACGAAGCATCAAATTTCCCAGAAACTGATGGTTTCTCCCATATTATGGCTCCAGTAGATCCTGCAGAGAGAATATGAGTGACAGATACAAACCACAAAGTTCTGCTGCTGGAAGCATGACATGACTTTTTGTGCATTACAGTGTTAAATGGGATTTATGCTGTAAAATCAGGTTCAGAGCTGAAATGCCCAAACAAATCCCAGAGGCATGATAAATTATGGGTGCCAGCAGATCCCTAGATACAGTCCGCATGAGGACTCAGTCTATGTGAGGGCATTGAAAGTCCCCTTTCATTGAGAACTAACCAAATGCAAGTTACCCCCTCGTTGTCACCAACTAAGAGCTCCCACCTGTGTAAGGACACTCCCTCATCATTTTTTTAAGCACCTGTGGTTTAGATTCTAGCAGATTTTGTTCATTGCTATGGTTCTGTTAAACATATTCATACCTAAGGTTTAAAACCTACTGAAAAAGTGTGTACTAAACTTCCAGTGGAAAAAGTGAAGAGAGATGGAGATTCTTCTCAGGTATTTTATTCTGTACCAAATTCATTATTGTCCTGCTGTTCTTATTTCTTTGAATTAACATATCCATGGGGAACCCTAGGGGTGGATGTGGAACTATGGTGCTACACGCTATATAAACCCAGAGTTAAAAGGTAGCCCATGTCTGAAAGAGCTCGTAATCTACAGTCTACCCCCAGCCAAGCAAGACAGACTTTGTATGCTGCAGCCCGATCTCACAGGTGTTTTCAGCTACTTTTTCCTTAAATACAGCTACAGCATGAACCCTGTGCATTCAGACCATGTATATTCAAGTTAACAAAGCCTCCAAAATGCAGGTTTAACTTCAATTATTGTTGCTTTAATAAGGGAATACCCTGCTGGCATTGCACCATCCTGTGGCAATATGTCACCTATCAAAATGGGCAAACCACAGGTAGAATGGGAATAGCCAGCTCACGGGAGAACTCTGTATTTAGAGTCAAATTCAAGGATTGTTCATAACCACACCAGCCTTCTATGTGTTAGTTTTCACGTGCGATGATTTTTTGCAGACAGGAATTCTGAGTCATACACAGGAAAGTGACACAAATTGGGAAATGCAACTGAAGTTGCCCGAGTCTGAGTCCTACACTTGCTCCTTTGACCTGGGTTCCTCGGCTTTCATTTTCACCCTTGCTCCAGGCATTCACCACTTACCTGAGATAACATGGTCTTTGCGTGTGGTGAAGCTTTTGCTTGAGGACATCCTTTGCAAGATGTCAGGGTCCTGATCCAGCACCGTGAGTATAGCTTGGCGGTTCAGAGCTGGCCACTCCAGAACACCATCGTTCTCTCCACTGCACAAATGAAAGGCAACGCGAGTGTAGCCACTGATTCTGGAGTGGGGATACAAACTTATGCCGAAACCATAACCCTCAGGGCTATAAAATCGGGGGCTTTGAATAACGCCAGTTGACGTACTTTCGAGGATTTGGCTGAAATTACGAATAACCCACACGGCTGTGGGACAGGGGGTCTCGGTCAGGGTGACATCATCAATAGCAATCCCACCAGCTGAAGAGCTGGGGTTACCCTTTAGTCCTTGGAAGACGTAACGGAACTTCTTCTGAGCGTTGAGGGTTACGTGGGCAATTTTCCAGTTATGGTCATTATCCGCTTGGGTAAAAAGAAAGCAAAACATTACCATCAGCATGACTAGTGATATAATGAAGCAGCTTATTCCCAGACATCCATGACAGCTGGTCCTCTCACAGAGTCCTGAAGGCTAGAGATCTTAAGTTGATATTGTGATTATAATATACTCACATGGCCTTATCCTTCTCAATGACATGCTTTGGACACATTGTATTAGGAACTCTTCACACATCAGTGAATGACAGTCTCTAGTGTGAAGGGAACAGGCTAAGGGCCAAGACCTAACAAGCGATGGGTGTCAATGACCCAATGCGTTAGGACTAACTGTTGCTGCCACTTTTCCAGGGACTTATCCTTCCCTGCAAACTGCTGCAGTTTGATATAGGCAGGTTTGGGGTTTTGACAACGTAAATGCATAGTGCCATGGTAACTGAATTTGTCCCATTTAGTAAAATCACCCAAAGTGGGAACTCAGTTCACATTTCCAAAACTACATATGTTTTTATATTTCCAACCATATAAAAATCAGGCTGGGATTCTTGACTGCAGATAAGCACAGGTATTTACATCTGAACAGTTGACTGTTAGATCATATAGTAGCTATAACTAGTCAATTATCTCCAGCAGAATTCGGGGTCCCTCTCAATCACTGAGTGTAACATAACATTATTAGGAACATCATGACTTCTGCTATGAAGCACCTAAATTACATTATTACACCCCACAGTTTCACTGCTAAATGCCCTCATGTAATACCAAAATCCCTATCTGCATTGCAAGATATTCTGGTAGCTTCAGGACAATCTTTTGATTTCTCAGCCAATCCACAACATTTGTGGACTCGGTAAGACAACTTTTCCTCCCCTAATATTCTATATATTCCTCATATCTCCAGAATTACCTTGAAAGGTTTGAATTTTCCTCATCTTGCGAACGTTTCCAGTGCCATCATCCTCTTTAAGCCAGATGATCAGCTTGTCAGAAAGGCTTCCTGTGGTCTTATAGAAGAACTGGAGGCACTGCTCAGTTCTCTTTGGATAAAGGATTCGAGACTCTAGGAGTGCCACCTCATCTGCCTTGCCAGAGCTGGTGTTGAAGTACATGGCGTAGCCAGCACCTGAGAAGAAAGCGTAGAGTGTCACTTGTCTTTTTCCAGATTTCCTGCTAGGAAATTTATCATTAACATTATCAGTTGAAAGGATAAATTTAGTAGGCCTAAGTGTAATACTTAACATGACCAGTAGAGGAAATGGTATGTGATAACCTTCCAAGGCAGACCAGGATAAGAACAGGACTAGTAGCTTAGCATAAATATGGAACTCATCGCTGGCAGCTTATGTCAATTTTGCCTGAGTTGGTCTCAATGGAAGTTGGATGCACCAGGAATGTCAGAGATACGATACTTACAGTCAGCTCTTAATCCCCTGTAACTAGTAGACTTTTTTTTTTTACTTGATTTATATTGAAGATAATCTAAAGGTGAGATCTTAGAGACCACGTGGTATATTATCTTGTAAAGAGTAAGATAACTGATTATCAGTGATAAAGATAATAAAAAAGGTTTGGACACAGAACTAGCACTTTCCTGACCATTAGCATGAATAAGCTCTTTTTTACAGCTTGTCGAAAAACTTTTCAAAAATCAGTTTCTCATTTTGGGGAAATTATTTAAGAATTCCTGCCCCTCTAGTTAATTTCCCACTAACATTTTCTGAAGTGTTCGTTACTTTAGATTTGAAATGTCTACTTTTATCCTTATATTTACAAGGGATTTACCACTTGCACATGCATCTTATCTTGGTATCACATGGACTTATCATATCTTATCTGTATTGCATTGCTGTAGTTATTCATTATAGACTATGATTAAATTTACAGTGAAATTCTTTTAGCTATTGTGTAAAAATTCCCTCTCTTGGGGGCTGGTTTCTTGGACTGTTGTCAAAGCTAACATCCGGGGCATCATCAGTTAAACCCGCAGCTGTATAAACCCAGTACAGCCTCCTGAATGGTGAGTGGAGCTGTTAATCGTGTTCAGTCTAACCATGTCAGGGGAATATTCTCCATTACCTTTGTTTTGAACTCATACCCGCAGAAACTTTGCCAAAAATACTTAATTGCTTTATGCACATATATGACACTGCACCATAAGTTAAATTAATGTTAAATTTAGAATCATAGAATCATAGAATTGTCTAGGTTGGAAGGGACCTTTAAGATCCTCTAGTCTAACCATCAGCCTAACTCTGATAAAAAACCATCACTAAGCACTATGTCAACCTGTCTTTTAAATGCTTCCAGGGATGGTGCCAAATTTAAGTATATTACATATAAGTATGATCACTGTTGTTCCAAGTGGGAAACAGGTCTGTGAGCCCTATTCAGGTGCCTAACGTGGTTGTTGAGTTTATTATGGTATCAAACCCCAGACAATCAAGGTTCCTCCTCCTTTTTGATAAGAAAGACGAACAGTGGCAACATTAAGCATCTGTGGCAGTTAGGATATGGCCTTAGCAGACTTCAGCATGGGGATACAGGGATCAAATCCAGAGCCAGGCTTCCAGCTGCTCCCTAAGCTTTAGGCTGTTCTTTCCCTCATTTAGTTTAGCCAGCAATAAGTCAAAAGCCAAAAGAGTCAAATTGTTTGGGCAAAATACAATCTATCTGTGTCAGAAACCTAAAATTAACCCCAACTTGAGGTGGTTGCAGAAGGAGTTCTCAAAAAATGTCCAAATTCCTGACAGAGTCAATGACCCCTTGAAGGTCTCCAAAAAAAGAGGCACTCCCTACTCATGCAATTCATCTAGGCTCTCTGGCTCTCTTAACCCTCTCCAGAGGGGTACTCTTCAGAGAACATCAATATTTACTTTGCGTCAATTCACTAAATGCTAAAGCATAATTGCAAGTTAAGTGCTTACTGCAGAGAGATTGGATTTTATCCGATAAATTCAAAGAACTCCACTGAATTCCTTTTTCAGTAATAATTATACTATATGGAGGGAAAAAAAAAAGGGAGGAAGGAAAGAATGAAAAAAGTCAGTTGAGAGTTAGGAGCATGTACTTATGGAAGCTGTCAGATGGTTTTATTGAGTTATATTGCATTCTCGGACCCGATCAACAACTACTAGCGTTATAAGAGGTTGAGGATCTGGTTTTTCCAGTAGGTGGGTCATATAAGGGGAATAGTCTACTACTCCTGAGTACAGCAAGTCAAATTTTTCCTTATCAAAGAGTAACAAAGCACAACTGAATGTGCCAGAGGCCGGGATTCCTTCACTCTGTACTTGCACAAAATTTACAACAAAAGTAACTTTTTTTTTTTCTAAAGTCTGTAGTAGCTTTCCCTGTCTAAATAATGACAAATTCAGCTCTTGCTTTTCAGAACTGCCTGCTGACAGTTATAACTGAGATTTAATCTTTATTCTCACTTGTAAACTAGTTCACTGTGACTGAGCCCAACTTCACCCTTTTTCAGATTTTTCTTCCTTTAAAAAATGACTTAATTACCATGTGAAAATTATCCCTAAACTCCTATCATAAATACTTTGCAACTTTATCCTACCTCCAGAACCAGCACTGCTCAAGCTTATTATTTGCTTTGCAAACACAACATTTATGAGTGTCTATGAGTGCTGTTTTGTTCTTATCATGGGGTAACGCAACTCTTACTCAGACTTTGGAAGTTACAGTAAATCCTTTTCCAGGTTATATTTAAAAGGCCACTAGTTAAGATTGTTCTTTATCCCCTTTTATCTTGCCACTGTGGAGAACATTACACTATGTTGAAAAAGGTCAATAAGAACACAAGCGCAACCATAAACTCACACTCGCAGGGCCAAGACACATGAAAATAAAAAAGGCTTTTTGCTTAACTAGAAACATTACAACTCGGATGTTTCCTGGGTATTATCTTAAATATGGTCATTTAATCCTGTGTTTTCAGAGTAGCCAGTGTTGGGTTTTCTCAAGCACTGACTACAATGACAGGTTCAGAGAAGTTGTTAAAGACTATTTAAAGCACACAAACCAGTACAGACATGCACAAGGGATCCTTACTCCAGCTAACCCCTTTTCCATAGGAAAGTGTTCTGTTACTTCATTTTACCTCTACAGCGCCCAGAAAGTGTGTGGTCTTCCCGCCCGGTAGCACTGCTCAGTTGATGGACCCAGTCTAGATCATCTCTGGTGCCCTGAATCATGCCACAGATATTTTCAAGCTCAAAAGAACACTGGTCCAAAAAAGTGTGAGTTGAAGCTGAAAAAAAAAGGCACACATGATTACCTCCGAAGTAGTATTTCATTAAAATTTCTGCTCTAATGTTGGGGGGCTTTGATTACACTAGTATAGACATCACGTAGAGAAGACAGATGTGAGCCCAAAGGTTCAAAAGAGGAAATATTTGATTCCTGGAGGGATTCCCTGCATAAAAATAACAACATTTGATCACTTTGCAGAAGGTTATCAAACTGCCATGTGGTAGTGACTGATAGTTGCTGTCTTTGTGCCTGCTTGTAAGCCTTAGAGAGACAAGTCACTTTATAAAGAGTGGTGGTGGTGTATTTAATCATTCCTCAGCTGGAGGTTATTGTTCTTCATGGCCCGCTTCTCTGCTTGATAAGCGTGAGCGCTGTTCTTCCACTTCAAGCAAAGCTCACCCAGTTACCTTAGGCTGGTTCACCTTAGTTTGCCTGCAAGTTGATGCTTCTGTTGGCAGATCCATGGGGACAAGAAGTTCTAACTAACAATCACATGTGGCGATAACATCTTGTGGTGAGCCAGCTTAGCAACTAACTAGACGGCACTGGACTCTAGACTTAGCCATCTCAAGTGCAAAATAATCTAATTAAGACCAAATGTCAGTAAAAGAGGACAAAGTACAGTTGCATTCACCTCATAAAAGTACAATGCCCATCCACCAGCAGGACTCAACCACATGTCTGAATGCCCAGGAGGAACACAGAAGAAAAGGTGCAAATGGATTGACTTTCACTAACTGAGCGTTTACAAAAGTAATGACAGTTAGCAGAGCCAAAGAGAGGGATGAGGAAGGAATAAATTGTTTGGGTCTCTACACTACACGTCCTCTCCCATACTTCCTCAAGAGCATCTGAGAAGAATTTTTTGTGGTTTTAGAGACATAAAGGAAGAGAAACAGCCAGGCTCAAATATAAACAAAGAAACAGTTTGCCATAGTTAAATTATGACTTACTGCAGTTATACATGCGATTCAGTCTTTCCAGGTCAACGGCACTGAGGTCTAGACGTTGTCCAATTACGTCATCAAATTCTGGTATCTTCGCTGTGATTGTGGGGATACTTTCATTTTTGTTAAATGAAAATGGTTCATAGTGCATCAATGATTCGTAGTCATAGGGGGTGTTCAGATCAGTGATGAAGCTGTCATTATACTTCAGAAAATTGTGCTCTTTGCCTGGTGAAAGAACAGAAAAGTGTTTCATTTTTAGAGAAATCAGAAAGGAAATGGCTTTAGGATCGCCCCTTGGATGCAATTTTCTTGGATGCAAATTGGTATACCTGAAAGCAACTACTTTACAATAAAATATTCAATTTAGCAAGATTTGTTTATGAAGTCATCTGGGCGACAAAGCAGTGCCTTTAGATTGCAGTTCTGCACCTTTCCATATGACTTCACTAGATTAAAAATTAAACATCAATGAGCTGTAAAGAATGGGACATATAGGAAGTCAGATTAGATGGTCTAACAGTAAGCATCCTGAAGGACTGAACTTAAGGGTTAGTGTACTCCATTCCAGAGCCTGTGAATATTGATGCAAACATTTCCCAGGCCCTCCCTTCATTTAGGGGATGGGTAAGACAGTCTTGGAGTGCCTCCAGGTTCTACTCTTCTTTGAAGCACAGAATACATTAGAAATTTGTGAAAATGAAATAAAATAAATCCTTTTACCTTAGATTGACAATATTGCTATGATATTTCTATTGAAATGTCTTTTGGAAACATGTTTCTCATGGTTTCTTGGTGAAATAATTTGTCCTTAGAGAAAGTTTTTCATTACGAAGGTGTCTGCTAGGGCAGAGAGAGGGAGCCATTTCACATACTTTTTTACAGAAGTAAAGAGAGATTGCCAGCATTTCCAACCTCAAATAATATTTTCAGAATATTTGGTGTTCTATCTCCAAGAAGAAATGGCACATGACTGCACTGGTGGATAATTACAGATTCTCTGTGTAAAGATTCTCCTTCTGGAGAATCCAGAAGTCCATTCTGGGCAAAAAAGGTCTTCAGTCCAAGGCGTGAGATTGTGTAAGAGCCTGGGAGTGTTTTTGTGCAGATGCTACTTGAATTTCACCTTTTATCAAACAGAGTGAGAAACTTTAATTAAGTCATATTGCTTTTTATAGCTGGGGAAGAAATCTTGGCAGGACACAAGCATGTGTAATGATGTTGGCTTTTAAGATCATTACCAGGCAATTGGTAACTTCTATGTATTTTTAGAAGAAATAAACCATACAGCAAAGTGGCAATTTCATTAGGCTGTCTTGTGTGTTTTCTGTGAAGTCTAATAGGCTTATTGGCTTTTCTGTCAGCAACAACGTGAATAAGGGATCTCTTCTCTTACCAGCCAGCTATCTGTGTTGCAGTTTATGAAAATGCATGATGGCAAAAACCACTACCATGCTATCAAAGGTTGCAGATCACTAATGTGGGAACAGAGCACAATCGTATCAGCCTTATTTCCCTTTAGAGGAGGAGGCATCTTTCAAATGGCTTCAGGAGAAGTTTTCTACTTAATGAATTTGCCTAACTAGAAAATTAGACTTTGTAGTATGAATAGAAACCTACAGAATATAGGAATCCACTGTAATGATATCAGGCCAGCCCCAGGACTCCATTCAGAATAGTGTCACACTGAAGTCCATTATCTGTATCATTTTTTTTGGTGTTCCAGATTTGTGGCTACTGAATACACCACAGGCAGGCTGAAAGGATTTAATAATATATTTTCGGGGGGTGTGGGTATGGGTGTGTGTGTAAAAATGAAAAAGAATGCACTGAAACCTTTTCCATGCCTCTGCCCATCATGGAGCTCACAACAGTACATTGTAAGACTTCTTGTTTTGGAGGTGGTTCATTACAGTACACAGCAAAAAGTCAGAATCTAGGTACTATTGACATCATCATCCTCACCATGACTCAAAATAAGACAAAGTTAGCAATAAGGTGAATTGTTTTTAGTGCTGCTCCTGGCCTTTGACCAGAGAAGTTGTATCAAAATCCTGCTACATCTACAGATTGATTTAGAGTGGTCTCAGGTGTGACCCAGTGTTTCTAAAATAGTATCTTTAACAAGGTCTTGAAATCTAGGATGGAAAATGATGAATCTGCACTTTGCAAAATCTGACTTGAAGGTTAAAACCCACCTGGAATAATTTGATCCCACCAGATTGTCACATAGTCATCCCGGTCCGTCCTCGACTGCTCATGGTAAAATCCTAACGCGTGCAGGATCTCATGTTCCACGATGGCTCTGTAGTCACACCCTGCCCCGATAGAGAGGTTCTGCCCAGTCCTCAGGTCCCCCACCATGGACCAGCACCTGAGAAAGAGAGACACCTTACTGTCTGTTAAGCAGTTTTCTCCTCCACATTTAAGTTCTCAGTAGGCTCACTGGATTTAAAGTTATATCAAAAGAAGTTAAAATATAAAAGGAGTAACATAAATCATCGTTTAGATGCTGACCGGATGCCTTGATACTCTAAAGAAACTCTACTGTGAAAGCAGACTAAGCCTCAAAAACATATTCACTGTCACCTGCATGAGGCCAACGTTTTAGACAAGTTCTATTTAGACAAGTTCACCCCTCATTTTTGAGATCCACAGGTGCTTAGTCCTATATGAGCTGCTATTTTGCTAAGAAACATGCCAAGAAATACAATACATACATAGAAAAAGTAAACTTGTCAAGACAGACTGAGCTTTTTTGCAATCACTTGGGCAAGGGAAGAGATCTAGGAGGATTTAGAATAGCAGCATTTGGTCCTTTTGAACAGCAGCTGTGCAATGCATTGGCCACAGGTGTGAAGTCACATTTTTCTGTGGGGGCCCAGACCCTACTCCATGACTCAACGCATGCTAATCGTGATAGAGGAGGAAAGGAGCTCCTCAGCCAATCCACTGGGAACTTTTTAGGGTAGCCCAAGGGTGATGTGAGAGGCTACTGCTAAAGAGCTCTGCTTGTACTGTAGTTTCATTTGCACATCACAAAGCAGCGTTGGGTGGAGTTTGTTGAAGGAGCTCTGAGCACATTTATCTGGGCACTGAAAACAAAGAGCTTGAGCTCTTGAATAGCTACTACCAGGGAGCTTCCAGAGCCAGGCTCTTCAGCACCAACTTGTCAAAAACCATGGTGTTTGCAGTCTTGTAAAAGAAGTGTCATGGGACATATTACGCAAGGAAGAGCTGAGGGTAGAAATATCAGTCCCTACAGGCCTTTATGAAGTTGTGGGAGAACAAGAAATATTCACAGCTGACATAGTGAGAAGATATTTGTGCTTTTCTAGATGCTCTTTCAAAACACATTTAGATATAGGAAATAAAATAAACCTTTCCTGTTCCTGAAAACCCAAATCTCTGAGTACAAAACCCTTTCAAATTTTGAGAGCACCTTTTGTTAAGGAAGAGACCCACCAAAACAATGGTAATATTACAATAAACTGTCTTTCTACAGATTTTTTTGACTTGTCTTCCAAAGATTTCAAAACCCAAATTCTGGCTATTCACATCCTTGGTATGTTTAGAGGATGTACATGGGGGTCCTTTCACCCACCACTGAAATGGAAAACAGTGCTAGGTAGGAAAGTGGAAGCAGCTGATGAGAACCCAGGGATGCTGGGATTCACCTCAACAAAGAGTACGCATCCAAACATCAGATGCCCATTCCAAGTTCACCATCTAAATACCCTCTGCAGTCAGCAGAGGGAGGCAGCTGCTTCCAAGCTTTGTGTCTAAGAAGGTAATTTGTGTTGTTTTCTCAGTGGCCTCTTTCTCTGCTGACAAGAAACTTAGAATAAACTTTTAGACTGCTGCAGTCAAATGAAATTAATTCCCCGCTGATTCTACACAGTAAAAATAAACAGAAATTGATAGAAACCTTACCCGGTTTCTTTTCTAAAAAATATGTAGGTTTTCTCTCCTTCATATGGCTTGAAATCAATGCAAGACTTAAGACGGAACATTTCAAACGCCTGGAGAATTACTCCTTTGGCATTCAGATCTGGAAAATATGCATCAGGAAAGGACATTTAACACATTGCAGATTGTTCCCCCTGGAGAGGTAAGGTATGCTCACAGATGTACGCATGGGACCAAGAGAAAAGTGATTGAAAGGAAAAATTATTGAATTTGATTAAATTGTCTTTTGTTATGGTAGCTGTAGAAGAAAAAAAAAGATGGGTTTGATATAAAGGAGCTGTCTAATTATTAATGAATTTTAATGTGAGAGAACCGGTTCTGAAAAAGTCAATTTTTTTATCACAGTGACTCCAGTGCAAATAAGGATTGGAGCTAAAATCTGAATAAAGTATCTGCATTACCTAGGTCATCACCCAGAATATAGGGAATGGGGAACTTCCATCTGTACATCTCATTTCTTAGGGCATTTCGCTGATTTTTCTGAAAAGGGAATTAAGAGCTGGTGACGTGTCTGATGAGGGAAGATGGGCTGATTTGTACCAAAAATACAGTAAGGACAAGTGATAAAGTTTTTAGTTACTTACAGGGAGCAAGATATCACCCTGAAAGAGGTCCAGTCCAGCAGCTGAAAAGTAATTTAATGAAAGATAATGTAAATGAAATATCAAATATCAAACGTATTTCACGTCATAAACCATATTGGGCCTGCTTATACAAGGCTAATGTTCTTGGGCATTTACAGAAAATAAAGAAGGACCATCTTCTCTATGTTGAAATATAGGGACAGGCCTAAAAGTAACAGTAGTTTCTACTCAATATTTACTACTCAGTAATGTCTGCATTTTTGGTGACAGAAATCCGGTGCCACCATTATCCATGTCCAGTTTGATAACACGGTCACACAGTGAGAATATAGTAATATTGAGTACTACATCAGGAAGAATATTGTACAGTGCACCATCAAAGGATATATAGAAATTTGCATTACAGGAAATAAAAAAAGAAAAAAAAGAAAAAAAAAAACAGAGGAAGACAGTACAGTACGTTGTGTCTTTTCCATTTGGTTTCCTTAGTACATATAGAAACTCAATAAACATCTAAGCTATTTTCCACTTTGTAAAACTTTATAAAATCATATAGAGATGGGTGAGAAGATGATGGTAGGACTCCAGAGCCTTTGCAATTGATACAGCGTGTTACTGCCTTAACGCTGTGGGTCTGTCCAAATTTCAGAAGTGACAGACATCTGCATCCCTTGTTTACGTAGGGTTACAGTCCTAGGGTAGATTCCCGTGCCATAGCAAAAGGAAGGTAACTCAGAGCTCACTTAACTGTATTTCTCTTGTTACCATGAACTATCTGACCATCAGTCACCCATGTCTTTTTTACAATACTGAAAATTCAGCATTTTGCTCACAATTTTCCAGGCCTTATTAGAATGTAGACATGAACTCACCTAAGTTTATGTCTGGAATGTCTTTGATTATCTCACCAAGTTCAACATCTGCTGCTGCAAGACAGACAAAAGATTATGTGCTCAGACATGGTGGCACATGGCAAGCAGAAGAAAATGCTTCAAAACTCAAACCAGCTCCTAGAGTACTTACCAGCGTCACTGGTGAGGTGCCCAACCTGAAAGAGAATAAAATACAACCAGTATAAGGTGTGAGATGTCTCTGGACTGAGAGGAGCCTGTAGAAATTAGGATTCTACTTACAGAGACTGGAGTGCCATAAGCATAAGTTAACAGAAGCGCTAGGGAGAGCAGGAAGACGCCGGAGCACATTTTTGCAATGGGAAGAGAAGCTGGTCCCTCTCATCTCTTGAAATATATAGGGCATGCTGCTGAGCTTTCCACAGAACATCAGCCAACCAGCTTCAACCTTTCCACCTTTGTAATGTTATTATAACAGCAAGATTTTCCTCCTAAACGGCACATGATGGCATTGTTATCAATTACCCAAGTCCAGTTTGAGGAACGTTACAGAGAAGAATGCAATAACTTCATGTCTTTAGTGCACCTGGCGAACGGCTCACCCAGCCTTTGTGTCAGAAGATCTCAGTCTGATCCAAAGTTACTGATTCCCTCAACTGTGCTTGTTATCTGTCAGTATTACAATCTTGAATGCACAGGGCGAAAGTCTACACAGAATTATTCCAGGTTTATAGCAGTCCTGTGACATTAGAGTTTGGCCCAGTGTTGTTTTCAGTTAATAATTAACATGCCATTATAAAGATTAGAGATAAAAGAAATATGATTATGAATGCCCAAACAGTATTTTTTCCCATGGCTGAACACATCCTGGGACTGATGTCCCAGTGCACAACATGCTACTCTTTGCCTCCAGAGCTAGCCACATACATCAGTAGATCTTTGGCCTTCCAGCTTGGTGTTCCTTTTTTTCCTGATGGGTTTCAGAGATGACAAACTCTTGTCCTGCACTTTGCTGTCTTCTTTCTTGGGGGACATGGGCCAGGGAGGGCACACGGGCCAAGGCTCCAGAAAGCTCTAGATCTCCCACAGGTGCTGCATCGTACCTGTTATCACCTTGCAAATGTTCCATGAGCCCTGGAGCGTGTCCATGACTTAAATGTAGGCAGTTGAATCCTGCTCCCTCATTTCCCATCTGAGATTACAAGTGATGAAGATAAGGATGCCCGCTTCTATGTTCAGCAATTAGGTAGGAAAAGGTTTGTGCCACAGATACTACCACCCACAGCACAACACAGAGAGATTGAGTAGGAAGAGAAGAAAAAGTGCTCTGGAGGTGCTTCACACACTGCTTCCCAGCAGTATTGGCAGGAGACACTGTACTTCAGGGTGAAGAAGCCTCAAACACAAGTAGGAAATGTGCCTATGTACAGTGACTACCCTGTCCTAGAAAGGAGTCACCCACACTGAGAAGTTCATTAAGAACTGTCTCCCATGAGTGGGACCCCACTCAGGAGAAGGGGAAGAGAGTGAGGATGAAGGAGCGGCAGAGACAATGTGTGATGAACTGACCATAACCCCCATTCCCCATCCCCCTGTGCTGCTGGGAGGGCGGAGGAAGTAGACAAATTGGGAGTGAATTTGAGCCTGGGAAGAAGGGATGCGTGGGGAGAAGGTGGTTTTTGATTTGTTCTTATTTCTCATTATCCTATTCTAGAATGGCAATAAATTAAATCAATTTTCCTAAACTGTTTTGCCCATGACAGTAATTGCCCTGTCCTGACCTTGGTCCCCTGTCTTGTTGATGGAGTGGGAGGATAGACCATCTTGGTGAGCACCTGGTGGCCAGCCAAGGTCAACCCACTACAAGATCCAAACAAATCCCCATTCTGCTTTCACGAAAACTTCTCAGGAATGTTGAATTGGGTCCAGACGCAGATGAAGGCAGGGAAGCATGCTGTTCTTTTAGCAGTGACCTAACGAGCTGAATACTTGGGAGTGAGCGTTACTGAAAGCTGGGCTTGAAGAGGAGAAAAGGGAAGTCCTGGAACAGGATCTTGGAAAGTTAAGCACTAGGACTTCTGGTTAGGGAAGGCTGGACAGAGGGACTTCAGACACAAGAACTGGAAAGTAAGCATTGCTATGGGAAATACTTACATGGGGAGGATGGGAAGAAAACGTGAAGAAAAAAGATGATATATCTAAGAGAAGCACTTTGCTTCTCCAAATAATCTTTGGAGATCCTATGGGCTTAATTTCTTAAAACAAACAGGGAAGCTTAGTTCAAATTCTTAAAATACAGAAACCACAGTCTACAGTTTCTTTAGCGAAGTGATATATTTTATCTGTCTTAGATAACTGTTTGCATTTGTGGTGAAGAGGATGAGGGCACTTCAGGGACAGACTGGGACTTCAGATGTAATCAAAGGGGTGAGATCTGCAAGAAAAGAAAAGGAAAAAAAAAGCAAAAACAGTTCATTTAGTACAGGGAGTATATAGTACAGTTCTATCATGTATTTTGGGACGACTTTCAGGCTGATTCCAGGAGCAAGAAATGAAGCAACAACAATTCATCCAAGTATCTCTAGAGGGTGCAGCAGTGTCCTGTGAAGGAGGGCACGCAGAGGGAGGAGAAGCTGGAAGGGCAGGGAGCTGCAGGTATGCATGGGGCTCCAGTCTGTGTCTTCCCCAACCCCAGCAGGGGATTCTGGGTTTACTGAACTGGAGAGAGACTGGGGTGAGACAGTAGAGGGCTTGGGTCAGAGGTGATCTGAAACAGGGCTGGGAGATAAGGAGAGAGGGTGGAAAGGCTTGTGGAGGCACTGGGCATGGGGCAGACCTGCAGTGGTTATACGGAGACAACTTCCAACCTTCATCGGAGGCAATGTGACGCTGCCCCTGAGTTTTTGGCCACCTTGGTATAAAAATGAATATTCATATGCAGAGACTGGAACCTTATAAATGTGACAATATTAGATTTAATATCTAGAAATTAAGCTGAACCCACTTATAACTGGAGACTAAGTGCAGTCTCCTAACAAGGCTATCTGAACTACATTTTGACCTAGCAGCTGCAGTGTTTTCAGGAACACTGTCACCCATTTGGCACAATGGGACTGAATTTCCCCCAGTGAATTACTCCCTGTACAAAGCACTGTCAGGGAAAGCACAAAGAGGCCTCAGCTGCTTTTCTGATTGCTAAAGGGGACTTGGAAGCGATGCTGAATGCCCTACATAACCTGCAGAAAAGCTGGGCCATTCTGTATGCCAGAAATGTAGACCACTCTTTGCATTTTTATTAGGCAGCACATGTTCCTGGTTAAGCATTCATGGGAAGCAGCTTTCCCACCTTGCAAAAGTTCCTGTCGTTTCAGAAGTTTCTCTGTTCCCTGCTGGAATGAAAACAAGAACTTGGCTTTTTTTTTTTTTTTTTTTTTTTTGTCATGAAGAGCAAGGGAGAAATCCTCCTGCCAGGAGAGTTCACAGCCTGATGCTCGCAGCCCTTGGGTGTGCAGTGAGTCTAGATTATCATAGCATGCTCTTAACTGTCCTCTCCTATCTGAGAAAAGTTCTCCGACCCCTGTACTAGGGTCAGGTCTGGTTTAATGATTAGTTACTTATACGGAGTGTTTCCACTTTCCAGGCATTGACATTTTCCAAAGGAAACTCATTTCAGAAGGGTGATAGGATTCATCTCACCCATCAGTGATGGATTTCTTTGCAGCCAGTGGAGATCAGCACATCAGAAGAGCAGTTCATCACAACTATAATGCGATGGGATCAATTCTTGTGCTACTGTGTTTGCAATACCTATTTCCTTTCTTTCATAGTCAGTCTGCAATTCAATCTATGGGTTGGGGTGATACCTTCTCTGAGTCTTCGGTCTTCCTTGGTACAAAGGTGGACCACATGCACCCTCATCCTTTGCATCAGCCCTGTAATGTGTAATCCAATTTTAAATCAGCTTCTTGAAGACAACAGAGCAAGTGCATCAGCTTCACCTAATAGCCTCAATACATCCCCTCTCAATAGGAAATCTCTCTCCTGACAGCAACGATGTTTTCAAGCTGCATCACATTGTGGGTTTCCAAATACTCTGTGGCTGCTTCTACGGGTTTGCACATTTCTGTCTGTCTGGGAGCTGACTGATGCAAATAGCAGAGACTGCACAGAGAACAACAACTCTGAATCGTAGAATGGTTTGGGTTGGAAGGGACCTTAAAGATCATCTAGTTCCAATCCCCCTGCCATGGGCAGGGACACCTCCCACTAGACCTGGTTGCTTAAAGCCCCATCCAGCCTGGCCTTGAACACCTCCAGGGATGGGGCATCCACAATATCCTGGGCAACCTGTTCCAGTGCCTCTCTACTCTGTCACCCGATGCTGCTTTGAGCTCCACTGATGTTTCCATCTACATGCCTGTGCTTGGATGGCTTCCCATAAACATTGCTGGCCTTCTGCACTAAGTTCCCCTACAAATAGTCAATGAAGTGGCTTATTTTCCAATAACTGCTGACCTGTTTGCTCTCAGGAAACTTCTGAAGGCTGACTACTTAAGTTTTTAACCTTTTTTCTTCCCCCTCCTTGAAGCTGCGCAGTTAATTGTCTGTCACCGACCGCAAGAGGCAGGAAGCTGCTGTCAACTCCCCAGCCACACGCTCTGTCACACATCTGGAGCCTTCGCAGTGTCAGCAAACCCCCCACCCTGCAAACCGCAAGCAAATAGCCCATCAAACAACAGCCAAACAGACTTGTTCCTCTAAAAACAAGAAAATGCCAATGATGGGACCTAAACAACCCTCCTGTTCATCTTTCTCCCTGCTTCCAAGTGCTCCCTGTCTTCCAAGTGCTGGTTTTTGCACGGTGCCCTTCACCGGGAGCACATCTGCCCTCTCAAACCCCACATGTCATGAGAACAGGAACATCCCCTTGCCCCTCCTGCTCTGCTCTCCTCCTCACTGCCTGCAAATTCGCTATAACCACGGGATCTCCAGACTGGGACCAAACTAACAATGTTCCCAAAACACAAGTTATGGTTAGTCACAAAAGCTACTGCCAAAAGCCATCTCTTGCTCTCTCCTCCCTGGGGCCAGGTTCCACAGAAATTACTTTCTTTTCTATTCAGCATCTTTTTTCCTCCCCTGCACCATGAGACACTTCTGTAATCAACCATCACTTGTGTTTTGGGAGGCAGATGTGCCTCACTGTGACCACTTGTACACAGAGCAGTTAGGCTCAGGACTGTGAGTTTCAAAAGAAACGTTTTGCTTTAGGATTTTTGAACTATCTATGTAATACTCTTCTTCAGTGTTTAATTTTCTCCCAACTGCCTCTGAAAACAACAGACTCTACTAAATTCCTATGTCCTGGTGGCAATCAGAATACTGCAGAACTCGGTACAATCATATTTCTTCAATATATGCTTAAATCACTGCAGCTGTAGCCAAAGCCTCAATCAAAAGGACTCCGTGCAACACTTTCCTCAGAAGAGGGGAAATCACTGCAGGTTTGGTTTTTAGATAATCCCTCAGCCTCCCTGTGTGGTGCAGCTCAAACAAACTGAATTACCAGCAGCTGATATGGCACCGTATCACACAGCAACACCTCCCTCGACGTCTTTGGGGGGTGGTTTCCTCCTGCTCCATGTCACATTGCTGAAGCTCAGCTTCCTACTTTGATAATTCTGGATTGGTTTCTATGTCAGAATTTGTCTACAAACAAGATTTGTATCTGCTTATGCGTGTACTTCTGTGGGGGTGCATCAGGTGAACTCCTGTACAAAGGGAAAGTGTCTTTCAGCTTTAAACAAAAACTAGATAACTACTCAAAATCCTGTAACATATGCATAAAAAGAGGATAGCCTCACCTGACTCATTTCTATGGAGTTTCACCAAAGTCACTTGTGGCAATCATCTGCTGGAGCTCCTTTCATTTGAATGGAGCTACCACCAATTTACAGCAGCAAAGTCAGTCTGCCATTGCTCCGTGAGATGTTACAATGCAGGGAAGAAATTTAAGGAAGGGTTAAACATTTCAAGTGAAAATTATTAGCCTTTCTAGCTGAAAATCCAAGAGTCATGTTTAGCATCAGGTATACAGTGCTTAACATTAATAGAAGGGTATTCCTAATGATTTATTTATCACTGTATATCTTCATTCTCGCATCTCATAAAAGCATGGTGAAGTCTAATGACCATCTAAGACTACAGGTTTTACCTGCACAGTTTCTCACCAAAGTATGGTCTTCATCTCCTGGTTTCCTAATATGTGGTCCCAATTAGCACCATCTTGTCCACTCTGCACCGTCCCACAGATATTGAGATATTCAAAGGAGCACTGGTCCAAGAAGGTGAGGCTTGAAGCTTCCGGGAATAGAGTAACATATTTTACCACATCCATTAATATCAAATAAGGCTCTCACTGTTAACCCCACTCCAGAGTGTTTACATAAAGGAAATATGTTCTTAATACAACTGAAGATTATGCAGACTTTCACATCTATATCTCTGTTATCACGTACACTTTATGTTTCCTCCTGAAAGAAATATGCTATCTCTTTCTCCCTCTCTTGGCTGAATATTTCCTTGTGGGAGCCAGCTTGGCCCCTGTGTTTTCCTTTTCAAACATCCATAATTTTCTCTAAGCTTGCCTGGGATAAGCTCTGTGGCCCATTTCTGTCTTCAGGGTGTAAATCAGAAGTACCTCTGCTGAAACTACTGGGAATATTCAGGTATATGTTAACACAGTATGTCAGTACTCTACAGCACATGGAGTATTCACTTTCAAAGCTTTGCCAGTGGAGCTGGAAAGCACCATTATCCCCATTCATGCTCCTGAACCCAATTGTCTTACCAAACATCACAGAGATAGGAACTTGAAATACTGAGATTTTGGAGAACTACAATTCCAGACTACTGTTATTTGAAGATTTTATCGTCATCAACAGCATGATGATCATCATGCATGAAGGAAACAGTAACTATTACATGTAATATTACAGGAAAGTCTGTGTGAATGAAAGGTGTTAGACCCTTGATTCACTCCAACTTTGTTCTACAAAGAAATTGGGATCTGGCCACCACGGAGCTTGCTGCTGCATAAGAACTATAGTTTATTTTAGCTTTTGCAAGAGGATCCCAAGGGTGAAGTGTTCCTGCTCCTTTTGTTTGACTCCATCCATGTAAAATGAAGCTTGAGCGAGGATTTTCAAATGCATGTGTGAGAAGGATTTACTGCAGTTCTACATGCAATTCAACCTCAGTAAGTCAGTCCTACTGAAATCCAACCTCTGCCCAATGATCTCATTAAATTCAGGAATTTTTGTTGTAGTGGAAGGAACGTTGCTATTGATGTTGAAAGAATATGGCCCATAGTGCAAGACTGACTCATAATCATATGGGGTATTGAGGGCAAGGAGGAAACCGTCATTGTGTTCGTCAAAGGCATGTGCAAAACCTATACAAAAACATACACACATGATTAGGCAAGACCAGAAATAAATCTTAGTACACGACATCTTTTCAAAGTGTTTTACCCGTGACTAAATAATGGTCTGGCTGTCAACTTGTAGGCAGCCATTCTCAACCAGAGACTTTTTACCATTGTAAAAAACCATTAAAATACATCTACAGATATTTCTCAATAAATTCAGATCTGCATTGTACCTTCAATAATTTCATCCCACCATATCTGAACATAGTCATCACAATCTGTCCGGGATTGCTCATGGTAAAACCCCAGGGCATGCAAGAGCTCACGTTGCACTATGGCTTTACAGTCACATCTCTCTCTATTATCACCATCTGGCCACTCTGAAGGTCCCACACATAAGACCAGCATCTGTAAGGCAAAGACTCAGATATTGCACCCATTTTGCATAATACCTTCTATGACTTGTATCTACATACCCACTCAACCGCAAGTTCAAGGTAAAAATAAAGAAATAATATTTTCTAGAATTTCCCATCTGTGTTTTCCAGTCTTGCCCCAACTAGATTAGCAACACCAGAATACAGATCAACGTGCATCCTCAGCACCCTGCCACAGCCTGGCAATGAGTCCCTGTCCCAGGAGTGATTGGCCTTGTTCCTTTTTGCCCTCCCTGGAGGGCAGTGCATGCATGTCCTTGTAAAGGAGGTGGTGATGGCAAATGTGATTGCCCTTCAACTCTGGGTAGCCCCAGATCAACCAGTATAGGAAGGGGAGTAGCAGAAGATGAGCAGCTCAGGAAAATGCAGCAGGTGCCTTATAACCTCATGCACTTCATTGGCTGTTGTTTATGTGTATGTTTACCAAAGTATTTAACTAACTGCCCCAATTTTCAAAGGTGCTGAGCAGCCTCCAGGCTACTCAGGATGCATTATCTTCCTTGGTTTGGTTCCTAAATACAACTTAAATCCTAACTTTTCATGTCCATCCAGAAATAATTCTGTGGGTTTAAAAAAACCCAAAAAACACTGCCCAAAGATGCTGCGCACCAGTCTCCCCCACACCTGAGGGAAGATCTACACTGGATTCCCAGACACAGACACTGACTGGTGTCACCAGCTTCTTGATGGTCCTTCCCAGCAAACAGGCAGGTCCTCTGACCTAACTTTAGACAGTCACAGTGCTGCCATCTTGTTAGCTTCCCTGGCACCTTTACACTCCCTGGGCAGTAACAGGCATTTGGGTTGTGAGTCACCAGACCTATTTTAGACTTCTATTTTAGGTGACATAATTTGTGGCCTGGAAGAGTCACCACTTGCCCGCTGACTGCAAAGGTGACCCGTGGTGACCTGCCCAGCACTAGAGATTGTTGGCTTCAACATTTGGTGAGTGAAACCCAACCCTGCCTCTGAAAGCTTGGAGGAAGCTCCATGCTAAGCCCAACACACTAGGGACATACCCTGCCCCTAAGTGATACCAGGAGAAAGTTATTTGCTTGTTTTCCTTGAAAGAGCCCCAAGAAAGGGATTAATTTCAGTAGCTAGGATGCAAATGGAAATAAAATAGTATTTTCTTATATTAAGAGAAAATCAAACGGAGATAATACCTTTGGTTAGTCTGTTTGCATTGGTTTTCATCTCCAGTGCAATACAAATAAGCTCTGGGACAGAACTGTGGCTCAAGTATTTATGTCCTTTGTACAAGCAAGAATGATAACTAATTGTCTCCCGAGTTGGAAAAAGTATCATATCAAACAAGGTGGTACAAAGTGGATTGTTAATACAAAATTACCCGTCCAGCTTTTCAAATTTCAGGTAAGTCTGTTCCCCTTCATGGGGTTGGAAATCGACACAAGACTCCAGCCTGAACGTGTCAAATCCCTGAGGGGTAGCACCTTTGGCGTTCAGATCTGAAACAGAGCAGAGGACAATGATAGCGGTTGTTCTGCTTTCATAACATCATAAATATAATCCTAGATAGAAAGGATGAACAAGAAATATGAACATATATAAAACATATCCGCCTGGATGAAAGAGCTATTAGCAGAATTCCCTGATGGGAGTAATTTTGGCAGAGGCCATAGGGAGAGATAACATCTTTTATCAGAGAAACTGATAGCATTGAAACAAACGAGCAGACTTTTGGAAATCCAAGGCATTGCTCAGGTTCTGCTGGGTAATTTTACTGCATGTTATTATGTAATTTCAAGTATTGTAAACTTTGAGCTTGGGATTAGTAAACACAGGAGAGATCCGTAGGATTTTAACACTGATTTACTATTAGTTTTGACTCCTAAATTGTTCAAAATTTAAAATAGTGCCTAAAATTAGACAAAAACAAGTAGGGAGAATGCTCTGGACTTTTTAACTTATGAAATATCTGCATTTCCTTTCTGCTTGTGCTGAGCTGAGGCTGTTAAGAAGAGATAAGGCACGAAGGGTGCACTTAGAACAACATGCGTGTTCTTGAGGTTAGGACTTCCTGACTTCGTTATCTGAAGATCTCAGCCAGATACACTGACATTAATTAAATTGGCTGCTCATCAGCATCCGGCTGGTGGCTGGGGCTGTTAGATGGAAAACAACGTGTGGTGGGGCAGAGCTGTGTCACTCTGTCTGCCCAGCAGTAACAAGGACATTAACGCGGCATAACCCAAAAGCAAATGAAACAAAAGCAGCCCCAGGAGCTGGACAAAACCAGAGTACATCTAACACAAGAAATAAAGCACTACCACAATAACAAGTCTTATTACCCAGGCTGTCAGCTAGGGTATGCGGATGGGAAATTTCCATCCGTAGGAGCTGTTTTTGGGAGCGTTCCTCTCCAACTGTTAATGAGATCAACATGCTTGTGTTAACATTTTAAACCCAATCTCCACTCTTTCTGATGTTGGTTTAGATCAGCAGCACATACTGGTAAGATAATATCGCCTTCAAAAGGCTTCCTTCCTGTTTCTGACATGAGATCAACAGCCATTTAGGCCAGACTAACGTAGCAAGAACTACAATATGTGTTTTTTCAAAGACCACAAAATTTAATTATCAGGCTGTCTCATCAACCAATCCATCTCACTTTCAATAGCAACTGCCCAGAAACAAGCAAACAAATAACCATTGCCACAGTATAACGTGCCACTTCTCCTCCTGTAGCAAAAGAGGATTTGGGGTTGAATTATGATTTCCATAACAATTTCATAACACCTGCTTTGGAGGAGATTTGATTCTTTTTCCCAGGCTTGTAACTTGAAACAACGGTGGACTTCTGAACATTGAAGTTGATATATAGGAGGAATGGATAGGCATCTAATAGTCTAACTAGTTAGCTAACCTAGGGTAATTATTTGGGATTCCCTGTTAATTATCTGGGATTCCCTATTAAATCAAAGGAGAAAAACAAGGATTCTGGAGAGGGAAGAGGTTCTGTCCACCTTTTCAAACACCTGAATATGAACTAAGCTCAGAATCAAGCAATTAAATCTAAATGCCTACCCCACAGTCCCTATGTATGTGCTACATGTCTCGGATCCCATTACAGCTGTGTGTCTATCCACTTGCCAAAACATAGGTGTCTGGTGCCATTTGAGATGCACAGGCGTATCCAAAATATCCACAGGGGCTGGTAGATACAAAGTTTGGAGGACTTCGCCTTCTAGAGTGGTTCTGGAGGGGATGGATTTGAACAGGGAACAGACACCTGTGTTTTAAGCAGCTGATCTACATCTTCTGTGCTCTAAGAGCACAGGATTTGAGACTCTAATTCTATACACTTATTTTATTAAGGTGCCAGATTCACTATACAGAGCTGATCCCAAACCCCAGCCGCTATACAGTCCTGCAAATGTAATGTTTTCATTTAATGCCCTTATATAAGTACAATCCTGGCACAGAGAGTTCATATTCACACCTTTTGCTATAGTAATTAGTTATATTGTTCTCACATACACATGTAGAGAAGTAGAAAACAAAACAAAACAAAACAGAAAAAACCAACCCTACACTATGTTTTCTGTTCTGTCAGAAAAACCAGAGGAAACTTAGACCAGAGCATAAAGCAGATTAACAGACAATGTCAGGAAATAAAACCTATCTCAAGGCAATGCTCAGGTATGAAGCTACTTAAGTTTCATATCTTGGTCATCGGTCATGTGAAACCAACCAACTCATTTAAGATAAATGTACATCAACAAGGCATAAGGTGAATTAGAGCCACTGCCAAGGTTTCTCTGGGAGTTGCGTTGCAGAAGAGCGCAGTGTGGAGGGATGCAGGTTCAGCCCACCGGTTGCTGAGCCTTCTCCAGGAGCGCTTGAGTGTGTTCTCAAATTTAAGATAAAGATCTTGGGCTTCATATAAAATCATTCTTCTGGAATTCTATCTTCCCTTTCCAACACCAAACTTTTATGAACCCTTCTGTCCTCTGCCCTGCTCCCTCCTTCTGCCTTTCCGTCTTCTCTGGCTGCTACCAGATTCCAAAGCCAAGATCTTTTCCCTTCTCTCCCAACCACCACGTTTTTTAATTGCCCTGCAATACTCACTGTATCCGCGATGCATTTGGGATTTTTTCACAGGAGGGCGCTTCCATTCCCCTCTGGTGCCATCACATTGTCAGACTCGTGGTCCCCAAAGGCTAGCTTAGATCTCTGTAACAATTCAACACTCTGCTTGTTTACTGTCCTGACTTACCTGAGTTTATTTCTGGAATGTCCTTCCTAAGCTGCACTCCATCAACATCATCAACTATCAAAAGAAATAATACACTTAAGTTAGTGACTAAAAGACTTGAGTTGATATAATTCCCCACTTAATGACTGTTAGGCTTCCACTAATATAAAAACATTGCATCCTTACCTCTGTCTTCAACAGAGTTTTGGACCTGACACATAGGAAGTACAGTTTCAAAATCACAGACAAATGAAGTGAAATCTCACCCTGATCCCAAGCCAGAAAATGGAGGATCAGGTGATCACTGTGAAACAACATGTCCTCCAGGAATCCATTTCAGAAGATCATCTGGTGCTACCTACCAGTGTACATACAGTGTCTTGCAGGTGAATAGCCTTCAGAAGTACTGATAAGCATAAGCCATCAAAAAGTGAACTTTAGAAGGAAGAGCAGATTTTAATCTTATTAGATACAGTCGTAAGCCAACCTGATAAGCAACCTGCCTGCTCATTTTATAACTATTCTTAGTGTATTAACTCTTGTAGCAATCAGGAGCTATTGAATTATTTAAAATTTCTTTGACTTCTTCAGAGATAATCTCACTCTTTTCTTCTGCTTCATGAACCCTCCTGACATGAGACCACCAAGGCTGCTGAGTATGGAAGACACAACCTCTTCAAAACAAGAGGCTTATTGTCTGCAACCTGAATAAATCATGTTAAGAGAAGGTTTGCTTAGTGGGACTTTTTTTTTGTATTGCTGGAAATATCTTGGTAGATGTAAATAAATTTTTCTTTTCCTCTGATTCTACGGGTAAAGCATCATCTTTAATTTTAAAAAAGCGTTATTTCTGTAATCAACAGAATTACAGCCATCAAGTTCCAGCAAAATAGGTTAGCTTGAGTTTCCTCAGGAGATCTCAAAGATTTTGTCTCTCAGAGCAAGACCACAGTGAGGGGTCCTGGTTTGGCCCTGCTCATGTGGCTATGAAACCATGTGCTCCTGGTGTTTTCCATGGGAATCCCACCCAGGCCTTTCCCCGTGAACACAAGTCATGTGGGACAGGGTGAAGCAGGGCAGGAGAAAGGCCCTTTGGTGAGAAGGAAAGAGCAAGGCTGAGCTTTAACTCCAACTTTTCAGAGAGTTTCACCTCCTGGGAGCCACATGAAGGGGCTTGACACACTCAGAACTGCTGCCTGAATGGGCCATATGAGTGCCCTCAAAGGATAAAAATGAACTACAGTTTTATGGATATGGTTGAATTTTGCAGCTCCTAGACTCTGCAGCGAAAGAGGACAGTGGCTGCACCACTGAGAGCGCCCTTCAACGTCACCATTGTGGGTGACAACAGGACAGGAGAACCCAGATTGTGAATCCTGAGAGCAATTAAACGTAAAATAGTCATAAATCACAACATTGCCCACTGCAGAAAAGCACCTACTTTGTTTGTGTCACTCAACACAGCTCTGCTGACATGAAATTCAAATATTGGAGATGGACACTGGCACCAGGTAAGGGAATAGCCCAGCACATTTACATTCCTGCACCTGCCCTGCTCTGAATAGGAGCAGCACCACAGTCCCCACCGCCACCAGCTCTATAAAGCTCCTGTTCCATTCGTGACACTCGGGAAACAGCAGCTGCCAACCTGCCCGAAGCATTGGTGCAAGAACCTGCTTTTCTGGCCCAGCACCGCCACCCAGCTTGGAGGATGAAAGCTTGTTACTCTCGAGATCAATTGAATGCCACTTCATATGATGCCATGGCTATGGTCATCATCTCCCTTCAGACCTTTGCTGGCATGTGGATAAACGCTTTCATTGCTTCTGTGCTTTGCATTGCTTGGGTGAAAAAGAAAAGCTTTAGCTCTAATGAGAAGATCTTGCTGGTTTTGGGATGCTGCAGGTTCTGGTATTTGTGCACTACATGGGTGTATTCCTTACTTTCAATAATTTATCCACGGTACTATTATATTCACCCGATACCCCAACTATTAACATCTATTCAAAGCTTTTTAAATTTTTCTAACTTGTGGGTTTCTGCCTGTCTATGCATTTTTTATTGTATAAAAATTGCAAATTTCAGGCATGTATTTTTCATCTATCTGAAAGGAAAAATTGACAAGACTGTGCCATGGCTGTTGTTGGGTTCAGTGCTTTTATCCCTGCTCATCGGCATCCTTGTCTACCGCGTCACCGATGAAGCGCTCTGTATCAACCACAATGCCACCATCAAAGGAAATTTCTGGAAAATGAATATCAGAATGGATGAACAATTTTTCCCTATTTTTTTTCTCGTTGGCTTTGGATTTGCCACCACATTCATAGCAGTAATCTCTTCTGCCCTTCTCCTCCTCTTTTCTCTCTGGAGACACAAATGCAAGATGCAGACAGACTCAGGGAAGAACATCAGCACGGATGCCCATGTCAAGGCCATGAAATCTATTCTGTCCTTTTTCGTCCTTTACACCATTAACTTTACATGTTTGATCTTGTCACTGATTTATGCCACAAAGAAGGCAAATCCTATGGCGTTTCTCATTTTAGTATTTCAGTATGCTTTTCCAGCTGTTCATTCCCTTGTTCTAATTTTCAGCAATCCCCAACTGGAAAAGACACTGCGAAGGACTCTGTCCTGTGTGAAGTGCAAGGTTTGCATGAGGTAGGAAATGTAATAAAAGCTGGAGCACATTACAAATGCGGATATTAAGAAAAAGCAAGTAATTGACTCTCTAATGCAACTCTCCAGCCAGTGTAGATAATACAGATATTCTATCTTCGCCAGCTGAGTGAAGGAAAATTCATGAAAATCCTCTGAAAGAAATTATTACAAGTTAAACAATTATTATTATTATTATTGTTTGATTCAGATAATTCTTTGGGTTGTCTTCTTGTCAATGAGAAAGTAATTTAGAGCTGGTACATGGGCTACCTGCAGAAGGGGAATAACAATGACTGCAAACATTCTGTAAAAATGCTTTGGCAATTGCTGATTGAAACTACTTAACTAACCACTATGTTTATATCTGGTTTGGTTTACATTTATTTCTGCTGTGGCTGTGTACTTTGGAATATCATGAGCTGTACCACTATCTTGCGTTGGTTTATAACTTATGCGTGCATATGTTGATCACTATTAGTCACCAGAGGTGGTTCCTGACTTGTAAACAGCCATGCAGGAATGGCCTCAGGGCAGACAGGTGGGGTGGAGAGCCCACTCCCCACCCTGCCCCACTTCAGGCCAAAACAGGATTTCCCCCACTCTGTGCTACTGCTCTCCTGCTCTCCTCTTACTTGTTTAGAAGATCTGCTCTTACCCAATGGACTCTGGCTGAGTAGAACACCAAGAAACGTGGTTTAGGTGCCAAGTGTGGTGTGGAATAAAATCATGCTTTCGCCTCGCAGTGACCTCTGGCCAGATGTATACGGTGTCCATCCCAGATGCTGGCATCTGGAGGATCCATGAATGTCTCTGTGAGGCGAGGCCAAGGCTGCCCCATTCCAGGGAAAGCCAGTTCCGGACGGCACCAATGGACCCACCACAGGACACAGCTTGGCCCATCAGCGATGCTGGGTGCTCCTCTGGGAAAATATGTTTAGGAATGGGCAAAAGCACTGCCTGGCAGTGGGAGCTGAGGAACACTCTGAGAAACAGTCCTGCAACAAACAGGCTCAGAGAAGGAAGGGGAGGAGGTGCTCCACGTGCCACAACAGGGATTCACCTGCAGCCCACGGAAAGGACCACGGTGATGTAGGTTTTCCCCATGCAGCCCACAAAGGACCATGGGGGAGCAGATATCCCCACTGCAGCCCATGGAGGACGTCATGCTGGACTAGGTGAACGTGCCTTGAAAGACTGCAGCCCTTGGACTGCCCATGCTGGAGCATGGTCCTTATCCTGAAGCACCACCAGCCCATGGGAAGGCCACACACTGCAGCAAGGGAAGAGCACGAGGAGGAAGGAGCAGAAGGGACAGTGTGTTATGAACTGACCACAACCCCCATTCCCTCTCCCCCTGTACCACATCACCAGGGTCACGAGGTGGAGTAGTTGGGAACAAAGGACTGAAATTGAGCATGGGAAGAAGGGGTGGGTGGAGGTAAGGTGTTTTGGTTCTCTCTTTGTTACTCATCATCCTACTCTATCTTCAGTTGCCAGTGAATTAAATTGATTTCCCCCAAGTCGAGTCTGTTTTGCCTGTGACCGTCACTGGTGAGCCGTCTCCCTGTCTTTATCTCAAGCCATGAGCTTTTCCATCTTATTTTCCACCCCAGTCCTGTTGAGGAGTGAGAGCGAAGGAGCGGCTGGGTGGGGGTCTGGAAGCTGGCCAAGGTCAACCCACCACAGCAGATTACCTGAACATGAAATAGTTCCAGCATGAACAGAGCAGAACCTGAATTGTTCATTTCTTTCACCATCTCAGGCCCAGTGGAACATCTTACCTCATGCCAAGTGCCAGGTCTGCGTTTCGCATGCATCTCTGTGGCTTTTGTTTCTGCTTTGCTTTTAAAACACTCACCCAGAAGAGTGAGTTTGCCAGGTGTGGAACCTCAAAGGCTTCCTGAAGGTCTGCAGTGTTCAGATATACCCAAAATACTTTCCAGAGAGTCCTCTCAGGTGTAGGAACAGCCCTGATGGACACCGATTCACTCTATAATCACTCCTTGAGCATTCTCTCTGATGTCTTTTCAAGAACAACCTTCTATGTATTGCTGTTAACAGAATGTTTCTCAGACCACCTTTTTCCCCAATAAAGGGGATGTGGTTATTTTTTAGGACAACAGTGTGAAGGACTCACTAATTTCTAGTAGAATCAACACAGAGTAAGAGTTTCTGCTCAGAGAGCTTGAGTGGCTGCAGGATGCTAATTTTAAAAGTTGAAATAAAGGCCAAAAAACTTATTTTGTAGTTTTTCTCTTTTTAGCTTTGCCTTTTCCATGTGCAAAAGAGTCCTCCTTTACCTCGTCTTCTCCATCCTGGCAAAAATGAAACCATCCACTTTCACTCTTTTCTGGCCTTTCCCGCAGTAGTAACACAACAAAATTACGTTCCTGTTGTTCTGCTTAAAAGGAAGGGTTTGAGTCATCTGATCAAAATAAGACACTCAGAGCACATTGTGTTTCGCTTTTTGCTTTTATCTGCAATTGCACTTTGTAGAACAGATGCCAGGCTCCACTGAGTCCCACTTCCACAGCAGGAGACACTGCATCATCCCATGTCCCAGTGGAGGCAGATCTTAATCATCTCGTCCGATCACAACTTCCCTGATGACAGGCCTTTAAAGAACAGGCATCACCACACTTCCCTTCTTTCCCTGCCATTGCTCAATGCAGTTGATCCTTTAGCATGACAGTCCCAATTCCTTTCACAAAAAGACGGTGGAAAATCCATCTTACTCCCTACATTCCATACAACATCATCCCTCAAAAGCTCATATACCACACAAGACTGAGCAGATGAGTTTTGAACCCTGGCTCAGGGACTCATGCTTATGTTTGTCTTTTCCTCTAGATGCTTCACTTTAAAAGAAAGTCCTGCATATTCTTCAATGCCTTCCGCCTGCCACGTGGCTGTTCACTTACAATTAAGGCACCACCACTGGGAGAACTAACATGGGTTTCAGTGCCCTCAAAGGATAAGGAGGTGCCCTCAAAGGATAAGGAGGTGCCCTCAAAGGAGGCACACTCTGCTTGCCAGCATCTCTTGGTTGAATTTTGCAGCTCCTGGACTCTGCAGCGAAAGAGGACAGTGGCTGCACCACTGAGAGCGCCCTTCCACGTCACCATTGTGGGTGACAACAGGACAGGAGAACCCAGATTGTGAATCCTGAGAGCAATTAAACGTAAAATAGTCATAAATCACAACATTGCCCACTGCAGAAAAGCACCTACTTTGTTTGTGTCACTCAACACAGCTCTGCTGACATGAAATTCAAATATTGGAGATGGACACTGGCACCAGGTAAGGGAATAGCCCAGCACATTTACATTCCTGCACCTGCCCTGCTCTGAATAGGAGCAGCACCACAGTCCCCACCGCCACCAGCTCTATAAAGCTCCTGTTCCATTCGTGACACTCGGGAAACAGCAGCTGCCAACCTGCCCGAAGCATTGGTGCAAGAACCTGCTTTTCTGGCCCAGCACCGCCACCCAGCTTGGAGGATGAAAGCTTGTTACTCTCGAGATCAATTGAATGCCACTTCATATGATGCCATGGCTATGGTCATCATCTCCCTTCAGACCTTTGCTGGCATGTGGATAAACGCTTTCATTGCTTCTGTGCTTTGCATTGCTTGGGTGAAAAAGAAAAGCTTTAGCTCTAATGAGAAGATCTTGCTGGTTTTGGGATGCTGCAGGTTCTGGTATTTGTGCACTACATGGGTGTATTCCTTACTTTCAATAATTTATCCACGGTACTATTATATTCACCCGATACCCCAACTATTAACATCTATTCAAAGCTTTTTAAATTTTTCTAACTTGTGGGTTTCTGCCTGTCTATGCATTTTTTATTGTATAAAAATTGCAAATTTCAGGCATGTATTTTTCATCTATCTGAAAGGAAAAATTGACAAGACTGTGCCATGGCTGTTGTTGGGTTCAGTGCTTTTATCCCTGCTCATCGGCATCCTTGTCTACCGCGTCACCGATGAAGCGCTCTGTATCAACCACAATGCCACCATCAAAGGAAATTTCTGGAAAATGAATATCAGAATGGATGAACAATTTTTCCCTATTTTTTTTCTCGTTGGCTTTGGATTTGCCACCACATTCATAGCAGTAATCTCTTCTGCCCTTCTCCTCCTCTTTTCTCTCTGGAGACACAAATGCAAGATGCAGACAGACTCAGGGAAGAACATCAGCACGGATGCCCATGTCAAGGCCATGAAATCTATTCTGTCCTTTTTCGTCCTTTACACCATTAACTTTACATGTTTGATCTTGTCACTGATTTATGCCACAAAGAAGGCAAATCCTATGGCGTTTCTCATTTTAGTATTTCAGTATGCTTTTCCAGCTGTTCATTCCCTTGTTCTAATTTTCAGCAATCCCCAACTGGAAAAGACACTGCGAAGGACTCTGTCCTGTGTGAAGTGCAAGGTTTGCATGAGGTAGGAAATGTAATAAAAGCTGGAGCACATTACAAATGCGGATATTAAGAAAAAGCAAGTAATTGACTCTCTAATGCAACTCTCCAGCCAGTGTAGATAATACAGATATTCTATCTTCGCCAGCTGAGTGAAGGAAAATTCATGAAAATCCTCTGAAAGAAATTATTACAAGTTAAACAATTATTATTATTATTATTGTTTGATTCAGATAATTCTTTGGGTTGTCTTCTTGTCAATGAGAAAGTAATTTAGAGCTGGTACATGGGCTACCTGCAGAAGGGGAATAACAATGACTGCAAACATTCTGTAAAAATGCTTTGGCAATTGCTGATTGAAACTACTTAACTAACCACTATGTTTATATCTGGTTTGGTTTACATTTATTTCTGCTGTGGCTGTGTACTTTGGAATATCATGAGCTGTACCACTATCTTGCGTTGGTTTATAACTTATGCGTGCATATGTTGATCACTATTAGTCACCAGAGGTGGTTCCTGACTTGTAAACAGCCATGCAGGAATGGCCTCAGGGCAGACAGGTGGGGTGGAGAGCCCACTCCCCACCCTGCCCCACTTCAGGCCAAAACAGGATTTCCCCCACTCTGTGCTACTGCTCTCCTGCTCTCCTCTTACTTGTTTAGAAGATCTGCTCTTACCCAATGGACTCTGGCTGAGTAGAACACCAAGAAACGTGGTTTAGGTGCCAAGTGTGGTGTGGAATAAAATCATGCTTTCGCCTCGCAGTGACCTCTGGCCAGATGTATACGGTGTCCATCCCAGATGCTGGCATCTGGAGGATCCATGAATGTCTCTGTGAGGCGAGGCCAAGGCTGCCCCATTCCAGGGAAAGCCAGTTCCGGACGGCACCAATGGACCCACCACAGGACACAGCTTGGCCCATCAGCGATGCTGGGTGCTCCTCTGGGAAAATATGTTTAGGAATGGGCAAAAGCACTGCCTGGCAGTGGGAGCTGAGGAACACTCTGAGAAACAGTCCTGCAACAAACAGGCTCAGAGAAGGAAGGGGAGGAGGTGCTCCACGTGCCACAACAGGGATTCACCTGCAGCCCACGGAAAGGACCACGGTGATGTAGGTTTTCCCCATGCAGCCCACAAAGGACCATGGGGGAGCAGATATCCCCACTGCAGCCCATGGAGGACGTCATGCTGGACTAGGTGAACGTGCCTTGAAAGACTGCAGCCCTTGGACTGCCCATGCTGGAGCATGGTCCTTATCCTGAAGCACCACCAGCCCATGGGAAGGCCACACACTGCAGCAAGGGAAGAGCACGAGGAGGAAGGAGCAGAAGGGACAGTGTGTTATGAACTGACCACAACCCCCATTCCCTCTCCCCCTGTACCACATCACCAGGGTCACGAGGTGGAGTAGTTGGGAACAAAGGACTGAAATTGAGCATGGGAAGAAGGGGTGGGTGGAGGTAAGGTGTTTTGGTTCTCTCTTTGTTACTCATCATCCTACTCTATCTTCAGTTGCCAGTGAATTAAATTGATTTCCCCCAAGTCGAGTCTGTTTTGCCTGTGACCGTCACTGGTGAGCCGTCTCCCTGTCTTTATCTCAAGCCATGAGCTTTTCCATCTTATTTTCCACCCCAGTCCTGTTGAGGAGTGAGAGCGAAGGAGCGGCTGGGTGGGGGTCTGGAAGCTGGCCAAGGTCAACCCACCACAGCAGATTACCTGAACATGAAATAGTTCCAGCATGAACAGAGCAGAACCTGAATTGTTCATTTCTTTCACCATCTCAGGCCCAGTGGAACATCTTACCTCATGCCAAGTGCCAGGTCTGCGTTTCGCATGCATCTCTGTGGCTTTTGTTTCTGCTTTGCTTTTAAAACACTCACCCAGAAGAGTGAGTTTGCCAGGTGTGGAACCTCAAAGGCTTCCTGAAGGTCTGCAGTGTTCAGATATACCCAAAATACTTTCCAGAGAGTCCTCTCAGGTGTAGGAACAGCCCTGATGGACACCGATTCACTCTATAAGAAGGCCTCAGGGCTAGGAACAGGCCTGTTTATTTAATTAAATTAATTTAATTAATTTAATTTAATTAATCAGCACGGTAACAAGCACTCTGTCCCACATATGTCTCCACTTGAACTGTCACTAATTCAACATCCAGGCCAACTGTGAATGGTGTTGCCTTTTCATATGGCTTGGAAAGTGCAAATGACAAAAGGCAGAGCTGAAGCTTGACTCCTTCCTGAACACAGGCATTTCGAGTCACCTGAGAAGTTGTAGGTATCTGAGACATCTGCACAGTGTTGGGAGCTACAGTACAGGATCTTCTGGAGACCTGCAGGGTCAGCCTGGGTACTTGAGAGCATCTCAAGTGGGATTAGACACCTCTGCATAGACAGCTGAATTAGTCCCTGGAAACCTAGAAGGGGATGGATCAGAGATTTGTTGGTTGTGATTTCAATGCCTGAGTGTTGTGGCTGGGTGCGAAGGACGCCTGTAACCAAGGTACTCCAGAAGAACCAGGTTTGGGTGGTGGAGGGGAAGCAGAGGGGAAGGGAGGCAGACACATAAAAAATGTCAGAAGGCAATATGAATGTCTGCTCAGTGCTGGCATGGTATGGAAAACTGCTTTGGGTCAAATTCAATTTTTTTATGGTTAAGAAGTGAAACAGTTAAAAATGCTTTTGCCATGGAAAGTGTTGATGAACAGAGGGATCTCTCAGGACCAGTTTCACAACATTCCGATGAGCATAGAGAGAAAAGTGACTGGGGGCACTGCTAAAAATAAGGCAGTGCTCTGAATGTCTTGGCAGTCACAGATGTCTGAAAGCAGCAACGAGGGAGCACGTTTTCCCTTCTGCTGGGCCAGGAATGGCAGATACAGGCTGTTTAGATCCATGTGTCCAGTAAAAGGTCAACATCAATGTCTCCCCTTCAGACAGAAGAAGCCACTACACCCCACTCCCAAAGAAAAGAGAGAGGCACCATCAGAGACTACGAACATCTATAGAGCTCCCTGGTTGACTCAGGACCAGAAGCAAACAAGCAAAAGCCACAGATGTCACCAGAGTGAACAGAACCACAGTCCTGGATGCTTTCATAGAATCACAGAATCATAGAATCATAGAATCATAGAATGGTTAGAGTTGGAAGGGACCTTAAAGATCATCTAGTTCCAATCCCCCCTGCCATGGGCAGGGACACCTCCCACCAGACCAGGTTGCTCAAAGCCCCATCCAGCCTGGCCTTGAACAC
>JAOXJK010000023.1:114389186-114399887 GCA_025774025.1 Xenus cinereus
TGGAAGAGGCTGCCCAGGGAGGTGGTGGAGTCTCCTTCTCTGGAGACATTCAAAACCTGCCTGGACACGTTCCTGTGCAACCTGTTCTAGGTGGACCTGCTCTGGCAGGGGGCTGGACTAGATGATCTCCAGAGGACCCTTCCAACCCCATATCCTTCTGTGATTCTGTGGTATTTTTCTCTTTTTCCTCATTAAGGACAAAAGGATCAGGTATGAGCTGTGACTATCACCAGTGTTAATTGCTATCATAGCATGATGTAATTACAATCAACATCCCCTTTTACGATGCTAATGCTGTGGTTCCCAGAGGTAACAGAGCAGGGAGTGCCCTTACCTTTTGCCGCAGCCCAGTGCAGCGGGGTCCTGTCATGCCAGTCGACATCCTTGTGATTTGGGTCGCAGCGCCCTGTCCTCAAAATCTCATCCACCAGGTCATAGTCCCCCAAGGCCACGGCTTCGTGGAGCTCTGTCATGCTGCGCTCTTCAGAAAGGCGCCTGATACAAGGGTGATGGTTGTTTAGTGGGTGTCCACTGATGTATCGGCTCCTCTCAAAAGCAATTTTAACTGATCAAGTGGATTAAAAATGAGACATGCATTGTGAGAAACCAGGATTTATTAAATTATTAAAAAAAAAAGGAATGATAGGAAGAATAAAAATAATTTATCTTCAAACAAGCGATCAAAGACTGAAGGTTGAATTTACAGTCATGAAAATCCAAGGTAAAGTGAAGCCCTTTATGTAAAGGACAAAACCATGTTGCTTTTCTCCAGGATGTTGCTAACGAACAGCCAGCTCAGGCCAAACATTTGCCGCGGGTCTGTTGGTACTCACTTGCCATGGAAACTGGCTCCTCCCTGGCCAACGCTGCGGATCCATTATTGGTAGCCTTCTATTGCAATGAAAGAAATGTCTCTGCATCTATCTTCTGATCTGCTTTGGTGAAAATAATGCAGCTATGCCATGTTGCTTAAAAATCTCATCTCTGCAGTCGGGGTTTGCACTTCCCAGGCTCACACAACAGACCCCCACCAAGAAACACACGCCGATCTTCAGCCCCTGCAAGGCTGGGGATTTCAATAATTACACCTGTGCTGGGGGATATTTCCCAGCTGCTTTGCTGGAAGGGAATTCAAGCAGCTTGCAAGGATCACCATAGTATCCCTGAGGATGGAAACACAGCAATATTTTCTCCAGTCTGGCCAAATCACCAGGGAGAAAACTTGTATAGTCTGGTATCAACAGCTGGTGTTAAGCTAATTAGTTCAATCCCCCTCATAAACCAGAAGAGTTTTAGGATTTGGTCCAGCTTTTGCATCGCGTTTACTTTATGGAGTAATTTTCACAGATTGAAAAGGGTGTGATTTCCACGTTCAGCATGTTGGAAAGGAGCAACATTGGATCTTGCAGAGATCCAGAGAGGGAAGGTTTGCAACCGTAGGGGCTACATCCTTGGAGCCAGAGCAGATGGGGCCATTTCCCTGACCTGAACTCCCATAAACCTCCCAACCACATCCCAAATCCAGGCTGGAAGGACACACCACCATCTCTACCCTGCTTTCTTGTAAGAAAAAGATGAGATATGAAGGTCAGAGGGACTCACAGACTGCTTCAATAGGTTCCCTGACTTAGGTGGTTGGACTACATAGACCAGATCCAAGAGAAAGACCCATACATGACTTCGACTGAGTTTGACTTCTGAACGTCTGGGAATAACTGACTATATTAAAAAATGTAATAAATTTTGGGGCTCCTCAGTGGGCCACAGAAGTATCACTGGCTTTGGCATGTCTCTGTTACTTTAACCACTCACACACCTCCTCCTTCTCCTCCTCCCCTCTCACTAACCTTGAAGAACCTGTTCCTTTAGATTAAGCAGAGGTCTTCAGAGTTGTTCTCTGAGCCCTTTCATCAGCATTAAATCTATCCTGAAAATGTTACACTTTAATACATCCCACCTATCACTGAAATGAGTTCTGGACAAAAGTACAGGAAAAAAAAAAGAATTTTGGACCTTTTCATGCAACTTTCTTATTCCTTTCCAAGGAAATGTCCAAATAAAAAAATAATCAAAGTTTAAAAATACAGCTTAAATTTCAAGCACCTTTGTGCTCTGCCAGCTTCAGATCATATCCACACACATACAGGCAAAGGGAGGGGAAGATGATCCCACCCCAGGAGCTCACCAGCTCTCCGAGGAGACGGTCCACAGGTGCAGCTTCATAAACAACTGAGGCCAAGCCAAGTTTTGCCATCCCTCCCTCCATCCCTCCCCTGCTGCCTCCCTTTGCCAGCCTCGAACCTCCCATGGCTGTTTCGTCAGCTGGATCAACCTGTTGGTCTCTCAGAAAGCTAATCTTTTATTATTGGTGCTGTTTTTAGGGTTAATTCCCTAAACTCAGTGTTATTGAGGGGACAAACACTGAGGCTGCACAGACCCACCCCGTCTGTAGGGACCTGTGCTTGATCCACCTTAAACTTCTCCAGAAGCTCTGCCCCAAAGCGGGACCGTTTTCCCTCGGGGGTTGTTATCCCCTTCTTATAAAGCCAGAAGAAAAGAGTTGGATTTTTACGGAGGGACCTAGAGCTAAAGGTCTCCCCTCCTCGCCCAGCCTTAAGCGTCGCAGCTCCTCCGCGGGATGTTGCAACCCATCCGGGGGAGATTTCCTCGCCGGGATCCCGGTGCTTGATCCAGCCGCCACGCTGGGCAGCAGCGCAGCGAGGAAAGCCAGAAATTCACAGCCCCATGCAAACAACCCCGTGTCTAAACCCGTCCCTGCCCTGCAAAGGCACAGCCTGGCCTCTCAGCAGCCGCGGGGTCTTCTGGGGCGTGCGGTGTTTTTTAGGGATGGCTCCATGCCGGAAACTTGTTTTCCAGGGCCGGGGAAGATCTCTCCCAGAAAGATTGTCTCATCTGAGAACTAAGGCAAAGTTTGGTCCCTCCCCTTCGGGGAGAGCCCGGCAGTCGGTCTGCCCGCGAGAAAGACGTCCTCCTGCGGGAACAGCCACCTCTCGCCAGGCTCCGGAGGGCTGTGGGCGGCCGAAGGGTCCATCCTGCTCCTCCGGCCAACGGGACAGGAGCGGAGGGCGGCCGGGACACCACACAGCAGGTACATTGCACGCCGGGTGCCGCTAAAGGGGAAAAAAGCAGGGTCTGGGGAGGAGCGACGGTGGCGCGAGGGGGATTTCAAGGAGCTGGGCAGTTTCTGCGCAGCCCCTCGCGCTGCTCGTTGATGGTCCCGCTCCTTGGCTTCAGCCCAAAGCCTGTCCCCAATGGGGGCTCGCAACCTCCTTCCTCCCTTCCAGCCCTTTATCTGGCCCCAAATTCCTGCATGTCCCTGCGGAGGGGTGGGATTCGCGCCGGGGAACGCTGCAGGGGAGGGGGGATGCGGTGACGTCCCCCTTCGCCGCTGTGTGTACAGGCAGTGCTCCGGGAAAAGGGTGATTTGAGTTTTCCCATGGGGAAAAGCAACTCCCCCCCCTTCCCGAGACGGACGTGCCCAGCGTGGGATGGGAAGCAGCAGTCCCAGGCTGCAGCAGGGGAAACTCAGACTAGATGGAAGGGGAAAAAAAAATTCACACTGAGCGTGATTAAACCCTGCTTCAGGCGTCAAGCATGGAGACATGCAACACCGAGGCAGCTCCATGCGTGCCCTGCTTTGAGCAGGGGTTTGGACTAGCTGACCTCCAGCGGTCCTTCCCAACCTGAAATCTTCTGGGAGGCTGAAGGGGGACACAGAGCAGGAGGTTTTGGGTGCTCTGCCCACACGGCGTTCATCTCCCCCAGACCTGGCATCTGCAAGGTGGACGCCTGTGTGGGACCCTGCGTCCTGGCTGCTGTTAAGAGTCGGTGCAGAGAGAGACGGCGGGTTTAGGATGTGGTTCCCTCCCCCAGTGTGTTTTAAACCTGATGAGCTCAGATATAGGTGACGAGGTGGTGGACTGTGACATTAGATGAACCTGCCGGGACAGCCTGCCTGTACTTTGCCCCGTGACACAGCCATCTGAGCCTTTCCAGGAGAAGCAGGTGGTGGCTCTTCGGGGTAGGAACCGAGGGCAGCAATGCCATCCGGACTTCCACGTATTAGCCCCACTGATGTGGCCTACAGCAGCCAAGAAGCTGTTGTGACTTGCTGCTGGGGACACGCGGGTTCCTCTAACAGGCAGCTCTAGGAGGAAACCAGAGATGCTCAAATCTCCATCTCTGGCTGTCATTAGTGGTTGGCCTCCCCTTTTTCCCTGCCTGCTGGAGGTGAAACACTTTCTTTCTTCAAAATCAGCTAATATCTGTGGGGAAGGGACCTTTCTGCAGTGGAGTCGTGCTTGTAGAGAAGTGAGAGGGGACATTCCCGCTGGGGGAGGAACACTTGGATTTGGCCCTCGGATCCATACGCAGTCTTCAGTGCCTCCTCCTGCTGACTCCAAAGCTGCTCCCTCCTGCTTCCACCTGATGTCCCCACCACACAGCAGATAGACAGGTTTTCCACCACCCAGGTCCTGCTTCAGGCCCAAGCAAAGGGTGAGAAAAGTTGCTTCATTGCTTAAAACAGGGCATTTAGGAGCAGGGACCAGAACTGGGGCTCTCAAGTAAATGTTTAGGGGTGCATTTAACACTTAGGGGTGCTTTTTCCCCCGGGCTCAGTGAATGGTGAAATGTTTTGGTACATGGGGTAGGGACTATGAGGTGATCCCATGAATCGGTGATGAGAAATGGCTCCTTGGTTCAATCTCCAGTGCCAAATGAGGCAAGGGTTGTACATGAAACAGAGTACTCGGAGCTCAAGAAGCAGACAGTGACACCTCCATCTGGTGAGGAATATCTCACCGAGGGGCGCGACCGGGATGAGTGTGTGGAAGTGCCCTGAGATGCGACTGGGAGGCCCTGGTCTAAACCAGGATGCAGGAGCATCACCTGAAATTCTGGGAATCGCGCAGCGGCACCTTTCCTTCTCTCAGCCTCCATTTCCCGTCTTGAGCAGGGGGATGTACCATCCTTCCCCAGCCCCACACGCTGTCTGTGCTCGTGGTGATGTGTTATCACCACATTACTGAGGCCAGCATCACCTCTGCACTAAGCCACACCAAGATGGTGGATGGAAGCAGCCGTTAAAACGTGCAGTATGCTTGTTTACTGGGGGGGGGGGAAGTGGCTCGGAGCAGTAGAAAAATACACATTTGCATTTTGGTGACAGCCCCAGCCGTTTACACCCTGCGACACAAAAGGCGTCAGTGTGAAGGACTCTTTCTTTCAGCTCCCCCACATTCTCCATGCACAGCTCCCCCGCTGTGGCAGCTTTCAAATAAAGGACAAGCCAAGGTCAGGAGAAAAAAAAAAAAAAAAAAAAAACGACGAAACAAACCCTCAACAAAAAAACCAAAAGCTATAGGCCCTGATCAAAGCTCCCTGACCGCTGCTGACTGTCCAAGTGAGAGCTCCTGCGAGGGAACTACTCGCCGTTTGCTCTGATGAAGGCCCTTGCACTGCCCAGAGCCCCCCACAGCCCCTTCCTCCCTCACTGGAGAAGGTGGCACCTCTCCAGCCCCCAGCTGCCAGGATGGATGTTTGTGGAGGTGACAGAGATCAGGTTTTGTCACGTATAGGGTCTGCTCACCCCGACACCAGCACCATCCTCCTCCTCCTCCTCCACCAGCATCGTCCCATGAGCTTCAGGGGGATGCTGAGCTGCCTGAGGAACAACAAACCCACCTCAGAAGGTGCTGGGAAGAATCACAGGGACAGCCATGACTCTGTCCTGCCGCTCTCATGCATATAAGTTCTCCCTCTGCAAGTTCCCAGAGCGCTGGAGAGTTTGCAGGATCTGGCCCTAAAAAGTGCAACGCCGGATCACCTCCTGGTGCCAGCTCACATGGACCCACAGAAGCTGGTGGTGCAACGTGGGATCCAGCCTTGGAATTTAAAAAAAAAAAAAAAGCCTCCATGTTTATCCACGTGCCGGGAAAGGCTGTCGGAGCCGCTTCCTGCGCCTTTGCAATCCCCGGCTCCGGGAACCGCCCGGCCACAGCACGTCAGCTCTGGGAAACCAACTCAAACCCACAGACTAGAGGCAAAAACGCTGTTAAATAGAGGGAAGCCATCACCCACCTGGTTGCATTTACCAGCAATAACGTGACCGTGCTGCTGTCAGACGTAACTTCTATTTTCGGATCTCGACAGCCCTCCGTTTATCGCACTGGAAGAGGACCCAGCTCTCCTCCTCCGAGACCTCTGTGGGCTCCGGCTGTGAAAGATTTAGGAGCAGCACACGCATCTCAGGTCTCAGCTACTGAAAAAACAGCACAGCCACAGACTTCAGGCACACAGGGACATATAAAGACACAACCTGATGCATTTCTTCAAAAGCACCTAAGGATTTGATTTCCGATACTGCAGGAGTGCGGGGGTGATGGATGCTGTTATCCCACAGCATCCGTAGGGAAATCAAATTAGTTACCACTGTCATAGTGCAACTTAACAGCCTTCAGGGCTTTGGGTTGTTTCTCTTCTGTTACTGGAGGTGCTGGATGGTGGAGGTGCAGGGATGAATGACGAAAGGTCAGTTTAGGACAAAAAGAACAGGCTGATGATGTAAATTACGGAAGCTCACAGGCTGGAGGCTCGAGATTTCCTCTTCTCCTTCATGGGCTGGACGGACTGGGCAGAGCAGCAGTTTAGCAACTGAGCAGTAAAATTGCCTGCACAGGGCACGTCACTGTGCTGTTATTTAAATTCCCCCAAAACAGTAAAGCAGAGCGAGTGCACTGTTTTTACCTGCACGTGAATTAGGCATCTTCTTAATTTCCCCAAAAATAATGACATTGTTCTAGATGCAAGCTGGAAAGGTGTTTAAGAAAAGTCACGCTTCAGGTGAGAAACATCTTTTCAATTTTCATTTCTTACCGTAAGCACGCCCTGAGAAAAAGTTTGTTAAGATGTTACAGGTGATGTTCTACTGAAATAAATTCAGGTATAAACAGGAGTAGTTCATAGGATAAGCAAAGGGGTTTCCCCACCTCTTTTGTGTCTTTTTCTTAATATCTGTTATCTCTTTCAAAGTTACTGCTCTGCTTGATACATTTGGCCCACAAGACTGGTAGGAATTTTAACATTTATTTTGCTTTTTAAAGAATAGACATAGTATTTGATGACAGTTTCTGGTCATTCAAATAACTTCAAAACACTCCTCACCTAAATATCTTTCCTGTTCAGAAAAGCCACACAAAACGAATCTAGCCCTTTGGATTCGGGACGGGCAGTCACAGCTCCGCTCCTAATCCTACTGCCAAATCTTTTCATAGCCCTGGGTAAGGGAAAGAAAAAATTTCTAGCAAAACCCACTTCATAACTCAATAATAGCCTTGTAGCTATCAAAAAAAAAAAAAAGAAAAAGGGTTACATAAAAGTGTTACATAAAAAAAAGTTGCATAAAAAGAAGTTCTACAAGATGACAAACAGGACTAATTGGGATATTTAAAAAACAGAAGAAACCCTCAGAGAAACTACATCATAAATAATAGCACACGTTTCTTCAGCAATTTAAAACAACTGCTTTATTTTCGCTTTTCCGCTCTTTATTTCAAAGTGGAACAAAGTTCCCAGCAGCCCCAGAGGGCCCGAGGCCCCCCTCAGGCACTCGTTTTTGTTTGGCTTATGTGCTAAACGCAGAAGTTCCCCCCAGATTTGCAGGTAGGGTTAGGACCTTCTGCTCCAATTAGATCCTGCTCCATAAATGATGCCTAATTGTCAGCCGGAAGCCCTCACACAGCAAAGATACTAAAGTCAGAGTCAAACTTCTCTTTATGACGTCACAGGAAAAGAAAGTTGTTTTTCTTTTTTTAATTCCATTTTTGGCCAAAACTTTTACAGTTCCAGAAATGCAGTACTTGGCCTCTTTGTTTACTGCTGACCCCAAACCACCCCAGCATTTCCCCACATAGATGTTCCTCAGTAACAAGAGGAAACCCTTCCAGGAGCAGTTCCTCCGGTTGCCCATCGGCCAAAGGAGGGACCTGCAGGGCCACTTCTTAGAAAAGCATCAGCAAAGCTGCCAAAATCAGCCCTAAACCAGCCACTCGGCCAGGCTTAAAACCCCTTCCAGCAGCTATTATTAGCAGCCAAGCCCCTAAAGATTGACCGCGTCCTCTCCTGCCATCAGGCAGGGACCTTTCCAAGCATGTCGGCGTTACGGGATGGATGTACGATGGAGCTGGGCTGTTTCCTTGGAGGGATGGATGTGGACGGGACGTTTCTCCACATGGATGATCGGAGCCGTTGGCCGTGAAAGGGAGCTCACAGAATCACAGAGCAGAACGATCTTTACTACGAGGGTGGTGGAGCACTGGAACAGGTTGCCCAGGGAGGTAGTTGAGGCCCCTTCTGTGGAGATATTCAAGGTGAGGCTCGATGAGGCCCTGGGCAACCTGGTCTAGTTAGGGGTGTCGGACTAGATGGCCTTTGGAGGTCCCTTCTGGCCTGGACCATTCTATGAGATGGGGTGGGAGAGGAGCAACAGGTTACTAGGGTGTCGTTGCTCTCCTCCTAGCTCATCCTAGTGAGCACGTTTTCCCCTTTTAGGTGCGTTTCAGGGGGATAAGCGTCTGATGGTGGCACCACGGTGGTCTCGCCCGCCTGTGTCTATTCCCACGCGTGCCCCACGGGGCAGGGCGGTGAACCCAGGGCGGCAGAGCATCCCTCAGGCGGCCAGGTCGAAGTCGTCGCGCTCCTGGTTGTAGTCGAGGACCTTCTGCCGCAGGCGGGAGGCGTCCACCCAGGTGATGAAGTCCTCCACGGCGCGGGGGACGAGGAGCGCGGGGTCGGTCACCACCTCGGGCCCCACGCGGACGTGCCCTTGCTCCACGAAGGTGACGGCGTGGCGGAGGTCCTGGGCCATCCGCAGCTTCACCAGCAGGCAGGGCAGGCGGCGGCGGCAGAAGGCGGCGGCCGAGAGGCTCTCGCAGGCGGCCAAGGACCGCCGGCTGCCCACCAGCCCCAGCCCGTAGAGCTTCTCCAGCAGCGCGGAGGCGCAGCGGGCGCGGAAGGCGGCGCTGGCCGGCCCCAGGTCGCGCAGGCGACGGGCCAAGGCCCGGACGGTGCGGGCCAGGGCTTTGTACCGCACGTAGTCCTCCCGCCGGCCCAGCCGGTAGCGCCGCAGGGCCTTCACCTCCGCCAGGCTCCCCCCCGCCGCCTCCCAGCTCACCAGCTCCAGCCGCCGCAGCAGCTTCTGCTCGTGGTACTTCAGCTTCCGCACCATCTTGGATGGAGGGAGGGATGGACGGAGGAAGGAAAGGGACGGAGACACGCAGCTCGGCACCGACCGCCCTTTCCGGGGAGGAGCGACCCCGCTCCGCCCCGCAGCTTCCCCCGGAGGAGGTTGCCCCGTCCCGCCCCGTCGGGTTAGGATGGACCCCGGGGCTCTTCCACTTCGGTCCCGGGGTGCTGCCGGCAGAGGAGGAGGAAGAGGAGGAGGAGGAGGATAACAACCCCCCTCACCGCCCCGGTTGGCCCGGGGGATGCTGCTCACGCCCGCTGCCCGGGCTGGGATGCGGCGGGTGTCCCCCCCGCCCCGCACTCTGCTCCTCTCCAGCCTGGCTCCGAGGTGTCACCGAGGTACGGGCCGGGGGGGGGTTTGTGTGTGTCAGACCTTCCCGACGAGCTCTCCCCCTCGGGCAGCCCTTCACTTTTCTCTCCAGGGATCATCTCCAGGCTTCGCCGTTCCTCTTGGAAAAGCGGCTGCAACGTCGGGTTTTTCCATGACATCCTTCCCCACCCCACCCCAAGACACGTCGGCCGGTTGGGTTTGCTGCAAAACCTTCCCTCTCTGCCCTTCCTTCGAGGAGGTCGGAGTCAGGTGTCCCCCCCCGCCCCGAAACTCGCCGTTCTCAGGCCTGCGTGTCCCTGTTTGTGCCCAAGAAGTGGCACCGCTGCTGCTCTGCGTCACCTCCACCTCCCCAGTGCCACCGCGGCGACCCCAGCCAAACATTCCTCCCTCCCTGCCTCTCTACTTGGTCCACGGCGTTGTCCCATCCTTGGGATTCAGGACACTCTGCTCCAAGGAGGTTCCCCGATGGAGCAGGTCAGGTTGATCACTTGGGATCTGGGACCTCCGGTTCTCCTAAGCAAATTCCTGTATCGCCTTCAACCCTGAATTTCCTCCTGCTGGACCTTCAACGCGGTGGATTTTTTCCAGAGTGGGTGATGTGGTCACACAGGCCATGGGGAAGGTCTCTTGATTTGCTTTATGCTTTTCTCCAGGTTTGTCGGTGAAGGCGCCGATGGAAATGGGGAGCAACAGCACTGAGAAGTTTTACAGGATCCCCGAAGGGAAGGGACCGCACTCGGTGGGATGCACAGACCTGATGACGGACAACGCGGTTGAGGTAAAGCTCTCGGTTCTTCTCCCTTTGGATCTAAGCTGCAATTTGAGTGAAACAGCCTGCGGGTTTATCAAAGGGGAGGCCTCGTACGTGCAGGGGTGCTCCATGGCTGACGCTCACAGCTGAGCTTTCTGTCCTCTCCGTCCCAGTGTGGGATGGGAACTGGGCATTTACCAGATGGATGTAACCTGCAGGCCTTCCCCACGGCTCCCTCCTCCCCGTGGCCTTGCCTTCCTGACTGCCCTATGCAGGATACCTGGACGAAGGGATGGAATGTACCCTCAGCAAGTTTGCTGATGATACAAAACTAGGAGGGGTGGCTGACACCCCA
>JAOXJK010000023.1:114399987-114422852 GCA_025774025.1 Xenus cinereus
TTCAGTGGTGCCCAGTGACAGGACAAGAGGAAATGGGCACAAACTTGAGTATAAGAAGTTCCACCTAAACCTGAGGAGGAATTTCTTTACTGTGAGGGTGGCAGAGCCCTGGAACAGGCTGCCCAGGGAGGCGGTGGAGTCTCTGTCTCTGGACACGTTCCTGTGCAACCTGCTCTAGGTGGACCTGCTTTGGCAGGGGGGTTTGGACTAGATGATCTTCAGAGGTCCCTTCCAACCCCATATGATTCTCTGATTCTGTGATACTGCAGAGAAGCCGTGTCCTCCTGGGCCCCACAGGGTTCTTCCCAGCCACCCCACTGCTCCCTTCTGCACTGGGCTCCTGGGGAGACTCCACACGCAGTCTCCATGACCGTAGCTCTTCTCACCACAGAGATCCCCACGGGATTTGGCAGGGTTGGGTGATGAGGGCGTGCAGGTGGTGTCTTCTCAAAATTTTATCTAGCTGAAAAAGAACAGGATGTCTGTTCTGCAAGTGGTTGGTACAGAGAGAAGCCACCATAAGAAGATGGGGATGGTAAACGAGCTCGGTTGTGGGTTTCCATTTCAAATCCTCTTGCTTTTTAATTTTCTTGTGAGTTTTACTTTTAGTTTTAGTTTTCCTGTGGTTTTACTCCTCAGACTTAGCCAGGTGTAGTGGAACTTGTGATCAGTTTGTGGTGGTTATTCATATGTTTTCCTTTGCTCTACTGAGCTTACTCCAAAGAAGCGATTAGTTTGTCTTTGCAATCAGCCCATGTGTTTTTCTTAGATAAGCAATCCGTCTAATTACAGTTCTCCCAGACATAGGTAATGAACCTCTTTCCCTTTCTGGTAAGCCATCGGTCACCGGGGAAGGTTCTCCAGGACTGTTCTGGCACCAAATCGATATCATTACCAGCGTGGATGAAGGTCTGATGATTTCTTCCTTAAAGGCCTTTGGGCCAAAGATTAAGTTTGATGAGTAAATAGAAACAAGCTTCATGAAACAAGCTTCATGAAACAAGCTTTTGGTATGCGCTGTGTTTGAAACTGATAAATTAGTGTTGAAGAAACCAGACTTTATTCCCGAGCTCGCCTTCCTTTTTGGCCCTAGACTTAACTTGTCGAAACAAAAGCACGGTTGGAGCAAGACAGCGAATCTGAATAGTGTGTCGCAAATTCCCCCGCAAACCAGGAAGTGAGAATGCAAATTACACAGAGCTCCTCTGCCGGGGGGTCTGCTTTAAGGTGTGCCCTTGGCACGCTGCTGCTGGCTGCCTAGGAAAAATACTGGCGAGGGGGTATGGAGGGTCCGTGTGGCTGTGGAAAGCTTGGCTGGTTTCCTGGAAGACCAGGAGTGCAGGCGGGAAAAGAAGATTCACACCGGTGGTAGGAAAGGGAGGCAGATGGAACACGGGTTAACGCCATTGCATTCAGAAAGATGGATCACGACAGGGTTGTAAACGCCGTGATGAGGAGGAAGAACAATATATTGCACTGCTTTGCTGGGCAGCTGCCCAGGAGCTTTACTGAGAGCCTTCTGCTCGGATCAGCCAGGAACGCTATAGCCAGGCTGAGACCATGCCCCTGACTCCACCCGCATCTCCTCTGCTGGACCGCGCTTCCAGAAACCAATCTCAGGGTAAAATTTATCTTGCTAACCCCTGTTAAACCGCTCAAACTGTTCCCCGAAGGGAGGCACAGTGAGGAAGACAAAAAAGAAGATGGAGCAAACAGGTAGTGAGGGTTTGTAATGATTCACTTAATTCAATTAGCTACAGGCTAACCTAGAGAAGGTGACCTGTGTCTCTGCCTGGATGCCAGCACTCACACTACTTTAAATTCATTCCTGGGACAAAAAGACAGTGCCATAGGATTGCCATCAAAGCCCCTATAGGGTAATAATTTTCTTGTGAGATTCTCTTAATTCTCTTGAGCTGTCATTCTTGCATCTGAAGCCCTTGATATATAAATGCTTTTATCTTCCATATATAAATAAATATCAATCTTCCCTTTGGTTTTTTTTGTGTGTCCCTCCCTAATCCCAGGGAAGCTTCTTGCGCCTGTATTATCCGTCGTGCGATGCCACAGATAACGAAGAGGCACCATGGATTCCGGATAAGGAGTACTATCAGGGACTCTCTGACTTCCTTAACATGTACCGAATTGTAGGACAAAGGCTTTTCCAGTACTACGTTGGTAAGACTGGGTTTGGTTTCGTTCCTTGACTAGTGCAAGGCCACGAGCTCTGTATGCAGCTCGATGCCTCGCTGCCATAAGTGTATTATTGCCGCGGGACTAATTGTCGGAGCAATTTGCTCTGGGAAGAGCTTGGCTAAGCTGCGCCTCTGTGTCGGGATTTAAATCCCACAGGGAAATGTGCAAATATACAAAGGTCAGATGATAGATACTGAGGTCTGAATACCAACAAGACTTGGATGCCTGGCTGTTCTTGAATATCTGTTCTTGTAGGCTTTGAAAGATACGTAGGCCTTGTGCTTGGCTGCGGATGGGAGGAGGAAAGTATCTTCTGCCAAGTAGGAAGTATTTTCAGAATCAGATCCATATTTGTCTTCTGTATTTTAAGGAAGAGGTTTGGTACCTTATCTTCAGATGACTGCTCTGAACTCGGTGGTCACCAGATTTTTGGGATCTCTCCTGCAGGACCAAGGGCTTTCTCTCATTTCACTTCGATTTCTTATCTAGGTTCAGTGACCTGTCCTGCAAAGTCAAATGCTGCTTTTAAACCGGGAGAAAAATACCCACTCCTCGTTTTTTCCCACGGACTCGGAGCTTTTCGGTAATTCTGCAGTTTGTTGACAACCTATTTTTGTTATCTATGGAGACAGCGGTCTCCAAGGATGGTTCTGAACAGATTTTCAGTAGGGGGGTGAGATCCCCGTGGGGTTGAAACAGATTTGCTGTGTATCAGTATCCACTGATATCACCAGCAGTAAATAAAAGCAGGGTTGGTGTATTTATTTGTGGTATCCCTTTGTATTTTAGGGGTGAAGGTATTTACCAATCCATAAGCATGTTGGGAAGATTAACTAGTTGATTTTCAGGCAGCAAAAGTGTCGTATGTGCTACTTTTTAAAAATCATTAGCATTTTTCCTTCTGAATAGATGGTAAAACAGTCATGAGGGTTTGTGACCAGCCTTTGGTGCCTGGCATACAAAAGCCTGCTCTGCTGGCTAGCAAATTCAAACAGAAGAAATACTGAGTGGGGACTAGCGCGTACGTAGTGTGGTCAATGTTTTAAAGAGCAGTGTAGTTGAAATAATTATGTATGCACGTGTCTCACCAGAGTGCGGTTTTGTTTGCAGGACAATCTATTCTGCTATTTGTATAGAGATGGCTTCTCAGGGCTTTATCGTGGCTGCTGTGGAGCACAGGTGGGTATTTGGCACGTTTTTGAGTTCTGATGGAAAGAAACTTTCTCACATTGAATGGAATGTTTTATTTATTCTAAAGAAAAACTTACGATCAATTTTTTTTTAAAGAAAAACTAACATATCTTCTTCAGCCCTGCCCACATCCCCAGTTTCTCTCGCTCAACTCTTACCTATGAAAAAGGAATTTGCTTAGATAAGCCTCTGAATGAAAACTCCCAGGGCAGCTAGCGTTCATCATTCTCCAGCCACGCTGTTTTTCCCTCTCTTATTGTCAGAACCTGGAGAATATAAAGGAGGTGGCAGTTGTAGTGGGGTTATTGCATTACATAGAAAGTCTGTCTACACTCAGTTGCGACTGCAGCAGCACTGGTTGGTCGCTGGATCTCTTTGAGATAAGTGAAATGTAAAACTTCTGCTGACTTCATCTCAAACCAAACGGAATACGTCCCCAGAAATAACCCTGTTGTTGATATTACAGAGACGAATCTGCTTCAGCAACATATTATTGTAAAAAAAGGTCCGTTTCTGAATCACAGGAGGAGTCTACGTCGAACATGGAGAAGGAGTGGATCTACTACAGGAAACTAAAAACTGGAGAGGAAGAGCGCTGCTTGCGCCATAAGCAGGTACCCGTCCTGGGTCTGTGCTCCAGGGGGTGAGGCAGGAGGGGGAGGTTTAGGACAAACATTGGCCACGTCTGCAGTCTTCTGCATGACTCGGGGGATAGATAAAAATGCATTAAGCCCTACATTCCTGAAGATGGGAAAGCCAACAGCAGCTTTCTTCAGAGCACGAATTACTTCCCCCACAAAGCTTTCTCGTGAAGTTGCACTGTCGGGCTTAGTCAGCTGTTTCTCCTCTGGTTCCACTCAACTTTCTGTTTCTTCTCTGTGTCTTCACACTTTTCCTGCCCAGCCCAGTCTTTAAGTGACACAGAGTTGAATTTGAATGTTTGCGTGCCCTTAGGCTTGCCTTAGCTTTTGTTTGCTGCTGGGTAGCAAGATGAATCATGGCTGTTTCATCTTCTTCACACTTTAACGTGGTTTATAGCAATGTAAACAATGCAGACTTCCTGATTATAAGCAGCATCCGTGCTAGATGTGGTATGGCCACACTGGCAAGATCTTCCAAGCATAGACTTGACCTTTAAGATATGGGAGTGTTTTCTTCCAGCTAAGGACAACTCAGCCGGGGAGGAGTTTATCTCCCTGGGCCATACAGACAGCAGGACCAGTGTCATTTCCTATGTGCATACAACATCCTACTTACGAGTCTAAATACAACGTGTCTGAGCTTGCAAACAACCTCCAGAAGCCATTGCCAGCAAATTTCACTAGTAGAGAAGTCAGGAAATAGAGATTTATTTGAAATTCTGTGATGCACAGACATCTTGCTGGCTGCCTACACACTGCAGTTCCCAAGGACCATTCTTTGGTTCTTTTTGAAGCTTTTCTTTTAATAAAATATCAAAATCAAAACCACTTTTTATACCAAGCAATGAAAACCTTTATTTGCAACACGTTTAGTACAGTTTTCAAGAATGTGTATAAATATATAATGGGAAGGGCTTCTCGGTTCTTTGTTATTTTGGGTTTATCGGGTGTAAAGACAGTTTCAAAGCTGTCATGCAGATGGGGCAAGTGATGTAATGACATTTGCTCATCAATGTGAGCATGAGGAGGAGCCACAAGTCAGCCTTCCTTGTGGTTGTGCAACTTAAGCCTTTGTACATCCCAACAACCCCTTCTTCCTCCGGTCAGTGCTCGGAGGTCTTTGGCACGTGTTGTAGTGATAAATTCCCCCGCATGCAGAGGATCTACACAAGAGCTTCAACTCTTTGGTCAGTTTTGTTAGTGGTCAGATCTTGTCCGAGTTCCATTTCACAGTTCCGTTCTGCAGTTCAGAATAGTCATTATAGTATCAGGCACTTATGGGTTATAAAAAAATCAGAGTAAATTTTGTGTCCAAAGGGCCAGCAAGCCTAGCAGCTGTCTGATAATTCCTTCCACTGCTCTGACCCTACTTCTCTTTCTCCCCAGGTGCAGCAAAGAGCGCAGGAGTGTATCAAAGCTCTCAATCTCATTCTTAAAATCAATTCAGGAGAGGAAGTGATGAATGTACTAAATTCAAACTTTGACTGGAATAGCCTAAAGGTGAGTGAAGTGAAAAGCTCTGACTGCATTTTGTTAAACGCCTAATAATGCTTCTGGTTTCCCTCTTCCATTTCTAAACTGGTTCCTGTAAACTATTCTGAAGATCACACTGTAAATCTATGAACATCTATCAGGTCCCCAGCTGGACAGATAGTAGTGGAGCTGAAATGATGCTCTTCCCACTTCAATAGGATCTATTGCCTAATAAATTTTTCCCTTTCAAAAAAAAAAAAAGTTTGGGAAAGAAAGTCTCTTACAGCACCTGGATTTTTTTGACAGGATTCTGTTGATACTAGCAGAATAGCTGTGATGGGACACTCTTTTGGTGGTGCTACAGTTATTGAGAGTCTCAGCAAAGAAATAAGATTCAGGTAAGTAGGCAAAACAAGGCAAGAGACATTTGGAACTTGAGAAGTCTGGAGCAGGGGACCTTAGCTAAGATCCCCCAACTACTTAATTAGTAGTTTTGTTGGGCATGTCTTGTTTTCTCAAGTCATGCTTCTTTCAGCTGTGGGGATGTGGTGGAACATAATGGCTGTATCATATTATATGGTGATACTGTGGGACCCTGCAGAAGCTCCTGTGCCCAGCTGCACCTGGCAGTGGTGACAACAAACACAATAATGGATTAATTCTCTTCCCCCAGAGTAGAAATCATTTTGAAACAAAATGATTCATTAACCTGTTTACCTGTTCAGTATCATAGAGAGTTTCTCTTTCCCATGTTTCCTGCAAATCAAAGCATGGTGAGAACTTCCATATAAAGCTTTCTGCTCCCGTGACAATATCCAGTGGTTTTTGACAGGTGTGGCATTGCCCTCGATGCATGGATGCTTCCAGTAGGTGATGACATTTACCAAAACAGCGTCCAGCAACCACTGCTTTTTATCAACTCTGAAAAATTCCAGTGGGCTGAAAATATCTTAAAGATGAAGAAACTCAGCTCCAATGACGCAAACAAGAAAATGATCACTATCAAGTAAGTGTTGAGGATTATTCATCCTTTCTGTGTCTGAAGATGAATCTTTATTCTCTTGTTGGAGCTTCGGTTACACGTAGCTGCAGACAGACAGTCAGTCAGTACTTCCTCATGGTTTAAAGTAGACAGCAGTGTGTCCCCACAGTGGAGATGGAGACCTCCCTCAAAGCAGACGGTAACCCTAAGTGTGAGATACTCCAAGGTGTGTGTTCCTGCTCCGGGGCACGAGTTTGGCTCTGGGCTTCGTGCATCATCTCTGCCTGAACATTTCAAATCGCCTTCCGGGTGCAGTTCTGCACTCACCTAGTGAAAGCACGGCGTGCAGGGAGGGGGTGGCTCTGCAATCCACCTCACAGCAGGGACACGGCTTGGTCTTGAAGTTTTGCCAAGCCTGCTCTTTACTGCCGTTGCAATTACAGCGACTTACAGTAAGCACGTACAAAACTTCCTCCCTTCTATGGATAGGACAGAATTTACTGCTGATCTTGCACGCTCGTGAGATGAGCTGGTTTATCTGCTTCTGCAAAAGACAACAGCGTAAGATGCGTGACTGTCTTTCAAGAAGTCTGTGCAACTCACGGCATCTTTTAATCGGACGAGTGCATTCTTACACGCCTGTTGATCCTTGTTCTGCTTGCAGGGGGTCAGTACATCAGAGCTTTCCTGACTTCACCTTTGTGAGCGGAGGACTCATTGGAAGATTTTTCAAATTAAAAGGAGAAATAGATCCAAATGAAGCTATTGATATCAGCAATCACGCTTCATTAGCCTTCCTGCAGAAACACTTGAGTAAGTTGCCTGTCTATATCAAAGTATGAAGTCAAATTAATACTTCTATGAAGCTTTTTACATAACCATTCTCTTTAGAACAAAACCGAAAGGAAGCATGTCAGAAAAGTTTAAGTAGAAAAAACAAGTCAGATTCTTTTTCTAGAGGCTTGTTAGTTACTTTTGTAATCTAAGCGATTCAGAGGAGGAACATTGCAGTTTTATTCCAATACATAAAAACCTGGTGTCATTTTTCCCTCCTTAAAACATCATGCCTCCCCTCTTTGCCACGTTGATTCATTTGTACTATAATTTAATTTTTTGATGTAACTTTACAAAAAGCTGACTACTTAATTCATTCCACTTGGGTTTTCTTTTCTGCGTTTTATAGATCTCAAGAAAGATTTTGATAAGTGGGATTCTCTTGTGGATGGCATAGGACCCAATGTTATTCCTGGAACCAATATTGACTTATCTCCAGCTGAACCTGAATAAAGAATACAAAAAAGTACTGAAAATGCCACGGACATCAGGACACTAATGTTGGCCAGACATTGCTCTGACATACAATAGTATTGGCCACCTACACAGCTTTTGGGGTGTGGAACAAGAAAATAAAGATAAGACATTAGGTTACATTATCTTGAAAATATAGAGAGGTTTTAGTTCAAATGAGTTAGTGGGATTCTTTGAAATACCGCAACAAGGTAACTTCTGCTTTATAGGCAGCTGGGGGAAAAAAAAAAATCACTGGATGGTAATTTAAATACTTTTTCTGGTTTTGACTTAAAATCAAGTTTGCAGAGAGATTAAGCTGCAAGGAATTCAACTAAAATTCTGCTTGAAGTCAGTTCACATCCAGCAAGCCTTTTTTGCAGTGTAAGAAAAAAAAAATCATCTTTAAGTTGTTACTAAACTACTTAGTATTTCAGCTGTGCTCTGAAAACAGCTGAGAGTTGGAGCAGGTTTTTGCTCCTTCTAGTCACAGAGGTGCCAGTGGAAGGTGGTCTTCAAAACTGTCTTATTTTAATAAAAGTCACAGTGACAGCCACAGGAAATTGAACAAGCACCTTTCTCAGCTGTTACCTTAAACAGACACAGGACTTCTCCTATGAACTTAATCCACTTAGCATTTAAGATCTGTGTTTACTGCCATACTCGGAGGATGTTTCCATTCCAAAAGCTGCTAAAGTGGTCACCCTTGTTGTAGTAACTGTAATTCCCCTTAGACAAAGCTCCAAGTAGCACCTCTCGTTAATCTCTGTATTACCACTATCACTCAGTCCTACTATTATAGGTGAAATTACAGAAAAGATGTGTCACTTCTACCACTCCTTTTAAAAAGGACTATGTAAGCATTGCTCGATCATCTTGATGTCTCTCATGGTTGTTCAGGCTCTGGTCTTTGTCCAGGTACCAGCACTGCAGCCTGTATCTGGCAGCAGAAGCAGCTGACTATGTGGTTGGCTAAAGAAGGCTCTGATTTTTAGAACAAAACTCTTCAAAGCTGCCTCATGGAAGGGTGACTTCTAACTGAATAAGCCTTGCAAAAGTGGGACTACTTCCAACTGTAGCCTATTTGTTTCAAAATCAGGTTACAAACAGAACTGAAGCAAGTGGAACAAGCAAAGCAGTTAACAGTATAATTAAGTATTTATATGTGATCTTAACCTGAGATTGCAACAACACCCAAGACTTGTTTTTCAGAATTTAATTAAATTCTATCCAGCCTACCATCATGTATTGTCGTTATTAAGGGAACAAACACGCAAGTGTTTCTCTTTTTGAGTACGCACCAACACTTGAGATCTGTGATCCTCAGCCAGACTATTACAGTGTCAGAGATCCTGGGTTCCTAAAACATTATGGCTGTATGAAAAATCCATAGCCTCTGAAGAGGAGGAAGAACCTGTGCCATACCAGGAGCATGGAACAGGACTGGAAAACAGAAGACCCTTTTCAACACGAGGTGGAGAATAAAAGGTGAGATAAAGCTGCAGCTGTTTTAAGAAGGCCTTATGGCACTGTACACAAGCAGCAAAACTGTTCTGCTAGGTCTGCTCCATGTCTGGAGGAAAGGCTTCATCTTTAATTAGTACAATTAAGGCCATGTCATAAATACAAGTTCTATTTTGTACATGACTGCATGGTGTTTCAAAGCATTCAGCACAACTCACAGGCTGGCAATCCTGGGGTGCATCAAGAAGAGTGTGAGCAGGAGGTGGAAGGAGGCCATCCTGCCCCTCTGCTCTGCCCTGGGGAGGCCCCATCTGGAGCACTGGGTCCAGTTCTGGGCTCCTCAGTTCAGGAAGAACAGGGAACTCCTGGAGAGGATACAGCAGAGGGCTACAAAGATGATTAGGGGCCTGGAGCATCTCTCTTACGAGGAAAGGCCGAGGGACTTGGGTCTTTTTAGTCTGGAGAAGAGAAGGCTGAGGGGGGATCTGATCAATGCATACAAATACTTAAAGGGAGGGTGTCAAGAGGATGGGGCCAGTCTTTTTTCAGTGGTGTCCAATGACAGGACAAGAGGAAACGGGCACAAACTTGAACATAGGAAGTTCCATCTAAACATGAGGAGGAACTTCTTTACTTTGTGGGTGGTAGAGCCCTGGAAGAGGCTGCCCAGGGAGGTGGTGGAGTCTCCTTCTCTGGAGACATTCAAAGCTCACCTGGATATGTTCCTGTGCAACCTGCTCTGGATGGGCCTGCTTTGGCAGGGGGGTTTGGACTAGATGATCTTCAGAGGTCCCTTTCAACCCCATATCATTCTGTGGTTCTGTGCTCTAGAGAACTGCTTTGGGTCAGAACAGAACCAGTAACTGCAGGATGTGCATGGCTACATCTAACTCCAGCACAAGATACTCCATACACATACAGCATTTGGGCTTACACACAGGGAGTGGACCCAAGTCATTAGCAAAACACTGATCAGCATATGCCAGCCAAAGCTTTATTCCAGCTTCTTCCATTGCTTTAGAACAGCACCAAGTGCAAGGCTTCAACCCAAAACAACTGTTTCCCTACAGAGAAAAAAGCCCTATGCCCACCCCCCCAAAAAAACCCACCCAAAACCCCTCAATTTTTCTTAGGGGAAAAAAAAAAAATAAAACACACTTAACAATGCAACTTTTCAAAAAGCAAACATCAGAAAGCAGTGTTGTGCACCACAGTAGTCTGTACAGCAACTCACAAGAAACCTTTGTTCAAGAATCACCCCTCAACAGCTAGATACAAGTTAGTGCACACACACATTCAGTAAAGAATTCCAGTCAAGAGGCAAATTCTTGCTTTAGTAAAGGAAGTACAGCTGTAAGAAGCCCAGATGACAATGACAGTCTAGCAACGAGGACCTTTCCTTGACAGGGAAGTACAGTAGCTACAGGCATTCGTTCAGTTCAGTAGACTAAATGCTCAATGCTTTGCCTGTGTTCCTCTTCCCATCAAAATACATTTCCATGGAAACGCTTGTGTACACAGGTACTTTTCAGCTTCATGTGGTCAATGTATCACTTGGTTTCAGGAATGTTGGAGGACATGAGGATCTTCAGCTAAATCTGAACTGCAGCCAGTTCGCTCTTCTACAGGGAATAAAAACAGATTAGACCCATCAAGATGTTCCTGTAAACTCGTATAAATGCATTAATATCTGAAGTCGTAGCTCTACAAGGCTTCAGACCAAATGTCATCAACAGACTGGACCATATTAAAAGACTACACTTATCCTTCTACAATAACTGCATAAGATAGTTGAAACAACAGAACTGCCCAAGACAACGAAGAGCGGTGCTCCCAGACCTCAGTTACGAGTTCAAGCCATTCCCCCCCTCAGTGGCCTGAGCGTGAGCAATTCCTGGAGTTTTTTGCATCCTGTGGATCAGGTACCTTCTACTCAAACCACCTTTCCAGGCAGGGACCCACGCGTGCAGCAAGATGCAGTTCTGCATGACTTTAGCCCATGTTTTCTGTGCCGTTGCTGAGGGTGCATGCACTAATACCATGCAGAGTACTTGAGAACACAGACATCAAATTTGGATAATAATAATTAGCAACCGAAGATGGGAAAAAGCCCAAAAGGAAGTGGTAAAAACTGTTGAAGTATTATCAAAACCAGAAACAGCAAAATTAAGGGTAATGCTGCATTTGAGTGATGCAATTGAGGGAGTATTTGTAGATTCACCAGTTTAACATTTTAAGTTTTTAAGTACCTTTTTGCCCAACAGGTGACTAGGTCTCTGTTGCAGGCTTCATTATTTGTTACCCATAACCAGTCAGCTTTCAGTACAGTTGTACCAAAATACAATTACAAGTTCAATCGCTGAGAACACAAATGCTCTCTCTCATTGAGCTTCAATCAGTCAACAGCAGGCAACCACCGGTCAAACATGGGAACAAGTTGCCCACAGAGGTTCTGGCATCTCTGTCCTTAGACAGATTCTAGACCTGAAAGGAAGGTCCTAAGCAACCTGATCTAGTTGACCCTGCTTTGAGCACCTCCAAAGGTCCCTTTCAACCAGAACTGCTCTATGACTCCATAGATTATAGAAATAATATATAATAAGAAAGAACCTGTACTATTTTCTTTGGTAAACAGAATTGGTGTTTGCCAGTACCACTTCAAAATTTTGAAGTAAGAATAAAGATGTACATGCACTAGTCACAAACCATCCTTACAACAACTAAGATGGTATTATTATGGGTTTAGATTCATAGACCAAGATCTATTAAAGGATTGGGGCATTCAAATCCCAAACTACCACGCTTAGTAGGGTCTGCCTGGCAGTCATTCACCTTGCCTCAGAAGCACAAGCAAGAACAGCATGTTGGTGGCCACTGCTCAAAACCCTACCAGAGATCTATAACTTAGGTGTAACCACCCCATCTTGTCCAAGAGGCTCAGTCTACTAAGCTGAATAAATAAACACTACCTTGACTGCTCATCAAGACAGAGTAGCAGCTTTCATTGCATGTATTCACCATTAAACTGACAGCAGAGAAGCTAATGCTATTAAGAAAAGTGCAATGGTATTAAATACGTAAGATCAAAAAAAAAAAATTAAGTTTCAACTGTATTTTCTAAAATAGAGCATTTTCTAGAAAATTAGAAAGCACCCAACCACCGAGTACACAACCTCTTTGGGAGGTTTAAGGTAGTCTTACCTTGAAGTAAGGACTCCTCTGGCAAGGACTGCAAGTTTTCTGTTGCAGGGGTTATTGCCTAAACAGAAGGGGATTCTCTTAGGAAGCTGGCACTATTGCCAAGATAGCTTTCCACTGAGGGGCTTCCTTTAATACTAGACTAGCTTTTAACATCAGCACTGATGGACTCTTATTTACCACTGTTTTACCCCCTTACGACTCAGTACAGAAGTCTTCTGCACACTTTTTGCTTTGATGCAAAAACTGCATGTGAAGAATGAACTGGAAATTCATTCTGTTACCATTGTCAGCAGCATGGCCAATGACCTGAGTTTTGGGTTCCAGACATGAGTTTTTCATCCACGGGTACTTCATGAAGAGCACGGGTGAAAACCTTACTATAATTTCCTAATTACTTCATAATATAAGTATTTTTCATGATTTAGCAGTTAGTTCCTATTGGCTCTATTGGGATGATCTGTTAAAAGCCACATATCATGAGCATTGTTCTACAGCTCTTGATTAATAGTAGTCTTCCAGTAACGTTTCTTCCTTCAAACTGTTTTCATTAATCTATTCCCAGACTGGATCCACAGTCTTCAGGCCAGATGCCTGACAGTTTATATAAATCTACATAAATAGTTTACATAAATTATATCAGTTATATAATAGATTGATACAAATTTCTATAGTCTCCACAGAGATCCATGACAGAAGGACAATATGTCTTGAAGAAAAATACTGTGCTTCTAGTCATTAGTGTGAACACACAGATTTAGATTAATGCTACTTTGTCTTTCCATTTTCATGGTGACACAGAAAGAATCACAACTAAATCTGGACGGCCCTTTCCAAAAATGGGTACTGTCCTGCCCAGCCCACCACCACATGGCCATACCTCAGACGATCTGCAAGCCCAGTCAGGAATACCATTCCAGACGTTCTCGGGATCCACAATCTCCTCATCGCCACTGGAGAGAATCAAGACCTGTACAGAGAGAGTCAAACTGAATCTAGCACTGCAATGGATCCTGAGGACACACACAGCAAAGAAGACACAGTAGTAGGAAAACACAATTGAGGACTCCTGCCTTTGAGAAGGATTTCAGTCTGGACCTCACAAGGAAGAGCAAATTAACATCTAATAAAGCTGAATATTGCTACTGAATCTGCTCAAGGCTCTCCCAGGCTTCTAACCCAAGTATGATGAGAGAGGAAGGCTGGAAAACACCTACTAGATCAGAATCAGTACGAAACTGATGATTAGGGCTATCACTACATACTTGACACTCATCTGAAAACAGTTGAGGTTAGCTTTAGATACACAAGGAATCTACTAGCAAAAAAGTTGGCTTTCCTGTTCTCAGGCATTCAGTTTTAGAAAAAGTTACTTTTATTAAGTGTAAGGATTTGCAACCTTAAATTACAACTTAAAGGCCCTTTTATTTAAGTATAGTGTCTGTGCATATGTGTATATAAACACACAGACAGTTGCCCTGAACTGGAGGAAGACTTCTCATTTATCCCATAGCTTAAACAGCCATAGAACAAGGCAGCCCATTAGATTACAGTCTACTGTTAAAGTTAACACCCACCAAACACTAATTCAATACACATTTCACTGAAGTAGGAACAGTTGTGTATTCTTAATTAATGGCAGTATAATTTCAGTTTCTTCCCACGTTTCTACTGTTCTAGTACTAAGTCATCCAACAATGCCAAGTTCTGTGAGTATTTAATGGCACACAGCTCTATAGCGAAACAGCAACTTGCAGGCAGATAGAACCACACACATGAGGACGCATCTCAAATGGCAGCCAGATCCTTCAGTTTTCCCAGACAACGCAGGGGAAGAAATAAAGGGAATATCAAGTGTTGACAAACAGCACCCGCTCTTTGCGACACAGCTCTGTACATAGTCTGCAAGCCCAGAACCGGCCTTCGCAATGCCAATTTTTAAATTCTGTAACAGACTTCTGCAAAATATTCAAAGTTTGGAGGAAGACCAGAGAAGTATCAGATCTTAAGAATGCAGAAAGCGTATTGAAACCATACTTACCCTGGTACCATTTTCAGATACTTCCAAAATGCGAGCTTCACACCATTTTAGAGAGGTCCACACCACACAGTTGGAACCAACAGCAAAGCCCTTCAGATTACAAGCATACTCGTTGTGTTCTACAAAAGTGATGACATATCAATGAAGGAGGAAGAAAAACCACAGGAAAAAGAGCCTCCAAAACACTCAAATGCCTCACAAACCTGCTCCCATACTCCCCCCGCCTCCCTCCAAGCTACTTTTACTTAATAAATATTTGAAAGTTAAGCATTTGTCATCCTGAACAATCTTGAAAATGCATTTCATGTTTAGTACATTTCCAACAAAATCATTGACCTCTCCAAGTTAGTTTAGTTGTTGTTAAAGTGTCACATTATTATCCATGAGATACTACACTTAGTCCGATGTCTTTAACCCATCAAAGCATACTGACATTAACACCAATATAGTATTAGGGAATAACAATTAGGTTTCTACAAGAAAGCTATTCTCAAGTTTGAATGTGTACAACATTTTGATTATTTAACTCCTTAAAATCGGATACTTTACCTGCACCACAGTCAGCCAGGTTCTCATTTTGCTTTTTTTCTGCTTCTTCATCCCCAGGCTTACAGTCAGACAGCACAAGTGTATTTGCACATTCTTTAAATGAGTCAGTCAAGTCTTGTTTCATCCATTCTTCCACGTAACAGTCATCCTCCTTCTGCCACTCCTTTCGTTTCTCAACTTCACAGTCACATGATTTTACAGTGCAAACAGGCCTTGGATTTAAGTCTTTTGTAAGAAATGGAAATTGACTTCCCCTATTTGCAGAACTTTGCAGTGCAGCATGTTCCAACCCTAACAAGTCCTCCTCCCCATCTTCCTGAGAAGGCTGCACATTAGGCAGCACCAGTTCCAGAAGCTGCTCAATTTCAGCCCCTAGCATTGACAGCACATCATCTGTCTTCAGGTGCGGTTGTTTCTTAGATCTACCAGCTGATGAAGACAGCCTTAGGGGAGGAGACTCTACTTCCACCCAATCATCTTCTCTAGCTTCTGCTTTAAGAGTTCCAGACAAATCCAATTCCAGTTTTGCTGCCTTCTTTCCCAGAGAAAGCTGAACATCAGAAGGCATCAGCTCTACTGTCTTCTCTCCATCACTACCTGAAGGCACCAAGTTCCCTCTCTCATTAAGCGATGGTAAGATCTCAAGAAATTTCAAAGCTGCCAACTCCCCTGTCTCCTCACTCGCAACTGGCAGCTCAAATGATTCCTGTTCCAACACCTTCTCTCTCGCTTCACTGCCCCAAGCTTTCTGCATTTCAAGTGATTCTGTTTCCAGAGCTTCCTTTGTTTCTTCACCAAAGGAGGACGGCATTGAAAGTGCCTCTAGCTCCAGTATGAGTTCTTTGAGATCATCACAGGAAGAGTGCATTTGTAATTGATCCAGTTCTACTAATGTCCCCGTTTCATCACTTGAAGACGACTGTACCCGGAGCACTGGCAATCTCTGCAGTTCTTCCCGTTTGTTTGGGAAAAACCTGGCTGCTGAAGCACTGCCTGTCAGTTCTGCTTTCAGCTCAGCATCCTCTTGCAAAGGAGCTTCAGATAATTCTTGTTCTGCAGCTTTCATTTCACTCCCCAGAATCTGAAGACTGCAGTTTCTTGTTGGTTCTAGTAATACACTGTTATCGCTCTCTCCTTCAGATAGAGGTATCTCTTTATCAAAGCTGCTTTGATGCTCAGCTGTAGTTTCTCTTTTGAGAAAAGGACCCATATCATTATTTGAACATCTGTTTTCCTGTACGGGGTTCTCAAGGTTTGAGAAAGCATTGTTGCCGGTTCCTTTGTTAGCCTTCCAAAACGGCTTCATCTCTTCATTAATACTCTTGCCAGCAGCTTCCAGCTTGACAACAGACAGAGGGACTTCGGAAGCTGTATCTCCTCGAGTTTCTACTACTTCAGCTTCTAATAAGAGGTCTTCGGTCATATTATAAAACTTGTCTTTTGCTTCACTAAGCCATGAGCCCTCTGAGGAATTGAAACCTGACAGACAGCAAGCAAATGCTTGATTAGGTACTTTGAGCAATTCACACGGAATTTGTCTGACCATCTCCAAGCTAACAGCTTCCTCGCTTCCGTAATCCACGTGTCTAACAACTATGTTGTCACCTGCTACACTGCAGACTTTAGCTCTGTAGAACTTTCCGTCTTGACTATATTTTGCCAGACACATATCACCAGTTTTAATACAAGGTCTGAAATCATTCAAAGAATTTAGTTCAAGGTTTTCAACTTCCTCTAATTTTTCTTCTATGTAGTTCATGTCTTCTGTATCCGCACTGTTACTCCAAAAATATTCTGGACCATTTACCACCGTGACATAAATTTTTATAGTCTGACCCGCCTCTGGAGACTTCCAGATAAACGATTTACAATCGCTTCCACTGGAAGTTTCATTTTGTGCCTGAGGAGGCAGAGGCTCACACACAGTTACCACGTCACTGTTCTCTCTATCAAGTATTTCTGTTGAACAAGATCTTTTCCTACTTGTAAGATTTTCATCAGCTAAATCCACTGTTATTATACCTTGATGGTCACTGAGAATAACTTCCCATTTATCCTCAACCTTCTCTACAAATTCACACGTCAGCAGAACTTCACTTGTTCTCTTGGTGAAGTACAGCACTGCTTTCTCTGCCCAGTCTGTACTTTTTTTGCATTTAAGCCCACCTAGGAAGCAGTGAATGCTTATTGCTGGGATAGATGACAAGTCTTCAGGGAGCCTGTGCGCTTGATCAACATTAATTACTGAGGTATTACCATAATCAATATATTGTATACTTAACAAGTTGTCAGAAGTCTTCTCTTTTACTACAGCTCGATACCACAGGCTGTCTTCTGAATAAACAGCACTGATTAAGTCTCCTGCTTGGAAAAGCTGTCCACAAGGGCTCTTTGCTTGTGTCCCGTTGTTTAAGGTCTCCGAAATGCTGTTAAGCTGAGCCTCGTCACTTTCTAGTTGAACATAAAAATCCAACGGATCATTTACATGAGACACATACACTGACACTTTAAGAGCTGGCACCACCTTCTGTTGCAGTAGATCAGACACATTTTCAAGCATTATACACCTGCCTTCAGCATCAGATTTAGTATCTGACTGCACACCCAGCTGGACAGAGAGCAGAGACTCCTCCCCTGCTTTATTTAACAAAAAAGCATCCTTTTTACTGCTAAGCATGTTATCAGACTCTAGCAATCCAGCTGCCAGATCTTCCTTGGTAGCAGGCTGGAAAAGGTTTATATCTTCTTCTGGGAAGTGCCTTTTGCTACTCTCCCCTCCTCCATGATCTCCAGAGCTGCATTTTTGTCTTTCAAGAAGTCTACCTGCATTTAAAGGTGACTCTGCAGTCTCATTCACATCTGCATTTTGAGAGCACAAAGTTTCATCTTCTATGTGTCTACACAGTCCTGTATTGTTTATCAAGCTTAACTCCTCCTTCAGTTTTGCATTAATTTGAGTTTTACCATCAAACAACTCAATCAACAGTTTACCATCAGATTCCCTTGCTACCACGACTGCTTTTAATTGCCTTTCTAGGATAGCTTCCTTAAACCACGTCGTAGCTTCTTTGGGAACATTAGATATATCAGACAAGGAACACTTTATGGCCTGCATTGGCAAAAGCAAGATATCACAAGCATCCCTGGGTAAAGGAAGCAGATGATCCTTCTCTATTGTCTCCGTGTTCCCAAAATCCACAAAGAAGACTTCCATATTAGGTTTTGTTTTCATAATTACTCCCCTGTACCAGTGATTGTCAGTATACTTCGCTAGACACAATCTCCCAGACTTTTGCGAGGTTTTTACGCTGGTCATTGTTTCAGTTAGGCGACTGATGCTATCGGTAAGCTGTGCTAAGACATCTGCACATCTTTCTAGTTGGCAGTAAAATGTCCAGGGATCCTCAACGTGCGTAATATAAACATCCTCCTCACTCCCAATTTTGATACCGTGCATAGAGTAATAGTAAGAACGAAGCTGAACCGAGGATACCAGAGACTTTTGAGGAGACAAAGGTCTGGCCACACCTCTCTCGGTCAAAAACTTGCAAGCACTCTGAAAAGGCGTCATTAAATCTACAATGTTAAATAGCTCACTATTTATCGAAGCCAACGCAAATATTGTACACTTCAGTTCAAAGTGAGACGACGAAGTATCAACAAACTCCTGAAAAGCCTGAATCGCTTCCTCATCCCAAGCAAAAGGATCATGACCATTTGGTTGGATTAAGTTGTAGAGGCTGCACCTGAAAGCCTGAGCCTCTAACCTAAGAAAGCGTTCATTAGTTGAGCGGAGGTTCACTAGAGAGACAAACTCCCTGTTGCCATAGTCAACATACACAACTTCTACTTTTTCTGCAGAAGTAACTTCACTAATAATTAAAGCCCTGTACCATTTTTCATCCTCTGAGTACTGGGCTAAACATGCAGAACTTGGCCAAGTATGTGGGTGGGATGAATTTTTACAATACTCCTGAATTTCAGCCATTAATACCTTAAGATCATGGCAATTTCTACTTAACTGACACCAAAAATAACTGGGATTTTCAAAATAAGACACAATGACATTAACTGTACTTCCCACTTCTAATTGACCTCCATAAGAGGAACTTGGCTTCATTTCCACATAATTCTGTCTCCAAGAAACAGGCAGGTTTTCCTTGCCCTCATACTCCAGAGCAGGAAGAGAGTCACTACTTTTAGAACTGTGAATGACTGCGAGAGGGTCCTCTCTGACCATCACAGCTGTACAGGGATTAAGGGCTCTACCACTTCTCTTTAGATCAGATTCTTCTCCGAGCTTCTTCCCGGCATTTAGTTGGTTTCGCTCCATATCACCTGCTGGGGAAGAGGCCTGGCTCACAGCCTTACCAGATGACTTCTGGAGAGTCTCGGGTGTTTCACACCTCTGGTATTCAGCATGCCCTCCCTGGACCATGAGGTTACTTACATTTTTCTCTCCTAATTGGGACTGGTCAAAAATTTCAACCACATATTTGTCACCCTGTGCACTCAAAAAGCGAACCTTTAGTCCCTTGTCGAGTACGATCTCTCTGAAGGCAGACACAGATGCTTCATTCCAATTCCCTCTCAGAGGGGAGACACCTGCCAAACAACACTTCAAAGCTAAAGCAGGTAGTTCCCTGAACCGAGGGAGCAGCTCCTTTATAGCACACCGATCTACAGTTTCGGTATCACCCCTGTCCACCAGGTGTATTTCTACCCCACTGTCCAGTACCCTGGTGATCACCGCTCGATAAAAGGCACCCTCTTTCCCACTGGCACAACAAAGGGATCCAGTCTGCAGGTCCCACCCAGCATCATCCGTGGCGTGGGAGTAAAAATTCCACATACACTGCCTCAGCCACCTGAACAGCCGGCGATGCTCATGGAGCTGCAGCCAGAACTCGGATGGGTCCCGGAGGTGGGAGACCTGCGCATCATGGAATGCACCCAACTTCAGATGCACACCAGCTACAGAAGCAGAGGCCATACCTCCGTGCGTTAAAGCAACAGGAGGTGCTCCTGCTGGCAATTCCAGTTCTTTAGCTGCAGATTCTTCTACTTCCAGCTGCTCCTGAGCCTCAGTTTGGCTGACCAGGCAGCAAGCCTGCACCCCAAAGAGATGGTTCAAGTTGATGCCATTTTCCCCATACAGGCTCACATAATAGCAATGCTCAAAGGAGTTAAAGGCTTTGATGTGAGCACTCAATCCTTTGCCTAGCACCAACGCTTTCAGCTCATCGATCTGCCACGGGGACCAGCCACAACCCCCATCTGAGACACCCTGAAGAGCACAGGCATAAGTCACCACAGGTGTGTGAAAACACTCAACTGGCAAATGGCGCAGGTTAGCTCTGGTCACAGTCTCCTTCCTGCCATAGTCCACAAAGATAACTAGAGCCATTTGCTGGTCCTGCTCCCCAGCAATAAGATCCAGCAGGAGCGCACGGTACCACTGGCCATCTCTACCACGGGCAGCACAGGGTGAACCCACTTTGAGTAATAAGTCCTGCTCCCACTGGTCATAAGTGTGGCACATGGTATCAGAAAGGCAATGGATCTCCTGGGACAGGCTCTGCAACTGGCAGAAGATGTGGTCTGGGTCAGACACATGCGTCACTAGGACAGGCTCTGTTATATCCAACTGAAGCTGTGGGTAGAAGTAATCCAAGGCAGGTGACACAGGCTGACAGGACAACAAACCATGGAGAAGCTGTGGCACTGCAGAAGTCACAAGGGAACATGCTGGAAGCTGCACCTTGAGCTTGTTCCTTAACTGGCCATAAGTTAGGCAGCACCTGACCACCTGGCAGAACCAACTGGGAGGGACCTGCCTGGCCAGGCCCAGGTGATCCATCTGGGCCACCAGCTGGGGCAGCTGAAGCACGATGAGCTGCGGTGTCACCACCGCCTGCACCAGGCCAGACACCTCCTTGCCGTGCAGGTAGCTGAGGAACTCCATAGCCTCCACGGTCCAGGTGTAGGCTGGTGCATCCCCACTGGCTGCCCCCCTGAGCCCTCCAGAGGGCATGGCATCAGCCACGATACAGCTCAGCACCTCTGGCGGCAGGTGGAAAAGCTCCTTGCAGCCCCGCGCCAGGTAATAGGGGGTCGTGACCACCGTGCAGCCCTCATCCAGCAGGAACACGCGGTAGATCTGCTCACGGCGACTCACCACGCAGCAGCGATACCAGAGCCCCACCACCTCCACCAGGCCCAGGTCTCCAACGCACAGCTCGGCCCCCTCGGCCACCAGCCCGTCGGGCTTCAGGCCAGCTGCCAGACGCGGCCCCGCCGACACCTGGATCTCACGCCGGAGGCGGACGTAGTCAGGGCTCCGCTCGCCCAGCGTCCCCCACAGCCACACCACGGGCACCTCAGGGCGCAGGCCCACGGCGCAGACCCGCAGGGACACGGCAGCGCCGGGGCGCAGCGCCCCCCACCCGGAGCTCATCCCTCCGCCTTCGCCGCCCGCACGGAGACAAATGGCCGCCGCCAACCCCCCGGCTTCATAGGGCACGCGCCGCCCACGTGACACGCGGGCGGCCGAGTCCATTTTGATCCCCCCGGGGGGGGGAGGAGAGGGAGTGCCTGGGGTGTGAAGGGAGAACGGGAGGGGCTGAGAGGCCCCATACATCGGGCCGCTCCTGCTAAACGAGGACTACTGGAAGGTGGCACAAAGAGGAGGGTTATCGGCGGCGCGCGCTAGAGCCGCGGGGCTCAGCCCCGAGCCCTCTGGGCTTGCCCTCGTCCGGGGTGGAACGCTCCACGCCGGCACGGCTCGGGGGGCGGGGCTCAGGGGAGAGCCCTCAGAGTCCTCTCAGTCTCCATTGGTCAAAGAGGGCTCGCGGGGCGGGGCGTGAGGGCAGAGCTTGGCGCCTATTGGCCAGCGTGGGAGGGCAGTGTGAGGGCGGGGTGGGACGCTGGGGGCGGCGGTCTCTGAGGCGAGGGTCTGGTCGCCGGGAGACGTGGCCGGGCGCTCACCGCGGGCAGCCCCTGCACCACGGCTCTCTCCGGACTGGCTGCAGCCAGCCTCCCACAGGGGCAAAAGTGCCTGAGGGGCGGGCTGGGTGATCTCCCAGAGGGGCAAGAGTACCTGAGGGGCGGGCTGGGCGACCTCCCAGAGGGGCAAGAGTGCCTGAGGGGCGGGCTGGGCGCACAGGGCCTCCCCTCCGCCCGCAGCCAGGCCTGCCCTAAGCCGCCCTCAGGCTCCCTCAGCGCCTCAGGCTTCCTCAGCACCTGAGGTGGAGGTTCCCCTCTGCCTGTCACCGTCCAATCTCACCTTCCATCTGTGACACGGGACACCAGCCTTCACCAAGGCCTGGCTGCATCCAAAGCAGCGTGGTCAGCAGGTTGAGGGAAATGATTCTGCCCCCCTACTCCACTCTGATGAGACCCCACCTGGCGTGCTGCGTCCAGCTCTGGAGATGACAGAACAGGAGAGACACAGACTTGTTGGAGTGGGTCCGGAGAAGGGACACAAAAATGACCAAAGGGATGAAACCCCTCTCCTAGGAAGACAGGCTGAGAGAGTTGGGATTGTTCAGCCTGGAGAAGAGAAGGCTCCAGGGAGACCTTATTGCATCTTTCCAGTATCTGAAGTGGGCCTACAAGAAAGCTGGAGGGGGGACTTTTTACAAGTGCATGTAGTGATAGGACGACGAGTAAAGGTTTTAAACTGAAAGAGGGGAGATTTAGATTAGATCCTAGGAAGGAATTATTTACTGTGAGGGTGGTGAGACATTGGAACAGGTTGCCCAGAAAAGCTGTGGATGCCCCATCCCTGGAGGGGTTCAAGGCCAGGCTGGATGGGGCTTTGAGCAACCTGGTCTGGTGGGAG
>JAOXJK010000023.1:114422952-114433275 GCA_025774025.1 Xenus cinereus
AACCTGTCCTGGTGCAGGGGGTTATTCCTCCCCAGGTGCAGCACCCTACACTTGCCCTTGTTGAATTTCATTAGGTTCCTCTCTGCCCAACTCTCCAACCTGTCCAGCTCTCACTGGATGGCAACACCACAGCTCTCTGGAGTGTCAGACACCCCTCCCAGTTCTGTATTGTCACCAAACTTGCTGAGAATACCTTCATCCAGGTCATTGATGAATATATTGAAGAGGACTGGACCCAGTACTGACCCCTGGGGTCAGCCAGAAACCTGGGACAAAGTTGGCTATTTAATGCTTAAATAGTATTTTGATGTCCTGGTATTTATCTTCACACTGTCTTTAAAACAGAATGAGTCCACGTTATTTGCGCTTTGATTTCTGAAACTCAGGCCTAGAACCCAATTGAAAGCTAAAAAGCTACTAGCCCAATGGATCCTGAATCTTCAAGTGGAAATTTTATGTAATTTCGGTAATTTTTTGCATGGTTGCCTAAGTATGTTTAGAAGTAAAGTTTTGCAAATGAATGGAAAATCCACTAATTGTGGCTATTTGCAAAAGCCTCTATTTGTAGAAGTCTCTATTTGTAGAACACCCACTGTATGCATTCTTCTGATCAGGAGTTATAACTGCCAATCTACTTTAACAGCGAAGTCACATATTACCCATTTGGATGACTACAATCCCTGTCAGATAATCGCAGTATTCTTAGCCTTTTCCTGGAATAAATATGTACAGCTACTAAAAATTCTGTCTATATGAAAAGATTTTTATTTTAAGCTTGATTACGGCTTTGAAAAAAGTGCCGTGGTATTATTTATGTATTTTCTTTATATGGGATACGATTTACCAGTTTCTGGAAACTTCTGTATGATAGAGATGTTACAGATATCATCAGTATGTCACGTATTGGAATTATAAAGATGTCCAGCACACCTAAATAAAGTCTCTTTGGTGTAGATTATAGGAGCTGGAATAGAACTGTCAGAGCCAAATTTATGAAATCTCTTCACAGGGCAATGAATATATGCTTTAAATATATAATAAACCCTCCTTACAGATGGAGAAAAAAGCTGCTGCTACTGCTGCTGCAGTGACAGAGCAAAAAAATTGCTGTTTTTGTCATCCGTTAGAGCCAACAGTTGTGATGGGAATGGCATCGCCAGCACTGTCACCATCAGCACTACTGATAAATCTCTGGAACTGGAAGGAGGCATGAGAATATTCAGAGGGAGAAAGCTTATTTAAAAATTAACAAACCCTTCCACTGCTGAAAAAGGAAGTTTAATGCACATGATACTGCAGGAAGGAAGCTCTTATGAAACAGAAAGGTTAAATTTAGTCTACAGCTCCATGTTTGAGTTTAAAACATGAGAAGCATGTAAATTGCCATGTGACATAAAATACCACAATTTTAATGTTTTTTCATGTACTTCTGTGGTTATAACTGTGAGATTTTAAGGGTATAGCAATGTAGGGTTTGGAGAAACAATAGTACATTTTACTAGACCAATGACTTTTTGAAAATAACAAAAAATAAAACCCACTTTCAGCCACACAAGCCTTTCTTTGGGCTTTAAGATGTGATGGTTTAAGACAGGTTAAGAAACGAGGACAATATATGGGCATGAACAGCATACATAGGGCAGAAAATTAAATATGGTCTTTGTGATTCATTAATAAATGTTTTGTTTGGGTTTTTTTCCACATTTTTATTACAAGATCCTCCTGAAAGATAACTTTATGCAGACATCAACAAATGCAAGAATAATGAGAACTTAAGTATCTAATATCTATGTACAGATGTCCTTCAATAATTGGCTTACTGCAGAACTAGCTGGGGTGGAGAAGAAATGCTGGTATTTTATTTCTGTGACATAAAACAAAGCACTACCATTTTCTCTTCAACATTCTGTTGAAGTCAGGTAACAATTGCTTATTGAGCTTGTCATCTGCACAGTCTTTTTTTGGTCACGTGCAGCCAGCAGCAGCAGCTCTCACCGCAGACCTGTTGCAAGCAGTGCTAGCAAGTATTCAGGAGCAGGAGCAGCTCTCAGCTATACAGGACTTTGAAGTCTTAATTTCCCCAGTAGTGCACGTATTGCAGTTTGGGATCCTTTGTCCTAACCCATTCTATCCTTGTTGTAACTATAATACCCCTCATTAGCCAGCATGTGATACCTTTCTAGAATTACGTTTTGGCACTGTGCGTACACTTGATAAATAAGTCGTGCTATTCAGACTTTTTCTTCATTTCCCTCAAGGTCAAGTTTCCTTTTAACATTCCAGCTACTTTTTGAACTCATAATCCATCTGCCTAGCCACTTAGCTGCCTTTCCAAGATTTTATCTCGGTGCTTACCAGTGCACTATTTGAATACATCATGAGGTTATTTATAAATGATGCATATATGCCTGTTCTTTCCTTAGTATTATGAGGGCAAATTTATATTTAAATACATATAGGTGAAATTAATGCCATGGAAAAAAAGGTTATTACTTCAATAATGTTCCAATGAGGGGGAGGATATGCATTTAACTTTGCATTTAACAGCTCCAGTTTTGCCCATATATGGGCAATTTTACAGATCGAGACAAATGCAAAAAAAAAAAACTCAGAAATTTGTCTGTCTAAACAAATACAATGGAAGTTGTTGGTTTGTTCCTGGATTGTTTGTTTAGTTCTTGTTTTTGTTTTGTCCTGGCACTGAATTTACATTTATAGATATTTCTAGCTTATTTTATTTATAGCATTTCCAAACTTAAGGCCAGAGGGCACTTAATAGTCCTTTACTGCCCTGAGCAGCCTCATCAGGAATGCACACCCCACATTGCAGTGTGCCTGTGTTCAGCTTTGTCTCTGCCTACTCTCACTTACTGAATGGCCTTCCTGGATGGACCCCACTCCTGACTCATTACCTCGCCTTGCTGGTAGTGTGATAGACCCTGCCCATATAATGAGGACAGTGGGATTGAGCCTGGATGTCCTGCCCTGGACCGTGTTGGGGGAGGTCACCCTTGGCTCCTGGCTTGCCTGCCCCTGGGGAACAGCCCCACTCTTGCTTCACCCTGACCCTTATATATGTTCTAATTGCTTCAGACAAAACAAACAGATTTCTGAATTATAAACTAATCACAAGACACACAAAAAAGTCAGTATAAATGTGTATGTCTGTATGATAGAAATTAAAGAAATTCAGAAACTGAAGAATGATGTCCCACTGAGTAATTTTTTTCTTCACTATGAGGATGGTGAGGCACTGGAACAGGTTGCCCAGAGAAGTTGTGGATGCTCCATCCCTGGGGGTGTTCAAGACCAGGCTGGATGGGGCTTTGAGCAACCTGGTCTGGTGGGAGGTGTCCCTGCCCAGGGCAGGGGGGGTTGGAACTCAATGATCTTTATGGTCCCTTCCAACACAAACCATTCTGTGCTTCTATGATCTGCACCACCGGGAGGGTGACACCAGACGGAGGGACAGCAGCGTCTGGGGCTGTCCTGCCTATGGATGGGGCAGCTGCAGGCAAGGGCCATCTCTGAGGGCCTTGGGAAGCGGCAAACATGGATGCTGTGTTTGATAGCGCCCTCGAAATAGCCTGTGCTTTCACACTGCTCAATTTCATCTATTCCCTGCAATCCTGTGATTTCTCCCTGGTTTCGTCCCCCTATTTTCCAGAGAGCCCTTTAAGCTTTTGATGGGCCTGCCTTTAGGGGCAATGGTCTGAAGTGGAAGTGTGAGGAAGGCCCAGAACTTCAGCAAGCCTTTCTTAGGCCACAGGAGAGTCCAGCTAAAGAACCTCAGTGCCATCCTCAGGCTAACTCTTGGCTTCTGAAACTGAAGCTGGTAAATTCTAAATAAATAAGGTCAAGTGCTTCACAGGGTAGAAACTTCTGCTTGAAAAATTTGCAATTACGAAACACAAAGAAGTAATGCAGAAAGCGGCAAAGTTTTCTATTCAAATTATTTATTGATTTTTTAATACAAAATACTGTTACAAATCTCTTCAGTGTTTCATGCGCAAAAAGGGGGCTTTATTAAGAGTTCAAAGAGTTTTTCACTTCAAGACTTTTAAAATTACTTTTTTAAACTCAATAGATAAGGTACTTCTGCGTATCCATCGCCAGGGTTATCCGAGTAACAAGACTGCAGGCAGGACCAGTCAGGATGTAACCGAAGAAGCTGCTTTTACTGCTGGTTTGTAATCACTGGTGATGGTGTGCGAGAAGGAAAGCACCTGGATTAGTTTCTCAGACTGTCAGAAAAATAACAGTTTTTCTGAACAAAAACTTCTAACCCCCTAATAACGGTGAGAAGAATTTTTCCAGGCTGGAATCACACACCCAATTGCATGCAGCCACAACAGATCTACAATATAATCGAAATGTACAAGTGCAAGCCAAGAAGATGCCCAAACTGTATTTAATCAGAAATTGGCACATTGAAGATACTAGTTCCAAAGACTAGAAGAAATGCTGAATATTTACTCAGAGAACTAAGTCTTGTACAATCATTTCATTACTAGATATTGCTAAATCAAAGCCAGCTTTATTCTGCCTACATTATGGTTGCTTTTATACTGCATTTTTGCCTCCTGATTGCCAAAGATAAGCCTAGTGACAAACAGCAGCAGTACCCTTTCCTACGAAATCTGGAGAGCTTTCAGTTAAAAAAAATAAAATCACTCTTAATCACTCCTACAATCCAAACATTTTGCGGTTTTGAAGAGAATATTATAGTTTCATCTAGATTTAAAATGGGCAGAGTGTGTCGTTCCGTAGAAAAGTGGTACCTAATTGACCCAGCCTGGGACGTCAGCACTGGGGCTCTCACAGGACAAGTAGTTCAGTTCAGTTCTGTGGACAGCACGTGTATCACGAGTCCCTCAAGAGGGACAGAGCCAACCAGGCTTTTTTGATTTCCTGGGTCCAGGACTGCATTTCACTCACGGACACTGTTCACACGGTTGAGTGAAGAGGTCCGGCGGTCTCTGGGAAGTAGGAGGAACACAACCCCTTCTACCTTTTGTGCAAAGCCAATTTGAAATCGGGTAAGCTGCTTTAATCTTTTTCAGTTCCTAGCACTACAGGTTTGGTTTGCTGAGGCGTCAAACTAAGGAGAGGTAGTTCTTTATGTGTGTGCAAATGTAATAACAATAAAAATTCCCAAATAATTTTACAGACTGCTTAGGCACATAAGATGTTCAGTGCTGTGTTGTTCAACCTGCTTTTATCCTTAACAATAGGAACCATGTCTATTATCAAACAAGCAAACAGCAATCTACTTGCTTGGTAGATTTTTTTTACCTCTGTTTACTATTTCAGAAAGCTGATGCTGGCTGCGAGTTGAAGTATTATTGTGGCAATTTTATCCTGAGGATAACTTAAGTTTCATAGAGCAGTCTGATAAAGCAAATAGTATCCTTAAGTCATGGCTACTCCTAACCAGTAGGGTCTGGATTCAGGGCAGCAATCTATACATGTGATCCTACTGCCAATCTCCTGAATGAATTAGTTCCCTCTGGTGTCGGGATGCCTTGTGGAATGAGAATTAAGCTTTCCAGTTCTTCTTTGTCTTGTGAATATTGAAGTGGTTTCATGATTTTAAAAAGAACTAACTCCACAGATCCTTCTGATTTGTTCATACGTAAGCCAGAATACCAGTGACCAGGGAGCCTGTGAAAGCAAATGCTGAAGTTAGAGGCTTAAAATCTCGTATTATGTCTTTCATACAAATATTATAGTGTTGCATATGGTTAGGGCTACCCAGTCCTTCACAGGACACCTAAAACTTTTTTTTTTTCCATCTTGCCAACCCAGAAATGTTTGATTTGAAATGTTTCATACTTGGGGGCTACATCAGGCTGAATGCTGAAATTTTTTTTTTTTTAATTCTTTTTTGCAGGGTTTACTTGTTCTAAAACCTTAATCAGAAAATTACATGGTTCGCATTGCATAAAATTTATGTCCTGCACCCATTTAGTTGAGATGCTCTAATTTTTTTATTTTTTTTTTTGCAATAAATTGGTGTTTGGCAAAAGGCTGCCTTGTTCCTAGGAAACACCTTTTCCTGCTCATCTGAAACACTTGCTAAACATTCCCAAAACTGAATTTTGCTGCAACTGAGCAGAACCTTCCTACAACTGCTCTTAGTAGAGGCTGTGGCCACTGTTGTACTCAGCTAAATTAGAGAGGGGAGGCTTTTGGCTTCCATCTTAATGCTCAATCTGGCAAGTTAAGCAGTTGCAAGACCTTGTAGAGACAGCTGCCAGAGTCTAGACTTAGCCATATTGTTATTCTTACAGAATTAAAAAAAAAAAAAAAGGAATTGTCCCTTGCCCACACTAACAGTCCAGAGAGCCAAGTTCCAGTTCCCAGGCTCCAACTGCTTTTTGGCTCAATTGTGCAGATGTAGCTTTAACAGCCCAGCAGGGCACAGGAAAAAGCCACTGGCCTGAACACGAGAGGGGCAAAAGTGAGATCCGGGATGGAGCAGTAATAAAGCAATTCTGGGATCACGAGAGGAGGAAAGAAAGTAAGAAGAATGTGAAGGGAGTCCAGGGCTGGGAACGTGAAGGGAACAAAGGAGAGTTTAGGAAAGGAAAAAGGAGGGAGCCTGAAATTGTAAAAAAAGCAAGAAAAGTCACTAGCAGTTACGCAGAACAGCATTTTCCAAATTAAAGAGATGCAAGAGGCAGCGTGAGGGAAGGGGCACAGCATGCAGTTGTGTCATTCACTACATTCAACTATGCAATTAAATACATCGAGAGACCCAAATAGTTTGGGAATAGTGTTGACACAGAAAGAACTCCTTACATTTTAATGCCACATTGTTCAACTGCCTTGTAAAGAGAGTTAAAAGGGACTTACCATTCGCATCCAGGTTGGTACAAAGCCTTTGTAAAGAGACATAAACCCTTCGCCCTGTACAGTTTGAATCAAGCAGTCCATGGAAGACCTGTACAGCAGACCTCTAGCAGCGTGCAAGGAGAACAAATACTGTTAGGATTACTAATAGGAAATTTTAAAAAATCCCACCCCTCCACCCAAAAAATAATCTATATCAGATAAATTTCTACAAGCTCTTTTGTAAGCTCACTGGAGTCTCATCAGAACTCAAATCCGCTGGAGTAACTGGGTGTGCTTAGGTGGCTATCACAACAACGCCCCCAAGACATTTACTAAATCAGTAAAACGATCATCAGAAAGACGAAGAGAAAATTAGCACCTCTAAAGATCAGATTAAATTTAGCACCTCTCTCCCAGTGAAATCAGTGAGACTCGGGGTTTCAATTTTCTACCAAAAAGTCGGTCTCTGAAGTGTCCATACCTCCCCTGCTTATCTCTCGGCTGGTTCATTATCCGGGTTTTGACCACGTCAGCAGGAGTTCCCAGAACAGCAGCTACCAGGCCAGAACAGCAACTGTCAACAGCAACAGATGCTTAAAGAAGAAACTAAGATTCATCACGACAATTTAAGCATCGTGTTTCCAGTTCTAATAATATATGATATAAGGTATTATAACAGTTATCAAAAACTCATGGGTAATATAACAGCATCAACTTGATTTGGGAGGAGGCTCTCAGATGTCCTCCCAGCACCAGCTTCCATCACCTCTGTGTGCAGTCCTGAGGCAGGGATAAAGGACCCGCCACAGGCAATTTATGATACGAAGTTATTTTAGCTGTTTATATAAAGCAGATTTCTTCATAATTTAAGGGAGTAAAAGTTCTGCAGAGCTTGTATTGTTCTGCAGAGTTTGCTAAACTTAAAACTAGGTCAGATAAAATAGTATCAATTCTAGAAAAGTGAAAATTCCTGTGCTCTCACAGATGTGTGAGGTGTTTGGATGCACCACCAAGGCCCTTCTAGTGAGGGCAGTTTTGTAGCCATGGTTGCACCCTTTGTGTGGTGTCCTTTGTACCAAAATATCCTCTGAGGCAAAAAAACCCCGAGTTATTAAGGTGCATTTTATCAGCAGTACCACCACCAAAGAACAGGGGCTTCTGCTGGCACAGAGGGGCAGCTCAAGACAACCAGGTTGGAAATGTTCTGCAGTGGAAAAGGGGTAATCAAGGAATATGGCACCTGGCAACACTGTGAGTCACGCTGTTGTCCACAAGCGGCGTGTTCAGAAGCAAAAAGTGTTTCACTGAGTCGTAAGTGGTGAGATCTGTAAGGAGGATAATGAGAAAAAAACCAGCATTTTCAGAAGTAAATGGTGTGTGTTCATTACTGACGTGGACGGAGGCTTGGCAAGACCTAAATTTCCAGTGCAGCTCCTCCCATTGGCACAGCTAGTGCTCTGCCCCGAGTTTCTGGTGACGGTTGTGGCACCTTGGTCCTGTCATTAGACATCTGAGTATATGCTCCCTTCTACTACCGTCTTCACTGATTTACCCTACAAATGATAAAATGGATCCCAAATGGAGAATTCTGCAAAATAACTCATTAACCAAACCCAAAAACACCACGATAAGGCCGGTTCTACCTCTCCCACCTCTGTGCAAGTGTTATGAAAATGTTAGAAACGTTAGACAAAAAAAGTAGATTATGGCATGGAAGTTATATCATGTTCTATATGTGCGAGGAGTGAGGGCTTCTTAGATCAGCCAAAAACTTGGGCAGCCATTTCACCTTTTAACCCTCGGTCCCTGCCTGAACTACACTGTAGGTGCACCTGTCTGCAGCTCCATCACACCATGCCTGGGCTGTGGACCTCATTGATCTGGACACTGACCAATGGACCTTCTCCCTAGCTCAACCTTGGACCTTTCTTATCACCGTGGACCTACTGGTGATCACTGAGCTGTGTCTGACCTTGGTGGCCCTCACCAGACCTGATACTGGCTCAGCTTCCTGGCTTGGCGTCAAACACGCTTTATCACCACGTGCTTTCCTGAGGATCTGGATCTTGGTGGAACCTGGCTGCCTTCACTGGCTCTGCCCTGCTCACCTTGCTTGATTACCAGGCAGAAGTCACTTGCAGTGACCTTCAAAGAGGTCCCCAGTGTAGATAACCAAGAGACAAAGACCATCAGAGCAGCTGAAGTCTTCTTAAAGCTTAGATGTGGCCTTAAGCGCTGCAGACCAAGTTATGAAATTTACCTCCCATGTTCACCAGAGCAGCTCTCTGGACATTGGGCACCCATCCAGCCCAAAGTCCTCGTATTCCTCCTTCCGACAGGATCTTCATAAAAGCATGGTGCACCCCTCGAAACCTGAAATCAATAGGCAACCAGTAGGTAGAGAGACCAGCTATGGAGAAATCTTTGCATATTCCAGCACTTCACTGTGCCAGGTCCTCACGCAGGAAAGGCAATTTATAATTGCAAGGATCTGGCCCTCCATATCCCTTTTTTGGTTCATTTTTTTGATCCATCTTTGACCTTTGTGCCATGATATTTTACAAAATGTACCAGTTGCCCTGGTCAGCAGCAATCTGCTCACCAACAACAGCCAGCCCTTTGATCCCACAGCTGTGTGGCAATACCAACTGTAGGAGACACCAAAGGATGCCAGCAGTTACGGATGCAAAGAGCAGCGTGTCCTGGTATCTGCAGGAGGGTCTCGAGCCCTGCCGTCTGCAGGTGACCCAGCCCTTCCCTGGGCCTCTGCATCCTGCACGAGCCATTTCCCCCATCCCTTCTCCCAGCTTCTCTTCAGAAAGCATCCTTCCCTCCTCCAGCAGAGCGCTGGCACGGACGTGCTGCACATATAGGATGGGCGAGGGTTTGTGGTCTCTGGGACCAATACATCAGAATAAGGAAGGCAAATATAAATGGAATAAGGAGGAAGTCTCGGATCCCCCACGCTCTTCACTGCCCACAGCCATCTCGTGTCTCCTGGGCATTGCTCTTCCCCAAAAGGGCTCTGAGCAGCTGGGGAGAGGGGGTGGCATAAAACAGAAAGAACCGCACCCTCAGCCAAAGAGTAAATCATTAACAGGAAAAAACTGCCAGCTTCGAGAGGAACCAACCGTAACGGCTTTCCTTCCAACTTCCTTTTTCCTTCCATCTGCATCTGCACCTTCACCAGATCAGTCGGGCTGGCGAAAAACTGTCCAATGGCACCCGCAGTCATGCCTCCAACTACAGCTTTCCTGTCGAACAGGGGGAAAAAAAAAAAGTCCTCCAGAATACACTGAAAATCTTCACAAATTGCAGTGCTCGAGCTGAAGGGTTGAGCAGCGTGAGCCAGGTCAAACAAGTGTTAAATAGTTATTCTTTATATTAACAGCCAAAGTTAGAGTAATAATTGTGTCCAGTTCTGGGCTCCCCAGTTCAAGAAGGACAGGGAACTGCTGGAGAGGGTACAGCAGAGGACCACAAAGA
>JAOXJK010000023.1:114447444-114463666 GCA_025774025.1 Xenus cinereus
TTGGACTCGATGATCTGAAAGGTCCCTTCCAACTTAGACAGTTCTATGATTCTATATTTCACTATGACTCAAGCTTGCCTTTAGTTGCCTTTTTTGCTAGGAAGCTTTTAGCAACATCTCTTAGACGAAATTTTAAAACAAATCTGAAAGAAGAGTCTCTTTGGGGAGTTCATTCACCGGGTGAATGAGCAAAACTTTTACATTGAAGTACAAATGCAGACTTTGTGGTTCTGGGTCCATTAATTTTGATGTTCATTTGCCTGGAGACGCTTTAGGCCACTGTTGGTGCTATGGCAGCTGCTGCCACATCTGAACACACCAGAAGCACCTGAAGGACTTTATAAACCCCAGGTTTTGTTGGGACAAGAAACATTTTCAATAGGAGAAAACTCGAAATAAGGCAAAGCTGAAAGAGAAGGCTTTCTTACACATCTCCCCTTTACCGTGTGTTTGCAGATGATAGGACTTTTCCTTTGACTTTTTTCTTAGTCCAGCAACTCAGCGTCCTTCTGAGTTGTGACCTCTCCCTGCAGTGCCCGGGGGCCAAGAGGGACCTCTCCCTTTGTCACCCCCAGGCTGGCTGCCTGCCTGCAGCACCATCATCTCTTGCTATCCCCTTCCTCTCCTTAAACATCCCAGGCATGTCTGTCTCCCTCCCTCCCTCCCCGCCTCCCACACTGCCCACAAGTGCTGAGGGCAGGAAAAATAAGCCTTTTTCTGCCTCCTCCCTTTTAAAGGAGTAGGCACAGTAGCATCCTGCAGCCAAAGCAAACAACAGGTGCTGCTGCCAAAGGGGTAACTAAGAGGCATTACGAGGGTTGCAAAATACCTCTGCAAGAATTTCGCAATTAGAAAATTCCTCCCCTGGATTAATCCTTCTGTCTGACAAAGTGACACTCATTTCTTTTTCTTTCTTAAACAGTTAACTTTCTTACCGTTGTCCGTTTTCTGTATATCCCTCATCGCTTGTTCTCCCAAGCCCTGGTGTAACACACCAGACTTCTGCTGCTTCTGCTCAAAGTTTGCTGCTTCTGTTTTCCTCCCACAGAAGATGTGGGATGGAAGAATTGTCAGTTTGTCCCCTTGTGTCATCAGTGGGTCTAAGAAAAGAAAGATCCTCTGCTCTAGTGAAATATTAAATCTCTGGTCTAATAAAAGATACCACCTCTTCCTCCTAAAGCTGCCTGGCTAATTAAAGGAATTTTGCAGGCAGTTTGAGATGGGCAAGGCGGGTAACAAGCCACCATAGAACACAAAATACACGTAGAGCTGCTTCATGAGGGGTTCAGCAGATGGGGTTCCCCACTTTGCCTGGCAAACAGGATAAAAATTAGTAAGGAATTCCAAATGCTTCTCATCAGTTTGCTAATTAAGCTTCCAAGACACGTTGAGTTCAACCCATGAGATCGTTCTGCGCTCTTGTATGGACCTGTGGATCCAAACCTCACTGTCAGCGTGTTGGTTGCGTTTGGGACGCGGTGCCGTGTCACAGGACTCGGGTAGACACCTCTCAGCCTTATCGGCTGTGTGCGGTTGGGTGAGGGATGGCTGGCTGGGTTACACGGCAGGGGACGTGCATCCTGCATCAGGTCTGGTGGAGGGGACCACTGGAGAAGAGGACAAGGTTTCTGGTGAAGCGTTTCTGAAGAGAGTGTCCACACTTGATTCGCTAATGGTCTGTTGACCCTGGTGCCGTGCGTAGAAGACCAAAATACATGTCCCTGAGATAGAGAGGGGACATGGCATTGAACTCCTGTGTGTGCGCTTGCCAAGGGAGAGAAAACCAGCCCAGCACACCTCGCTCCCCACATGAGTCTCGGCAGGGCTGCAGCCGAGGGTGGTTGCTCTCTGCCTGGCTGGTTCCCTGATTTCCTTCCTTGGGGATTTTGGAGAACGTCCTCCTGAAGTTTCTATTTCTCTGGAGCGTCACTTTCATGCGAGCTCAGATCTGCCTCTCATCATGGCTCTGCTGCTTTGTGCGGTGTTTCCCAGTCTCTGGGAAAGAAAGAGCAGCTTCATAGGTCCTAAATCCCGACAGGGTTTTTATTTTGCTTTCTCTATCTCTCGGTGTCATCAAGGGCTCCTTGAATGCTGCTTCAGATGGAGCAGTAAACTGGGACACAGTTTTGGCAGGGCAATGCCCGTGCTTTGTTGGTACCCACCCGTAACACAATGATGGCAAATGCAGAGCGGCCTGACAGCTTGTTCCGGTAGCTGTTTTCGTGACATTAGAACGTCAGCGTAATTATACCGGGACAGATGAAAAATGTGTTTATTCAGGTGTCTGTCTCAAATAGCAGCTATTAGCAGATGCTCAGCGACAGGGTGTAAGGAGCACACCCAGATGAGAGAATGCCGCCTTCTGCTTCTCCTTCCCAGCTTCTGGCTGCCAACAGTTTAAGGATTTTCTAGGCTGGAATTTGCACCCAGATGACCTGACTATGATAACTTAATCCCCCCCCTTTTTTTTTTTTTCACCCTGTGTGTAATTTTGGCTTACACAGCATCCCAGGGCAATGAACTCATAATTTAACCATGAAACATGTGAAGAAAGCTGGCTTCTAGTAGGTGCTCATTAGCTTCTACATTATGAGAGACTGGGAATAATTATTCTCTTTTAACCTTTCCTGGGACCTAATTTGTCTTAGTCTCCTTTTATTGAACCTTCCATTCATCCTTGCTGTCCAGCCCTTTGCCTTTTCTAGCTCAGTATATCCTGCTGAGATGGAATGGGCAGAGATCCACGTTAAATTGCAAGTGTGAGCTCAGGATGGGTTGAGATGTTTGCTGTCCTTTCTCCGCTTCTTTCCTAGCAAGATGAGAGCTCTAAACTAATTATTAGCGCTTCGATCTTGGGGTCATTTCAGATTTCATCATTCTTCTCCTGTGATGTCTCAAGATGTCCTCAAAGTTTAGACTCCCAAATGACTCCAGATCCACAAACTTTTAGTTCCTTCTCCTAAGGAATTGATTAGGTATATGTTTAAGGCCACATATCCTAAAACCTGTATTGAGCTCTTCTTCAGTACATCATGTTTATCCACTACTAATCCTGGTCTTTGATAATGCTTCTGAAAATTTGCTGAGTATTGGAATGACTCTTTGAGGCTTCCCAGGTCCTCCTTCAGGAGCCCTTCAGAAAGGCACCGCGTTTGCCTGTCTGTCGCTGAAGGTGCTTTAATGAATCACGGTAGGTAGTTCTGCAACTTCATATTTTAATGCTTTTAGGGTTTGGAATTGAAATATCTATCACTGATTTACCCAGCACTTGTTTTAAGTCTATTCTACTTAATACTTCCTACAAAACAAGGTCTCAGTCCGTCACTCGCGGTGAAAGGCTCCAGTTGTCTTAACCTGACGCAATCGCTAGCTCAGATTGCTTCCCCGCTCCGTTTCTCTACACCTTCGGCATTTGTCAGGCTCGGCAGCACACTGGGATGTTCGGAAAAGTTTTTATTATTGGGGGTGGGGATTAACATAAGCATCTTGATCCTCAAAACTTGTTTAGTATTTTAAGTTTTTAGTATTTTTAATTGTTTAGGTTTTAATTTTACATTCAATTTTAATTTTTTAGTATTTTAATTTTACACTTAAATTATTAGATTTTTTTTTTTTTATTTCCTGTTTGGACCCAAAATCCTGCTTTCTGAAGGATGCGTCTTTGCACATCCACCATCCCTGTGCTGTTCAACGAAGCTGACTTGTCCCTTTTAAATTTCAATATTGTTTAATTTTAATTATTGTAAATAGACTGCAGTACCTTGGATGAGATTCAAAGCCAGAGAGCTTGTGTAGGTGTTTGCAGGTAAGCGAGAGGTCCGGGCTTTACTGATGGTCAGCGGAGAGGTAGTCTGTCCTGTCAGTGGAGTCTAAGGGGGGTTCAGGTCACCGTCATAAACAGATACGTGCAGTAGGTGCCCGGATGAACTGGTTTTTGGGCTCCCCTGATTGCATGGACTCCATCTCTATTGCCCGTAATGGGAGCTTGGGCACCTTGCTCACACGTAATCATTTAAAATAAAGAGCTTCAAGCTTTAATTGAGTGTGACCTTAATTGAATAATAAAGCTTTATTGCAGATTGCTATTAGTTCAAATTTAATTTTGTTTTTAAATTACTTTAAGTACATTTTAATGTTAATTTACAATTTTAAAACTCTGATTTTATAACACAGTATAAATTCACTGATTTTTATCTAGCCTGATGATGAGGACCTGCTGTTAGCCATAAAAATCCAACCTTAGCAATTTGGCTACTATTAAAACAATATTTTATTTACTATCACCCGGAGAGTTTAAACAGTCATTCTTTCTTTAATAATTTACAGTTGAAGGACACAATCGAAATTCAATTGATGTCAAGAGGAATGTTCTCCTTGGCTTCAAAGAGCTTTTGATGAAACAGGCTTTACAGTACAGACACACACAACTAAAGAAATGGTTGAAGTCAGTGGCGGAAGCTGTGTGAGCAAGGAGGTTTCAAAGCTTTTTGGTGCTCCAACCAGATCTACAGAAACCTTTTTCCCACTCTTGTCAGCAATGCAACCTGGAAAAGAAAATCGGGTTCCCTGGTACGCCAAGGAACCCCCCAAACCTTTCCCTTTGTACAATAACTTTGCCAGAAGGCAGAGGTGTGCATATAAATGTTAACGATGGGCTTTTGATTTCCAAGGCTTTGGCGTCTGAGCAGAAATCACCTGCCCTAAGAAAAAGATGCTAAAGATGCTTCATTTCCTAATTTTGATCTTTATGCCTAAGTCTGACAGCCCGTAGGTGCCGCACATTTGTTTGCTATTTTAGAGTATCTATAAATATCAGTGATCTTTCTTTTTCACAACGTAGGAATTCAGAAGTGAGTACCTACTGCTGAAAGTTTTGAGAGGGCTCTTAGGATCTTAGATTAAGGGAAAACAAAAGAATGATTTATGGTATAAAAACTTGCCCTGAATATAAGTCTCAACAAAGTTGTTAGCTGTTTTGATATTAATCTTTCAGCACCTGTACAAAAAAGAGATTGTATTAGCAGAACCTTTAAACTAGAAAATAATTAAAAAAAAAAAAACAAACAACCCAAACATTTAAAGGATACAGGGGTGGGGAGTTTTTGTTAAAAAAATGTAGATTGAAATAGGTAGGATTATGGATTTTTACAATGCGAGTACTTTGTTATGGTGGCCAAGAGATGCAGCAGATAATCTATCACTTGCGTTCTTTAAATCCAGGTAGGTTGTATTTTTTGAACTGTAAAATGTAATTCAAATATAAAATATTGATCTTGGGGAAGGAATCTCTTCTGCTCTGCAAGAGGTCACGCAGGCCCCTGTGATGTTCCCTGCTGGTCCGTAAGTCGACAAATATTGATCTGATTCCTGTTGATCTTTGTGTGCTTCTGAGCCAAGGTGTACAGAGAGCAGGAAGGACCAGGTCCTCCCTCCACCTCTCCGCGGCGCTGAAGCCCTCTTGGGGCTCCCCTCAAAGGTTTAAACAATACAATAATATGAAATCTTTGTTTTTTCCAGCATGGGCCTGTATTCACAATATTCGCTCTGGGAAAACGGTATACTTTTGTGACCGAGGAAGAAGGAACCGAAGCATTTTTTAAATCTAAAGACTTAAACTTTGAACAAGCAGTACAACCAGCTGTCGAGAATGCAGGTAAATGAGACCTAGCTCTTTTTTTTTTTAATGGAAATCAAATCCAGTTACCCAGAAACATTAGAGCCCAATCCAAAGCCCATTGGCTTTTTGATCGTGCCTTAAATGCTTGTCTTAACCCATGACCGTGCTACAAAATGAAGGGGGAATGAAATTCCTCCGTGTGGATCCAGCACTGTAAGGCTACAAAGTGACTCGGATTTAGTCTCAAGGGATCAAAGGTTTCTGACCCAGGGACTGTTATTACTCTTAACCTTAAGTAACCCCAGTTTGAGGTCAGATCCCTTTCTGTGGCTAGACACTCCTCCTTTGTGTACAAGGTTAGGAGCAATAGTATGTTGTCCTATTACTTAATTTAAATATCAGCTTGCAGCAATAATTAGTTGTTACCCTGCAATAAAACAGTCATTAGAAAGGGATGAGGTGTGTATCCAATCCGCAGTGGCACGCTCCATCAGCTCACATGCTCATATCCACATGGAATCCCACAGACGGGAATTCCCAGAGTAGTTTGGCAATTTTAGACTGTGGAATGAGAGAGAAGCAACTTGGCAGAGAGGTTAAATCACAGAATCAGGGAATCCCTGTGGCTGGAAGGCACCACTGGAGATGGCCCAGTCCAAGCCCCTGTTCAGAGCAATGCCAGAGAGAGCAGGTTGCTCAGAGCTATGTCCCGTTGGGTTTGGAGTGTCGCCAAGGATGGAGACTCCACGACCTCTGGGCAACCTGTTCTTGTGTTTGACCATCCTCACAATAAGAACTTCCCTGTATCTCTGTGGAATCTCCCATATTCCCATTTGTGCCCATTGCTTCCTGCCCTCACTCCCACCACCAGATATTTATCCACACTGATAAGATACCCCTGAGCCTTCTCTTCTCCAGGCTGAACAGTCCCAGCTCTCTCAGCCCCTTCTGATGTGACTGAGACAATGTATTATAGCATGAAGACCCAAACTGTTTTTTCTTGGATTAATTTATTTTTAATTTCAGTCAGTTTTGTGGGGTGCATGCACATCTCTGTAGAGCCCCACTGAAGCTGGGGGGAAATCTCTGGATTGTTGGTTCTGGCACTGAAACTTCATGAGGCAGTAAGATGTTACACAGATTGGTAGAAGCAGACGGCTCACCAAAATCTTTACAGGGTTAAAACAAAGCTTTCTGGGAATTTCAGTCTAGGAAAATGAGGATTAAGGCATTTAAATTAGTCGCAAGATATGTGTAAAAATTTTTACTCTATCTTTCAGTGCAAATCTACTTCGTCTACATTCCACAATATCTTTCTGTTTCTTTTTATGTTTAGTTTCTGTCCCCGCGAAAGAATTTTATCAGAACCATGGTAACCTCTACAGCATGATGAAGGGAAAAATGGGCCCTTCTAATCTGCACATGTTCACGGGCACTTTGTGTAAGGAACTCCAGGAGCACATGGCCCAGCTGGGCAGGGAGGGCACGGGCGACCTCAATGAGCTGGTAAGGTAAGGGAGTTTTGCAGCACATTTGTAACACCTGGGTGTCCTTACGGCAGCGGAGGTGTTGCCGTAGGGCAGGGGGAGTGCAGGCTCTCAAGTCTTCGAAAAGTTGTCTCAGGATATTCATCACAGTTTCAGGTGGCTCACAGAGCGGTCAGGGTTTCATCTACAGGTGTTTCTCCCAGCTAGGAGGAACACCTCAACTGCCTGTTTGGAAGAATATCATGGACACCGGTCACCGATTCCATATCAGCTGCTATTTGTCTAAAATAAAAAAAAAAAATTCGTAGGTTAGATGGTAAACTACAGAATCCAAAAGTTATCCACAGTAAATTTGTGCTGAGTGTAATCTGTTCTTATGTTTTTTCCAGACAACACAGGATAGAATGGGAATGCAGTGCCCAGGATAATTTTTTAGCTGCCTCAACATTAACTCCACAGAGCCAGCAGGTGGCTCCATCTTCCTTATGATCTGTAGAAAAGCAAGAAAGTGAAAGAGCCATTGCCTGAAATCTGTGTTTAGCAGCGGCTGGAACCCAGCAAAGGCTGCCTAAGGGTTTCTCAGAGCTCAAGGGTACAGGTGCAGTGACCTGGGAAATGAGCTCAGGGTTTGCAGGATGACAGAGGAGCAAATAGGGAAGGAGTGAGATAAAATAAAACAAAAAAAAAATAGTTGTTCAGTCCAGAAAAGCTGCAGCCAGAGGAAGGATTTGTCAGAATGTCTGGCTGCAGAAGGGGTTGTGCAATGCCCAGAAAAGGTCCACACGGGCAAACCTGAAATAAGAGGGGTAGTGAATGGGGAGAAGAGGACCTCAGCACCCAGAGCCTTTCTGTCACTGCTCAGGTGACCAAACACTAACTGCTGAAGTTCAACCACATGCAGAGGACTAGCATGAGGTCCACGTATCTCCCAGCCTCTGCTAAAAGTCTGCAATAAGGGTGAGGTGAGGTATGAGCCTTGTGCCAGCCCTTCCATGCTGGTGTGACGCTCGAGTCCCACGCTTCTAGTGCTGGCAATTCAACACACCGTGTCCTGACCTAAAACTGCTGCATCAGCTTCTCTATGGCCTGTAAGTCATGGGGGTCTTCTCCTTGCAGGTACGTCATGTATCCAGCAGTGGTGAACACTTTGTTTGGGAAAGGCATCTGCCCGACAAGTGAAATCAAGGAGTTTGAAGAACACTTTCAAAAGTATGATGAGGACTTTGAATACGCCTCTCAGATGCCCGAGTGCTTCCTGAGGTAACGGAGCAGAGATGATGCTTGTGATGTACCTGTTACAGACATTTTGCTTACTGGGATATCAACCGCGAGAGACGTTTCCCCTGGAGGATGATCCACTGTCTTTATTGATGGTGTGTCCTTGGGTCAGGCAGGCTTTCAGCTAGGTGCTTCAACAACGTTCTGACCTTCTCTCATGCATTTCAAGCACTGGGACAGGCTGCCCAGGGAAGTGGTTGAGTCACCATCCCTCGAGATATTTAAAAGACAGGTAGATGTGGTGCTGAGGGACATGGTTTAGTGGTAACTTGGCAGTGCTAGGTTAATGGTTGGACTTGATGATCTTAAGGGTCTCTTCCAACCAAAATGATTCTGTGATTCTGTGATTGGCACAAAGCAAAAACAACCTTGCTTAGGTGGGCAGGGTCCATTGTGGACCTGTTAGGGAGCAGCAGAACTAGGCAGAAGGCGAAGCTGAGTCTCTCTCTCATCTCTCTGCTCCTTCCTACACCTTGGCTGTTCTCCCAGCAGACTGGTCCCAGGTTATGTGGCTGACCTTGGGTGTAGGCAACCAAACTCCAAAGAAGGGAGCCTGTCAGTGCTCTCGGGGCCATGACAATACCTTAAGCACCTCCAGATAGCCTTCAGAAAGAACAAAGGATGCTCTAAAAATGTGGCCTTTATTTTCTTATGGGAGGTCATTCTTGAAAACACTGAGCTGAGCAGTTGTCCAAAGCCACAATGAAAACCCATAGTGGAATAGATACGAAACTCTAGGAATCCTCAAGTCACAAGTCCTGGCTGCAAGATGAGGTCTGGCCAAGGTGAAGTCAACACCACTGTCAGATTGACACTTGAGTATTCATCAACTGACTGCTGCCCAGGCGCTTTTGGAAAGAAACCAAGGAGTCCTTCTCATGGAAAAGAAATGTTGTTTTGTGCTGCCTCCGTTAAGTGCTTCTTGCTTGTTGCTTTTTTTTACAGGAACTGGTCTAAATCCAAAAAATGGCTTCTAAAATTATTTGAGAAAGTCGTGTCGGATGCTGAAAAGACCAATCCTTCAGACACCACATCCAAGGTAAACACCCAAGGCTATGAAATAAGATGACTTAGTTGTATATTGTGACTGAAGCGATGGAGAGCAGGAATTATTTCAGCACTGGAAGAAATAAGCCAAATATCTCAGCTTTGATAGCTCTACCTTAATTGTCCAGTATTGCTGTCACCTACATTAGGCCAGACCCATAATTTTAAGCCCTGCTCAACTTAGTTTATTTCCTACAATTCTGATAATTAACATCTTCATCCAGGGAATTTTAAGCCAAGGGTTCAGAGCTATGGCGCACTGCCAGCCTCCAGTATCGCAGTTGCAGTGAGCAGTTGAAAGAGGTGAGAGAAAGACCTCTTCGGTAGTTTCTCTGAGGGCACCGTGCTGTGAAATTTCAAAACCTTACACGTACTATTTTTAAAGCCTGGTGTAGAGTGAGTAGATCCTCCAGCAGCCAGACTAGTAGAAAATAGCAGATTACTGGATTGGAAGCCAAGTACCCTAAATATTGATTGTGTCAAAGCTGTGATAATTTGTCTCCCTGGTTTTTCTCCTTAGCTATGGCAGGAATTCTGTCTATAGAGATGACAAACGCGAGGGCAGACTGGCCTGGGAATTTTGATCTACCATATGGTTATAAAACAGATCATTAAACAAAACAGGTTTTATTTAGACTTTAAAAGTTTTACATACCACACTTTCTCTCATAAAATAAACCAGAATAACGGAAAGAAAGAGATGGCTGGAGAGGGGGTGGTGGGAGGTAAGAAGGTGCAGAAAGTACGAGGCACATATTTGGTATCTTAGATTGGGTGGGAATTTGGAAAAAAGAGCGGTCTTTTTTTGTTCAAGGCCATCCTTTTCGCCTCTGAAAAGACAGGAAGCTTTGCCTTGAATGCATGGTCGCCCTCCTGTATTTAAGTCAATACTATAAGCAAAAGCTGATGCTAGAACATTACACAGTTGCTATAGTTTCAAAGAACATCAAGCTGTTGAAGTCATTGGTTAGGTCACTAACAAAGCACCCGGAACCAGGGACTTTGCTGATACATCAGACCGTCTCTTCATAACAAGAAGCTTTTGGGCAGGAACAGAGAGAACATTTTCTTCATTTCCATCCGTTCAACTTGTTCAGTCCCATTTTCAGGGTCTTTGAAGTAGAGAAGTAGAGCGGGAATTAAAAAAGAATAGAGATTTCTTTCTTCAACATATGAGCAACAATGGGGAGCGAGGGAACCAGATTCCCTAAAAACTTTAAGAAAATGGAGGGCAGTGCAAGTATTCAGTAGGGATTCACGTGGTGCATTGATTTCTTCTGGCCCTCTGCCTATGAGTGAGCCTCACTTCCTCTTCACAGCTGTCATCTCTAATTTGTGACTGCAAAAACTCCCATAAATAACATTGCTCCTCTTTGATAAACTAGTCTTGTGTTATATCCTCGAATTCTAGTAAGCCCTACCCTCACCCAGATTTTAATATATTTTTGAAAATACACATTATTATCTTTCATCTATAACAGACGCTACTGCATCATCTCCTGGATAACTTGCAAGGAAAACATCTGGGTCCCAATTATGGTCTCCTGATGCTCTGGGCTTCCCAAGCAAACGCTGTCCCTGTAAGTACCTCAGCGAGGGAAACGCGTTCTCTCCAACCTGCTCAAAAGCCTGGGTTTGGGAAGCAAAGACTTTGAACCAGAGGTCACCCGCACTGCACGTATTCCAAAGAAGGGATTATCACGCCCACACGCATCACCACAAATATACCCAGGCTGCAATGTCACAGAAGCAATGACAAGAAAAGCTCTGCTTGTATTTTTCCTAAATTATTATATCCCCTATCACAACATTTCGGCAGCATATGTCTCATAGCTTTTAAGATCACACTCTTAAGCTGTGAAGAGCATTTAACTCTATTTTGAAGCACTGCGGCTGTATTGTAGTAGCGACTCGATTTTAAATAGCCTGGTGTTATCAATTGTAAAGAATATAAAACCCATAATACAGAGTAACTTCATCTGTGTGTAAATCCTTGAGTGATTTTGACTCCTGCGCTTTGGGGGATCTGCTTTACAAACACCAGCGTTGCTTCAGGGGAAGAAAAGCAATAGTTTTGATTCTACTGCCGCTTAAGTTTTGTCTATGTTAGAAACGGATTTGACAGATTAATGGTACAGATATATGTATGCTAACAAGCCCAATATATCTGACACAGCTTAGGCTGACCAAAGACATTTATAGGAATTTCTCAGATGAAAAATCCATAGCAGCAAAAACAGCCTTTATTTACCATGACTACTAAGCTCTTTCCAGCACAGTTATGTCTCTTACAGATGTGATTTAGGAAAAAAAAAAATGATAGTGAGTTATTTTTATATGTACTCCTGATGGGTGTATCTGTGGTTTTTCTAGATTGGATATTACTACAGTTTACCCGAAAAGAATTTCATCCATTTCAGTGAGGTTTCTGTGGATGCACGTGTTGGTATAAGCGAGAGGCACAGCCTGCTGTCTGTTATCAGGATAACTGACATTCCTTCCACAACACTATCATGGCTTACTCCTGTAATATTCAGCTGTAAATAGACATACAGATATTCCGTTGTTTCTCAGAATAGTCACAACCACTGTTCTGGCGACCGGAATGATGAATAAAAAGGCCTTTCAGTTTCCAAGGGGATTTTTTATGAGAGCTTTAAACCCTTTTATCTGAAACCATTCGGTCATCCCTCCTCAGCCCGTGGAGCGAGGCCGCGGTGTCTGAGCGCTCTATGAGAAAAGCAACCCACCGGGTTTGTCGGGCAGAAGGAGGGCTGCGTCCGCGTGGGGCTTTTTGGGAAACAACAGTGAGAGTTCGCATCCCTCCCCAGCACAGATGGCCCCGACCAGGTCTGCGTGCAGACAGCATCTCCCGCTGGCTCAGCGAGAGGAGGGAGACTCCCGGCAGGGCTGTGAGCCCTTCTGGTTTCATCCGACTTAAGAGGATTTTCTCCTTTCCTAAATTTCTTGATTTTCAACTTCATTGCATAATCGGTTAGCAAATTATTTCTAAAGGGGATATACTACTGCTTGTTTTGCTGTTAATTAAAACTTTTCCTGCCTGTTTTAGAGTGACTCACTGTGACAATGCCCTGCAAATTATTTAACCTCATTTCTGCTAATATTAGTAGGAATTTACTATCTAATTTTTCTTCCATTCATGCAGCTAAATCTAATCACACACAATGGTTTAGTAATTCATTTTAACACCTAGTTATTTGAAATTAAAGAAAAGATTCTGTGTTTCAAAGCCAAAGCTATATAATGTTTGCTGAAGATAAGTACGCAGCGGATGAGCAGACCTAATCTCCCAGGATCTGAGTCCTTAGATGTGGATTTACCCTGGAAGCACAGCTCCCCGCGCATCCCACCTACAACAGGCACATCCGAAAAGCACAAATATTTTCACCTGCCTCTGTGATTTGCTACAAAGATACTGCAACTCTCTTCCGTATTCCCGAGTTGAAAGTACTTTCATCTCTGTTTAGGTTGCATTTTGGACCCTTGTTTTCATCCTCTCTAATCCTTCCATTTACAAGAAAATCATGGAAGACCTGGCTTCTGTTTTTGGCAAAGCAGGTAATAAATCCAATGGTGTCCTTCTGGAACCTAGAAATGATTTATTCTGTGTTGGCCCAGCACACGGCTAAAGGTCAGCTGCTGGGAATAATGAATGCTGCTGCTGAGGGTACTACTGATAACAGAGTCCAGCTCCGAGTTCTTTACTCAGCATATGCTCAAGACATATTTTTAAGCAAAACCACCTTTGATGTTATCACGAGAAGGTAGAAAAAGAACTGCATGTACTTGTCTCTTCGTTCCACACCTATCATTTAGACCTAGATTTGTATTAACCAGTCTTGTGCTTTTTTCATGCCTCTCTGGTAGGGTCAGATGAGGTTTTTCGGTTCAGCCGCTTTTCATGGTGTGATGTTCACCAGAGTTACAGCTATTCTGTGGAAAAACAGGCCAGGAACTGTTCTCTTTTCTTTCATCTGAGGCCAATTTGTCCAGCACGATTCACCCTCACATGACTAATCCCTTTCCTTCAAAAAACAGTCACCTACTGTGAGAAGTCACTCACGTATGCAGTCCCCTTAACCCTGCTTAAACTTTCATGGAAGACTCTTGTTGACGTGGGTCTAAACCACATCAAAGAGCATGTCAATAATTAAACAATAAGAATAATCATGAACCAGTGCTTAAGCCTTTCTCCTGGCTCTGTTTTATTTGCTGGCGTTAACAGAGCCCAAGAGCTCTTGGTGCCTACAGTCCTTGAGCTTTCCATGCAGTGTCCTACCAAAGTACCAAAAAAGTCCAGGAACTCTTAACTTCCAAGATGACTTTTGTTTGGCCTCTTCTGGCAAATGCCATATCTACCTTAGAATTATTAAATTATCTTCAAAGGCTTTTCTTGAATTGTACTGATTTTGGTCCCTTTATTTACTTTGAAATATAAAGAAAACTTCTGAGTACAGACAAAGTCTTAAAGTCTTGAGGTATTATATCAGAAGGTTTAAAGCAAGACATGTCAGCATGTATCAAAACAGGTATGAAATCCAATTTTTACACAGCTTCTTCTTACTCATGCCACAACAGGTAAAGATAGAATAGATGTCTCTGAAGAAGAGCTTAAGAAGCTCCCTTTTATTAAATGGTGCACTTTGGAAGCCATACGACTGAGGTCTCCGGGTGCAATCACCAAGAAAGTGGTAAATCCAATAAAAATTCAGGTGAGTTTTATTGTTTGGTTGGCTTTTTTGTGTTGGGTTTGGTTTTTTTCCCCCAAAAGGATGCTGTATGATTTCTCTGGAAAGGGGCCTCCTGAAAGATCTGGATAAAGTTCAAATGCTAGAGATATTCCACAATCTCGCATATACATTCTGTTTAGGTTTAAAAGATTGATTCATTATCATTAATTTAATCATCATTAATTTAAGAGTGGTTTCGCTTCTCTTGCTCACAGTCTTACCTTGGATATTGAATTTACTTTAGACTGAATTGAATTGAGTTGGAGATACTGTGCAGATGGTATATGAAAGAGTCATCAGACACAACAAATATACTAGGAGGGACCACAATTTAGCAACTGATAAAAAATCCTTTTCTGTTTGTTTTCTTCACTGCCATTCAGAAGGGAAGTGCCAGTGCTTAAGAGTCTAACAAATAAATATTTGGGAGAAAAACATTCTGTTAAGGAATCAACATTCATGCCTATTTAAGAAATTCCTAAAGTCCCTTAAACATCTACTGTCATATAAGACTTCCTACAAATTTCTTTGCATTCTAAAGGACGTGCTTAACAGAAGATTCAGCAAAAGATACCAGTTCACACAATACATCAAGAAGGAGGAAAGACAGAAATAATATTTCTGTTATTTCTATACCTAAAAAACCAAATTAGAACAAAAATGGTCTTTCCACATTCTCAGTTCAGGTCCTACTTAGAGAAAAAAAAGGTCAAGCGAGAAGCTTCAAACATGTAATATGCCCACCATGGCTTCATCACCCTCACTTGCCCTCTGTTAGGACCTTCTGCTGATGGAAGAGAAATACTGAGGAGAGACTGTTTTATGAGTTGAACCTGTGATTTTCTCTTTTCTTAAGAGTTTTTTTCTCCTTTTCAGAATTACGTCATCCCTGCAGGTGATATGCTGATGTTATCACCATATTGGTTACACAGGAATCCAAAATATTTTCCTGACCCAGAAATGTTCAAACCTGTAAGTTGTCACTCTGAGTGTGGGTATTTTGCTGTCTTTTCTCCTCTTCACTTATTTCACAACAAAAGCACACGGACAAATCGGCTTAAAGCTGGGTATTCCCCATTGTCTGCAGGTCGGCCTTGTATACAGAGATGTGCAAAAAAAGGAGGAGCCTGTAGGAATAAGCAAGATTTTAAAGTTCAGTTATATATTCCAAACAATATGGTACTACTTTTATCACTTTGATCTTGATTCAAAGCCCACCGTGGAAAGACCCCACTGATTTAACTTTTGAACCCAACTCCAAGAACTCTCCTCTCCCTGTTATTTGTTTGTGTAGCTCGTCTCCATGTATTTACCCAGGCTTATTGGTCTTTCCAGTCAGATGATTTCTGGTAGGTATTAGCTCTTCTAATTCAGTAGCTCATCTAGAGTTTCTTGATTATCATTCCACTCCAGGTGGCCGTGTGGGCAGGCTTGCAACTGCTCTTTTTAGCCCCATTGGCTATAGAACTGTTCATCTTTTTTACAGAAATACATCAAAGAGCAAGTTAAACAAAACTTCCCTTCTAGAAAACTCTTCACCAATTTGAAATCCCTCATAACAATTTCTGCCTCTTCGAAACCCTAAGCAGAAAACTTGATGCATCAGCTTATTTCTTTAGAAAATCTATTCCTAAAAAGCAAGCTAGCTAAATTTTTAGAAACTCGCCCTTTTTTCCAAGAGGAATAGGTGAGTACCCCTTGGACACTGTCATTACAAATGGTATTGACTTGCTTCATCACCAATGAGACTTTTTTTCTTGCTTTTGTTGGATTGTGATGCTAACAGGTTTCCTCTTCAGAAAGCTCTAAACAGCCCAAGTTGAAAAAAAAATCCAAAATAAACAAACACAAGATTACATCTTATCATAGAATCATAAAATCATTGAATGGTTTGGATTGGAAGCGACCTTAAAGATCATCTTGTTCCAACCCTTTTGCCATGGGCAGGGACACCTCCCACTCCCACAGGTTGCTCAAAGCCCCATCCAGCCTGGTCTTGAACACCTCCAGGGATGGGGCAGCCACAGCTTCTCTGGGCAACC
>JAOXJK010000023.1:114471565-114483873 GCA_025774025.1 Xenus cinereus
AAAGCCCCATCCAGCCTGGCCTTGAACACCTCCAGGGATGGGGCATCCACAGCTTCTCTGGGCAACCTGGGCCAGTGTCTCACCACCCTCACAGTAATGAATTTCTTCCTGATACCTAATCTAAATCTCCCCTCTTTCAGTTTGAAACCATTACCCCTTGTCCTATCACTGCACTCCCTGATAAAGAGTCCCTCCCCATCTCTCCTGTAGCCCCCTTCAGATACTGGAAGGGGCTCTAAGGTCTCCCCGGAGCCTTCTCTTCTCTAGGCTGAACAACCCCAACTCTTTCAGCCTGTCCTCACAGCAGAGGTGCTCCAGCCCTAGGAGCATTTTCACACCCTCCTCTGAACCTGTTCCAACAGGTCCATGTCCTTTCTGTCCTGTTTCGGCATGAGTCTGCTGGGAATCCATGCTGCAGGCTGGACCTCGGGCCGTGGAGCTGCGTCAAGCCTTGCCTCTGTGGGGCTACCAGATTTAGCAACTCTCTAGCAGTCTAGAATCAGTCATGACAATATTTGTCCTGAAAGACAGGACATATTTTTATTAAAGTGTAGGCTTTTGGCAGGAAAGATGTACCTGTGCTTGACAGCCAGGGAGATACCAAAGAAGGAGGTGAGGAAGAGTGGGCTTGACTCCGGGATCCCGTGACTGTGTGACTGTGCTGGGGTGGATGACAGCTCCATGCACGTCCCATACTTTCCTAGGTAGAAAAAACCAGGGGAGGTGGATTAGTAAAGCCATGTGGTGGTCAAGTGATAGAGCTAAATAGGGTCTTATACCTGGAAATAATTCAGCAGCTTCTGGGAGAGGGAAAGACAGCACTTTCACACTGGGACAGGGTTAAATTGGTATTAAAAGGTCACCATGATACCCTACTCAGGAGTGGATTAACAGTATCTAAATTATTCTTCTTTAAGTGTTTGTCCAGTCTGCTTTTAAATACAGCCATGCTGAATTTCCATGGGGCATTTGTCCTATTACCCCACTCTCCCTACTGTCAGAAAGCTTTTCTGCGCATCAGTAGGGGGAGTCAGAAGGAAGTTTTTATTCATGCTACCACCACAATCTCCTCTCCACAAGCAGGAGATTTTTAGCCCAAAAAGAAAAAAAAAAAAAAGTATATTGACCTATCTTTGTATTTCTACCTTATGTAATGAAGTAGGGATGTTAAAGGGAATGCAGTGAGGCATCCCTCAAAAAACATCTTAGAAAATGCAATGGTTTCTCCTCCAGACGTGCCACAAGCCAGATCCATCTGAGCAAAACCCATGGTTTGGGCTGTTGTTATTCATTTATATTGGGATAAGTAACTCCCATGTCTAAACCAGTGAAACAAATGGTAGGAGTCTTTGTAACGAGCAAGAAGAAATCTAGACTTACGAGAAATGAGCAACAGAACTCTTCAAAATCAAATTTCCTTCAATAATTTTTGGATTTTATTGTATATTAAAGAAGAGTTTCAGGAAAAAAAAACCATGGAAACTATCACATTGCAGCCAAACCTTTTTTAGATGCTTTGAGTGAAGTAGAAACATTTTCCCTGAAATCATATTTCTTATGGAAATCAGACATTTGACAGAAAAATCATCAAAATACGTTGAGTTAAAATTGTTGACCTACTGCAAGTGAATCTTCTCCAGTCAGAACGGTGCAAAGATAACCCATCCTATCAGCAGCCACCTCCCAGAATAATCACAACCTCTTTCATGTCTTCCCTCTAACGAGCCTCACTGAAGGCCCCTCTCGACTGTACTTAGCAGTCAAGTAGTTCAAGTGGTCTCTTTCTTGACGCTGGTAATGGCATTCCATATCTCCTCTGTGCCACTGATTGTCACAGAAACCAGAAGTTTGGGCTTAGCACGTACACCTCCTGAAAATAGATATCTGGGGACCACAAGATATGGCTCTAGCCATTGAGGGGTAAGCTAAAAATAATGACTTCCTTTCGAAAAGAAATGAATTCCAAGGCCCCAGCTCTGTGTGCGCTTAAGCGCTGTGCCAAGCAAAACTCAACTTAAGCGTGTGTTTTGCTTTATGCAAACACTTAACATGGATTTGCAGAATAAGAATGGATTTCAATTTAAGCACATGCTTAAGTGCTTTGCTGAACCAGGGTCCAAATGCCTGGGTTGCTAACCCCTTGTTTACAGTTAGTCTTGGCATCTGTGTCCTAAGTTTAAAGATATACAAGGGTTAGTGGAAACACTGAGGTAGCTTTGCTCATTTTAGGTGAAACTGGCAGACATCACGGGCTTTTAGGAAAAACATTTTTTTTTTTTTTTTAAACGGTCACATTAATAGCATCAACCAGTAGGCTTTATTGGCAGCGAGCATCTTTCCCAGTTATTTGGTACATTCTAAATGTGTGGCTCATCACATGGCAGAAAATACTTCCTCTCCACCGGTATGCGGTGGAAGGGGAATTAAGATGCAAGAAAGGCATTCAGGAGATAGCAAGCGTTTAATTGAACCAACCAAAGAGAAGCTTTCATCATGTAGCCATTCGGAATGACACTGGGCATGCGACTGATTGGCACAGCGTTATTTTTTTTTTTTTTCACTTTGATCATAAAATTACTAGGAAAGGCTTAATGGAGTTATAAATATCTTGTTTCCATGAGAGTCCTGGGAAGATAATTATAGCACTGAAGTCTTTACAAAGACAAAGCATTTATAAAATGATATTATCTGAGGACTCCAATGGATAATGCAGGGAATTCTGCCCTCTATTCCCAGCTCTCCCGTTGACTCATTGTGCTTTTTGGGTGAATCACTCCATCCCTCAGTGACTCAGTTTCCTCATCTATACATTGGGGTAATAAGGATAATTGCCCACTGCTGCAAAGTCTGTATGAATTAAAAGTTTTAAGTATTGCTCCTCAGAGCACTCAAGCCTGTTCGCTCCTAGTAATGGATGTCTGTAAGACCTTGAATAAGTTTCTTTCCTGAATGGAACTGTCAGATTGGTGTTACTGGGGAATGATGTTACTTGTAGAGTTACAGCCAAACAGTCAGAAGAAATATTTTAAATCTCTTGGTTCACACTTTCTAAGATGCTGATGAAACAGCTGTCCTCCCAGACTCTTCAGAAATATTCTGTTTCTAATGCAAAGCTTGGAATTTAAAGGCTATGGACGAGTTTCTTGTGGCGTTAAAATACAACACTCTTTCATAAAGCCAACCGCTACAGAGGAGCATGACCTCCAGGGCTGCGTAGCAGCCACCTGTGAGATAGGAACTACATCTATGCTCTCGCTTCCCTAAGTTGTGTCGGGCTTTTTCACTCACGAACTGCTTTTACTGCATTAGAAATTTGATGCATCATCTTTCCCGAGCACCACGCAGAATATTGAACTAACAAGCATCGAAAGAGCTTAATATACAAGCCCAGTGCAATTATTACTGTTAAATCTTTGCAGCTTTGAAAAAGACAAGCGAGGAAGGAGTCACGGGCCCGAGCTCTGGTGGGGTACTATGTCTGAAGGGGATAACACGCATTTTGGATGTGAAAACGAGGAGTTTTCTCATTCTCGATACTGTATTTCCCATTGATAGCACTGTAATTGCCCTTGCTGTGATTCCAAAAGGCAGCTGATAGATTTGGGAGAGATCAGAGCTGAATCAGAAAGTTGATGAAAACATGGCTAAGCCTGGCAGGCCCTGGGGACAGTCTGGTTCGCTTGGGAAAGGGAATGCTCAGAAGTGCACAGGCTGAGGATACTGAAATTCAATAATGGATGGGCCTTCAGAGCTTGCTGTACCTTTCTGCAGCAGGCTGAAATGAAAAAAAGCAGATTCCCAGCTGAAATGAGGTAAAAATACAGACCAGGAAATGGAATTGTTTTACCAAGGACTGCAATTATATTTCTATATTAATAGTACTGAAAAAAAAACTGCACATTTTTCTGAAACTGAAGCTTTTGATCAAAATATGTGTATTCCTGGGGTGGAGAGAGGAGGGAAAGGCAACCTGATTACTTCTCAGAAATCTGCAAAACATAAATCAGAAAAGTCTAAAGGCCTAAATTCTCTATACCGGCATTCGACTTCTATAGAGCAACTTTTAGGTAGTCTACAAAGGCAGAAAACGTCTTTTCTGAGGGTATAATGCCCCACGCAAGGCAGACATCAGATTAGGTAATCACAGCTGGCCAGAGAAGCCTAAAGCTAAGGAGGATCATGTTCTTTTCAAAGTGTAATTAGGGACCGGCAAGATTCGGCATTCACTTTTTCCTGGGTCCTTGCTCCGAGAGAATTACCGGTGATTTCTGTGAACATCTGTCCCAAGTAAGAGCCAAGCAAGGCTCTCTGGATGTAGTCCTTCAGCGCTGCATTTCCAGGCTCCTCTAGCAGCGGGGTCTTGCACTGGTAAAGTGGGCACGGACCCAAAGACAGGGCTCTGCCACTCTTTCTCGTGTCAAAGGTCTCAATCGTAGCTAGACCCGACTTTTTCAATGAAACACGGAAGTTTCAGTGGGTTCGCAGCGTTGGTCTTTGTTATTGCTGCTACAGATCCAGAGGCAACTTCAAGGCACTGCCCTTTTATCTGGCCTTTATTCTGAAAACCATCATCGCTCAAGCGCTTCCCCGTATCGTGACATGGCTGCCCGAGTGCGATCCCCAGGTTAAAAGGAACAGATGAGCAGTGCAAGATCCTTAAGGAGCCCTATTCTTTAAATAATTCATTACGGCTCAAGATACTGCCTTTGACGCTCTTCTTCTGTCCAAATCTTGGTATTAGCATTGACTATTTTAAGCTTGTTTATAGAACTGGAATAATACACAGATAAAAAAAAAGGATGATTATAAGAGCGTTTTCAGGCATTAAACCTGAGGTTTGAAGTTTCTTTTTCTAAAAAAATAAACCAAAGAATGTTTTACTGTCTGAGAACCTGGCAACTGGTCTTTGCTTACCACCAACTGAAATTAAGCACCACTTTGTTAAAAGCCAGCCTCCTCCCAATGATCTGGTTGTTCTTTAAAATAATAAAAAGACCCGAATCAGCAGGAGACGGTTATACTCTGTCAACATATTCAGCCTTGCTAAATTTTTCCTGCAGCCTCTGGCCTTGAAGTCAGGTTCGGGGGTTTGCGGACACGCAGGGTTTGCGCTTGTAGGCATGTGGGGCTGCAGGAACAAATTGGGTAACGACTTCTCCACGTCCTCACAAGCCAGGACAAATCCACGTGACAGAACAGAGCAGAAGTTGCAATCGCTAAAGCATCTGCCCTGAGCTGCCCACACCTGCCAGCTTGGATCTGCACATGACGAGAAACATTTATCCCTCCACGCAGAGACACGCCAGCTTTGGCATCTTTTGTACAGGGGTTGAAGGTGGAGGCCGGGCAAAGGGTGGGAACTGGGGCTGTCCCACCTTCTGGACTCCGAGCATCTCACCGCCTGGATGTCTTGATGGACTGGTTGTCTAAATGGGACATCTCCAGCACAGGTTCTTTCTGCAAACTGACTTCTGTAAGGAATTCACAGCACAGTGGGCTTCTTCCAGAGGTGGCACTGGAGCAGCCCAAGGGCAGAATCTAGACCAGAGGCTCTGTTTCCTCTCTCCTTTCCCTTTTAACTTCCCTTTACTCTTCCCATCCTCTCTGCGAACTTCGCTAATGCCCTTTTCCCCCCTTCCCAGCTCAGCTCGAAGCCCAGCTTACTCTTTCCTTCAGGATTTTCAGATATCCAGGCTGCCAAATATCTGAAAAGCTTAAAGTTGGAGTGCAACACTGCAAGGGTAAGACTGGCAGATCAGCGCCTCGGTAGGACATAACGCCTAGATGGAGTTGCTGTCTCTTCTGGAGCTCTGTCACGCATCCAGGAGAGCGGGAGGAAGGGGTAGAGACTTCCCTCTGGCTGATGTGGAAGGAGGACACTCTTCAGAGGCTGCTTTGCCACAACGACTCAGTGTCGGGGAAGCTGTGACTGCCCAAGTGTCACGAAGACCGCTTCCATGTTGCCATCTCCAGTGTTCACCTTGCACAAGGGCTGGCAGAACGTAGGCGCTGGCACCATCTAGGGGCCAGCTGCCAATCACTGATGTATTTCTAGAAGATCAGTGTTGTAATTTATAAAAATAATAATGTAAGCATATACTAATATAATGCGTCTGAAGAAAACATAGCCTAGTAGAAGCACTGAAAAAGGCAGCGTGTGTAAGTCTTTGCTGCTATTCACAAATTGAGGCCCAAAAATATAGTCTCAGTTGTTACTTACCTGCTTGAGCTGCTTATTTTCTATTAACTGAACGTGTGTGTGGTGTCATGTGCTGACTAATAACTCATCATTCACACTCCTCTGCTTCCAATGATATTCCAATTACGCCTTCAACAGTCACCTAAAAGTGTCACAATAATGAATGAAGACTTCGGAAAGAAAAGAATAACACAAAAAGGCCTATGGATCGTTTTTAAGAGAATGAAACACATAAATAATTTTTGATGATCTCTCAATATAAACAAAACTCCTTATTCTGACAGTTTTTAAAGCCTTTCTGTGTCAATCTCTATAATTACGGATAAAGATTAATAAAAGGCAAAGAAATGTAGTACAACAGTATTCTCCATCAAACCTGCCTAGCACTACTTCTCAACAATTAATAAACAATAATTACCACAATATTCACTTTATAGGAACAAGTTGTGTCTTACAGTTGATTACACTCTGTGGCTTTCTAATTAGTACATGTAAAAATAGTATTTGTAGTACCTTTGTTTTCTTAGTTGTTTACATTCAGAAGCAGATTAAATATGTTCAGAAGCTCCATCTGTATTTAGATACCTAAATAAGCATCTTGATTTTTCAGAGCACCTACAACTCTCAGAGTTGCACAGCGCTTCTGAAAATCAGGCCATTTATTTAGGTGTCTATATTTAGGTACATGAGTTTGAAGCGTTTGGCTTGAGGTCACATAGCTATGGCTCATTGCATTTTTTTTTTTTTTTATTTCCATTTGGGTCACAATGGGCAAGTCACTTCTAATAATTCTCATCACAAATCTAAGAAATAGCAGGAGAGGTGGTAAGAATTACTTACTAAATACCCTCATGACGCTTAGCACTTCCTCAAATACATGAAGCTTTCCTCCCAGAGAATTTAATTCTAAAAAAAAAAGATAGAGATCAGTGCATCAGAAAGGTAAGACGGTATGTTTAGAGACTAAACTTGTGTTCTGGCTAAACTGTGCTCATTTCCTGGATTTTATTTGTTTGGCATCTTTGTCATTCCCTCTATGAGCTTATGATCGTTTTGACAAGCCAGATGTTTTAGCTTCCCGTGTTTTGATTGGGTAAATCCTAGAAACCGAGTGCTTCTACTTGTTAACACATGGCAGCAAACTGCAGTTTATTCTTGAGGAATTTGAGCTGACGTTCTCAGTCAGGCTGCTGAATTCTGACTATTCCTCCAAGACTGCTTTTGAATTTGCATGGTAGCTTGCACAGGCCTTGACCTTAGTGAACCGGTTGTGAAATAAACAGTCTAAGGCTCTGGAGAGAGAAGATCGCTGGGAAAAGGACGTCAAGAGGAAAAGACAACCTTTTAAAGAAACAAGGAAATCAGTTTGTCATCCCTCTGCTTCACCAGGTGAGACACTCCTAGCCTGGGCAGCAGGTAGATGCACCATCAGCAATTCACAGAGCATTCCCTTCATTTCACACGGAGACGGTGGCTGAGCAGGAACAGGCAGCCCACAGGTGACAACAATCATCTTAAATACCTTAAATATATTTCAACAAAATGAAAACCTCCTCACCTTTCAGCATCCTCTTTCAAATGGGAGAATTTAAATCTGGCTGTAATATTTCAGATTTGAGAGAACTGAGATCCTACTTTAAGGATGGGGTTTGTTACAGAACAAAAACGCTTTCTTTTTTTTCTTCTTTCTTGAAATGGAGATTGTTTTAAAAGTCAATGAAACCCATTTTTTCCCCTTGATCTATCATGCATCTAGGCTAAAAAAACATGTCTCGGTTAAAAATATTCCTTAACCAGAAATTGGGACATGGCATTTTTGTTGTCTTCAAAACTGAGGGTAAGCTGTAAGATAACAAAGCTCTATTTTGTGTTAGATACGGAATTTTTGCAATGCCAAATCAAAAAGAGGTTTTTTTTTCCAGGCAATTCTCACTCTCAGAAGTGGATGGAAAATGTGAAGACTCTTTATTCCTCTTGTCATTGCTTTAAAAGACTCGAGTCTCCTGTCTGACCTTTGTGTGACCCTGAAGATGCTCAGAAACACCACGGATGTACTAGAGAGAGGGTTTAGGGAGCAACACAGCCCGGTGAAGGGGCTGTCCCTCTGCAAGGCTGGCAGTTGAGGGGTTCCCAGCTCGCTGCCAGAGGTTCTCCCCGCTTGCCTGACCCCCACATACCACATTTGGAGAGAACCAGCATCCCTGTCCACGGCGGAAGCTTGTGCTTCTCTGCACCTCCAAATCCCCAAAGAAGGAAAGGGCCCAGCTCCGTCATCGACCTGCTCATGGAATATCACGTGCAAGGGCATTGCAGGCACCGAAATTTTACAGCAGGTGAAGGATACTCTCCTCTTCTGCAGCAATTTTTAATCAGTGCAACTGTTAATCTTTCTTCTTGCACCCAGAGCTGTGCAAAATGTTCTGTAGATAAATGAAAAAAAAAAAGAGAAAAGGAGATGACCTTTGCTTTACACATTTTTCTTTAAACATCTGCAATATGTTGTATCTAAGCTGCTTTGCAATTGCTACACACGTACAGGATGGAACTGAAGAGGTGTCGAGGCAACGTTGTCTCTGTACTGAGTGCCTGGGCGATAAAATAGCAGATGAAATTCAGCGGCGATAAGTGCAAAGTAACGTACACGGGAAAAAATAACCCTAACTAAACATACATAGACACTGGCTCGAGCTATCGCTTTTGCTGTGGGAGATCTGGAGGCTGAAGTGGAAAGTTCTCTGAAAATGTTGGTGTGGGGCTAGGAAGTGGTCAAAAAGGGGAATTGAAGGTTAAGAATTAGTAGCTCCCCCCTTAGATGACAAGGAGACCCCCAAAGTCATAGGACTCTATTGCTCATATGCTCAGAGTTCTGAATCCCTCGGCCAGGCAGCTCCTGCCTCTCCCAGATCCAGCAAAAATCCAATAGTCATTTTAGTAGAATCAAAGTTTTAAAAGAAGCAGTGTTTTCTAGTAAAATTAGAAAGGATAGAGAGGATGGTGACAAAGTTCCACACTGGAAATAGAGAAAACCACATCAGCTTAAAAGAGGGACAGCTGAAGGGAAATCCAATTAAAGTCTGGAAAATAATGATGGTGAGAAGATCAAAAAATAAATTTCATTTACTGCCTCTATAACAAAAGAACACTTAATAAAACAATCAGGAAGAAGACCTGAAATTGTTTTTACGCAATGAAGAATTACCACGGCACATTGTGGAAAGCAAAACCCCCAAATGGGCTCCAAAATAGTTAAGACAATCTCCTAGAGAACAGGACCACCGGTAGCTCCTAATAATAGTAGCTCGGATAAAACTCTGAGTTCCAAATGTCCCTACCTCTCTAATTTCTGGAAAATTCTAAGGTAAATAGGAGAAGAATACAAGGTCTATTTTTGCACTGTTTTACTAAGCATCCAGTCTTGGCTGCTGGAGACAAGATACAGAGCTGGATGGATCCAACTGTGTTTTTATATTCTAAAAAAGTAACAGAAACAATCAAGGGTATGCTAATGCTGATAGAGTCAACATTAATTTTACTTGCTTTATCCACTCTAATCTCCAGACTCAGCCATTTGCAAGAAATCATAATCCATATCTGGCCAAAGAATCTGGGATTATCTCAGTGAGCCGAAACGTAAAAGAAGCAGCGTTGCTTCTGGAGAATCTACAGATTTGGAGCCATTACTGACTCATTTCTGCTGAAAAGAGAAAACTTTCTCGCCAAAAGCTCCCTCAAATGCTGCAGGAGTGAGTCAGTGTTTGTGTTTTGATGATCAGAAATCAGCATAACACAGGGGGGGCAAAGTTCTTTTGGTTACAGCACTTTATTTATGTTGAAATTCACATTTGAGAGGCCACTTTTGCTTACAGATGAAATCTGTAGATAAGAAGCAGGTGCAGACAGAAGATAAGGAGCGGCTCAGGATTGGGATGAGATGGGCTAAGCCTGTGCTTGGAGATACCAGTAACAAAACTCCCACTGGGTTCCGTGGGAGTAGGACTGCAGCGCTGCTCGCAAATCTTGCAAGCAGCAGCTGTTTTATCACCTCCCCCGGTATCCTTCCCAGAATTTGAGCTTCCTCCAGGTTTTGGCACTCTACAGCTACTTGGGTTGTGGGATGATGCCCACGGCATTTAGGAAGCACAGGGTGCCTACTCCGGCCGCGTGGCCTGAATAGCACTGGGGCCTGAGTGGGTAAATGGTGCGGATCCAAGAAGGACGTTCTCTCAGTTACTCTTTCCTTTGTAGCACCGCTTTTCCATGTCTAAATAATATCATATTTTGTGATCTTTCCTAATAGAAATCTTGAATGTTTACAACAGGTATTATTAACAACCCTGCAATTGTTGCCGTTCTCACTATTATCAAATTTGAAGGACGTTTTTACTGCAAACACTGGAATTTGGGTCTTTTTCCCCATCTTAGCAATAATGTCTGGATGCATATGAAAGCCAAAGTATTGACTTAGGCATTCCTGATTTTTCCTGAACACGGATTAGCTTCCTTTCATAACTGTAGAGACTCCCATTTTACTACAAGGAAAGCGTAAGTCAGGGCAACTTCATGACAATGAAAATATTTTTCCCAATACGAAAAACAATAAAACTTGTGCCTGGCTACCGTGAACAAGACACAGTTAAGAGGTATGGGGATAAGAAGACACAAGGAAATTGTATAACACAAAATGTGGGACAGAAAAAGCACGGTGGATGCTCTTCCTACTCAGAATATTAAATAAGATATCATGCAAAGGGAATGCATGTAAGTGAAGACAAAGGAAGATATCCTACCAGGTTTAATTCTTAAAACAAAAATCCAAACAACGAGCATATCATCTGATTTAAAACCTGATTACTTTACATTGTGACATCTTTGGTTCCTTAGCTTGCTTTCTCTTCTGCACAGTGCCTAAAGCAATAAAATCACGGTCAGGGATTCATATTTTAGGCACAAGGATAAAACAACAAGTAATATTAATTACTACCATCCATTACCTATTATGTATTAAAAAAGTAGGACCAAAGAAAAAAGCCTGGAAGGTGTTTAAGGCATCAAGGCATAAGACAGTCCTTAGTTAATGGGACCAGGAAGAAACTCTTCCGTTGCAAACACAACACTCTACAATGTATTGCTCTTAGGTATTTGCAGAGATGAGGTGGGATACAGTATTGATCGCATTCATTACAACAGCTTTTTCTGCTGTTATTGGAACGTGCTGCTATAAGTGGCACACATCTTTTTATATATTTTTATCTAATGGAGAACTATTCCTTCCACGGATTTTTTATAGGGTATTTAATAATTATATGTGAGTCTTCTAGCTCTCCATTATATTCTATAGATTTTCAAAGCCGTCTTTACAGAAGCCTATTTACATTTCTGTATCACGCTATTGATTAAATCCCTCTGTATTACATTCCAAAGCAAAGAGACCGCAGAAAATCAGCATTAGCCTCTGACGCTTAGCAGTCTCGGATGTACAGCTGGAAGAGAGAAAATAGCCCTTCTTTTAATAAAGCACGCCTCGGGGGCATCTGAATGCTTTCTCTTCTTTTTAAAATCATGACTGCTTTTTTTTTTTTTTTTTTTAAATCATGGCCGTGGCCTTTTTCCACTGTAACCCTGACATTCCTTAAGAGTTCTAAAAATGCACCTTCTGTAGCGGGGAGATACGCTTTATTCACCTGTTAGTCTGAAGAGATGGAAGACAACTCGATCCATTCCAGAAGGAGCTCCCTTCAAGGGTCAGTTTGCTTACTGGAAGCCACAAGTGGGAATGGTGGCTGGGAGCTCCATCCCCCAGAGGGAATTAGACCCCCTACAAAATCACCATGGGGGGCATTAGGAGGTTTGTCACTAAAATTATGGCAAGGTGTGCAGGCACTGTGTGGGCATCCATCCCATCGCTTCTCTCTGCATCCCACCCCACCTATCTCCATCCCACCTCTCCTCTACCCCATCCCACCCCTCCTCACCCCCATCTCACCTCACTTCTCCTCACCCCATCCCAGCCCACATCTCCCTACCCTATCCCTCCTCACCCTCATCCCATCCTACATCTCCCTACCCCATCACCCACAACTTCACCCCATCCCCCCCCCCCACACCCCCC
>JAOXJK010000023.1:114485406-114540704 GCA_025774025.1 Xenus cinereus
GTGACTGACCGTGCGGGGCTGTGGGGGGCGGTGCGGGGCAGGGGGAGGTGAGGTGGGGGCTCCGCAGCCTGGCGGGCAGCGCTCGGCTCAAAGCAGGTGGGGGTTCGAGGGATGCAGAGCTGTCCCGGGGCAGGGCTGTGTTTCCTCCTTGGAAAATTTAAGGTTTTCCTCCTTGGACACCGTAAGGCTGGTGTGAAGGATGCAGTGAAGCCCGTATCCCCGAGGGACAGTCTTCTTGGGCTGCTTTAAAGTTAGATGCAGCGTCCTACACCGATGCTGTACGATGCTTATGTAGCAGGTAGCTCTCTTTTGTTTATTTGTTTGTTTTTTTCCCTTTCCGCCTCTCCTAGGCTTTTCTGTATCCCTTTAAAAATGTTTTGGTCCCTTTTCAACTTGAGTTTGGAGTCTAATTTCACCAAAGGGAAACATATGATGGGTTTATACAACTGAAATAAATAATACAAATAGCTTAACCAGGGGTTATGCTTTACATGAGCTTCTGCGTTAGGCTTTCAAGATCTGCACTTATAAATAGGTTTGCTCTTTGTGTTGTTTACCTAGCTAGAATGGTTGTCCTGTTGAAAAGGAAAAGTCTTTTTCTATGAAAACACAGAATTATTTTAAAGAAATTGCTACATTTATTGTAGCAGTAAAACTAGATGGCATGGTTACATGTCATTCCTGAACAGATGGAAGTCTGAATACCGTGAGAATATAAAACAATCAGGAAAAACTACAAATGCATCATGGTAAACTAGGACAGAAGAAGATATTCTGTAGAATATCAACTCCCATAACTGGTAACTTTTTCATTTTTAACAGCAGGAACTGTACGGAGGAGTTAAACTTCTGAAGAGGAGTTGTCACCTATGTCATCTAGTTTGTCTGTCCTCTTCCGAATATTGTAGCGTGTATTCAGGTTGAGTGGCTTGGTTTGTCACTGTTTGCATTGAAAACGCTTGTCACTGCACTAGCATCCTTAATGCTTTTTAAGTTATGAATTACTTGTGTGTAAAGTCATTTTCAAGGGAACTTGGAAATTTTATTCCAAGCCATCACCAGTGCCCTGAGTATCTTCTAGGAGTTAAGCTCTGTAAACCGCTCCTATAGTGTGTAGTTCTGACATATGTGGTTTCTTCCTTTTTTTTTTTTCTCCCAACAGGGAAAGGAAAAGCAGGTCTTGGTAAGGACTGGGGTATAGTCATGAATTTTATGTTACAAGCCAGAGGGCTATTAAACGAGTGTTCCACTGACCCCTGTGCGAGGTGACAGATCTGGCTGACGGCCAGTGACGTTGTAATACTGTGTGCCCCTTATAAAACTGGCTCGCTCTAAATAGAGTGGCATAGAGGCCAAGTGAAGGTAATCGGAAAGCTTGTTCTGGTTTCTTTGGGTTTGGGGAGGGGTTTTTTTGTTCTTTGAATACCTTAATGGTACTGTGGTAATTTTAGTCGTCGATTAATCATAGCCCAGCTTCTTGTCCTTAAGAACAGGATGCAAAATCTTCAGGCCTGGTGTTGGTCGCTTCAAAGCAGCATCTTCCTACTGTGGAATGGGGCTGGGGTCTCTTGCCTTGGTAGGGTTGAGCACCGGTGTCTGCTGGCTTGTGTTCTCCAGGGCTGGAGACAGAGATAGCTTAGCAAGCCAATGCTGGCCGAGTTCCTTTACTGGTCCAAGGATACATCCCTGGCACGGGAGGCAGAGCTCAGCCTTCTGAGCAATAGGCAGGTCTTGAACTGCTTGAGCTGGCCAGCCCTGCTTTCGGATGAATAAAAGTGAATAGTCCCTTCGGATGTTAAAAGCTTCCAAAAATAGTTGCAAAGTCTCAGCTAAATTTAATACGGCTAGAATGTCAATGGAAAGGATTAGAACGTTTGGGATTTGCACCAGTTAGCGTTTTAAAAAAAAATAATAAAATCCTCTTCCTCACATCTCTCACCTCTGTAAGAGGAATCGTGGAGATTTGACACTATTTTTGTGTGGAGCTAACCAAATTGGAGTTAAAATATGAGTGGGCTTCACTGTACCAGTAATTTTTATTACTGTAAGGGGAATAGTCATTGCTCAGGTGGGAGATGCAGAGGTGATGGTTGAGGGAAGGGGGGGACTATCATCGGTATTGCTTTTGAGACTGCAACAGTTCATTAATCCTGTCACCTGAGGTCCTGTTCTGCTCTTTCTAATTAAGTAAAATGTCTCCATTTAAGTCCATGGGAGCTTTCTGTAGTGAAGAATTAGCACCATATAAAAATAATACTAATCTTCAGTGCTCATTTTGCAGAATGGAATGAAATTTCAGTAGGTTACTGCTGTCTGACCTTCCCTGTTACACTCTTGCCTTCTGCCAAAGTCTTCACTGTGGGTCCAGTTGACTTCAGCAAGAGTTGTATCCTTATGTTAATGCTACAGAAACTGGTACTCTGCTTTCATTGGGTCAGCAATGAAATTTTAAGTAAAAAATGACTGTTTCAGTAAAAATTTAGTGGATTTGATTCCTCCCCTGCCTCTTGTACCCCTTTGAATTATGGTAAAACTTGCTCTTTGGGTTATTTTTTTGGTGTGGTGGGTTTTGTTTTGTTTTAATAGGAGCAGAGGTGGAATCTGTACAGTTTTTCTGGACCCTTCTAGAAAAACAACTGCAACTTTTCTCACTTTGTTTTTTTCCCCCAAATTTTCTTAATTCCTGTAGATTACCGTTTCCAGGTTTGCACTCAGGACTCAATAATACTTTTAGTTTATAGTGATTATATTTAAAGCTTCTATTTGTAACATTTTGTTTGCTTTATTCTATTTTTAGTCATGTTGTTTGTCATGGCAAGCAGTGTTTAATAAAAAAAAGTAAAGTTTCCTAGCAATTTCAAGAGATACGTGCCTGTTTCTTGATGTCCCTCGGGGATTCTTTTAAAAAAAATAAAACAAACCTCTTAAGACAGGAAAATGGTGACCAAGGAAATGCCTTATTAGTTTCTATAAAAACAGTGGATAAATCTATACGTGCTTGGTGATATATAAGGCACTGGTCCATTCAAACACTTCATGTGCTCATGTTGTCTTAACTTCAGCTGAGGTTTTGTTGAATTCTTTCCTCTGTAGGGTTCTAACTTCATAACAAGATGTACATCTTTGCTCTTTGAGTCTTACGCTAAAAAAAGCAATACTTTCTGATACCAGTTTTTCAAAAGGAAACTTTAGGAAACCATTGCTATTTGTCAATGAATATAATTTTCTGCTGGTCTGTGTTAATTTTAGAGGTGTACCGTGCCTAAAAATAGGTAACAGAATGAATGCTTGGCTCCCACCTGGAATCTCTACAGAGCTTTGGGCTGCAGTATCTGCAGGGTTGAACACTGACAGGACCTAATCTGTCCCAGCAGGAAGGGTGCTTGCTTCACGTTTTGAACTATCACAAATTACAAGCTCTTGCAGTCCTTGACCACAGGGGGAGAAACTTGAAATTACTTAAATGGGTGTAAAGTGACGCAAATTGTGCATATGAACGGCACAAAAGAAGTGAGGAGGAGATTCCACACAGGGTCTGGAAGGGTAGTGGCTGGTTTGGTTTTCCAAGGGTTAACAGTACTTTTGGGTACTCTAGTCTGTGTAATTTGTCAAATTTGTCAAAACCCTACACCAAATTCAGAAATAACATAGAAACACAGAATATATATGGGTGACCTTTATTTCAAGGGGATAAACGGATGTGGGGAGCCATCAGCATTAGCTGGGGGTGGCATGAGCTTGGGCTCAGGTTTGTTTATGTCTTGGTATCTCAGATTGCTAAAGGGAACAATCCTGCCACGGAGTTTGCGAGTGCGGTCCCAGTCAAGACCTTGGTGAATGAATTTAACATCAGTGTTGATGCTGGATGATGCTTTAGTGTATTATTTTTTTTATGGTGTTGGCACTTTTTAAATTCTGTATGACAGCTTCTCATAACTGAAGTATTTGAAAAACTTTCTGATTTGGGAAGAGACAAGCAAATGCACAACTCAGATTCAGCTCGTTAAATTTTAAAATTGAGTACAATTTACACTTATGTGTGTGCCTTTCTACTTTTTTTTTTTGATAATATAAAAGGGATCATAAGAGGGGGGGAGTTAACTTATTTTGTCAGAAGCTGTGGAAAGGAGCTCTAATATAAATGGGAATATGATCCAGTGATTGTAGTATAGTTACGTAAAAGATGACTTTTAATTGGAGTTATTTTATATGGCAATCCAGTTCATGGATTATACATGATTTAGAATTAATTTAAGGTATTTGAAATGGAAATTCTTTTGCTCTAAATTAGTAGAATAATTGGAAAGAGAATGTTTTTTGACAGAGATCCTGAAGTGGCAGGTAAATTCAAAGCAGCTACAGAACACTACCAAAAACAAAGCACCTGAGCCTTAAGGTGTTAGACAGATACAATACAGGATATGTAGTTATGATTTGGTTTATGTGCGTGTAGCATTATTTATAATGCAGAAAAAGGTAAGATTTCCAGCTTGCAACTGTCTGAAGATAACTTCTGATATGGTGACTTATTATGAAGTTCCTGCAGAGCTGTGAAAACTTAGATTATAATTTCATGAATGTTTTCAGTAGGTTAGTTGCTGAAAAGTTCCATCCTAACTCTTGCTGTCACTTGTCCATTTCCAAACTTGGCCCTTTATTTTTTTTTTTCTGGTTACTACAAATATTTATGCAGCCCTGAAGTGAATCGGGTCAGTTATCTACTTAATGGAGTTAAACCCAAAGGTTATTCCTTAGGCCCGGTCTTTTCCTGTAGCTGAGTGACTTTGTGCAGTTGTGCCTCGAATCCGAGCAGGAGATGCTTTCTCCGTGACAAAAGGTAGCGTGGGGCCTGTCTCTCTAGGAGGTGGCTGGTGTTGGAAGTGAGAAGCCCGAGGTGTGTGACACATCGTGTTGCCTTTTTTTGCCAGAAGTGCTAGTTTGTCCCGTCGGAGTCTGAACTTACAGCCCGAGGGCTTCGAGTGTGCTACCAAAAGTTGTTGATTCAACTGTGTTTGTCCCCTCTGATTATTGTTGAGCTCCGACTCATAGGCAGTGTATTTCTCTTGGGGAACATATATATATTTTTATTAGTGAGATTTCTATTTTGATTGTGGTGCTGCGCTTGATACTGTGCAGCACATGGCCCATGTATAGCAAAGTAAAACTTGTGAATCAATGATTATTCTAGACAGATGTTCTTAACTGCGTGGGTCCCATCTTGAATTAGGCAGAGGATTTAATAATTAGGGTATTGTCATTTGACTTGCCAGTGGAGGGAACGCTGATCAGAATTCTGGGTATATCTTAAAGTGCAGAAGAGGCAATGTGCGTATATACACACGTACCTACAAATCTTGCAAAAGAGATGGTCAAAAGGCAAGTGAGACAGTGACTTGCTTAAAAAGACCTGGTCAATACCCAGGTCCCACTGAGCAAATCTGTCCCAAGAATTGACTGAAAAAGGAGCAAACTTCTCTTGTTAAGGAGCTCTAGCAGAGCAAATCTACTACCACGTAATGTAAGAGTATTTATTGATTTCTAATCTCAGGTGGAACTTTGAAGCCTATATGTTGTAGAATCACTTGCTATAGTGTATGCTTATTTCCTTATTGCCAACTAAGATGGCTGAAAATCTGAACTTTATCATTGTAACTTAAAATATTGTTGTGTTTTGTTGCTTCTCATAATGGTTTTCCTTAATGCTTAAGTTAAAAGCTTCCTTTCCTATCTAGTATCTTATAATATGGCTCTACTAGGAGGAAAAAAAGCAAAACACAACAGTTTAGTGAAGAAAACCGTAGGCTTTTCTGACTTCTGTTGATAGATTGAGATTCTTTACTTCTCTGCACACCCTAATAGCTTGGTCGTGCATGGGGGAACAGGATGTATGAAATCTGTTAGCTGCCATGGAGTTATCTTTAACTTCACTATCATACTTTTCAGTGAAAATGAAGCTTATTTATTAGTCTAAAAAGTACAGGTTAAGAAACCAACTAACGTAAACAGAGATGTGTATGGAAAACAAACCAATGTACTGTATTGCCTCTCTTGCTCTCCTCTGACTCCCAGTTCCGTTCAGCCAGCAGATTCCTGCCTTGTTATATCCTAGAGCATCCTTGTACATCTTAAACTTCACTGCTCCCGGTTCCATTTAATCTCCCCTCTTCTCACTAGAATACTTATTGAGTGTTAATTCATAATCTGAATTCCTTCAACTTTTGAGTATCAGCTTGTGTCATCTTCGTCCTCTTGAGTCTGTTGTGTCAAGCTGGCTTTGAAACATCCCTCTCTGCTGAGTGGGCTCTTCCAGCTTCATGCTTTGGGGGAAGAAGGGTTTTACCTGGTGTGACTATAAAATTGTGACTATAAAACTACTGACTGCAAGTAGTTTGCCCGTTGTGAATGAAATTCTTCACGCTCACTGGCGAAAGTCTGCTCTGCCATGTGAATTATATTTTTGTAACATACTGGGATTGAGGGTTTTATTTTCATTAACCTCAAAGCAATGAATCTCATCTTGACACAGGCTAGACATGGTGGCAAACACACTTAGAGATGATGTATTTGCAGTAGATGATCTATTAATATTTTCTGCTAGAGTGGTGACACCTTCTGAATTTACGTTTCTTGCCCCGTGGTGGCTGCTGTGGGGACTTCTTTATGCTGCTCACCTGGGTATGTTAACTCTGAAATGTGCAGTAACACGAGGCTGAAGTGAGTTGGTTCAAACATCAGGGGCAATAGTGACACTGAGTTCCTACTACATAGTGTATGCTCTTGAAGCTGTAGCCACTCCACTGTCATCTGTTCAGGCTTTTTTTTTTTTTTAATTTAGAATTTAAATTCTAATTTAAAGTTCCTAAGACGCAAGTAGTTGGAGGTAGTTGTGTTAGTATCAGACTGAGCTGGTGAAAATACTAGTGTGTATTTGATAGTCTAAAAAGCTGTCCTCAGGTTGACACAATAAAAAGAAGTAATTGGCCTGAGGCTTTCATACCACACCTGCTTCCTTACAGCACTGCATCCTGGTTGGCTTTAAGCCCCTCCCTCATAAATTACATGCATAGAGCACAGGACTAGGAAACTATTCTGTTTTTAGCTGTGTAACATATTTTAGTACCTGGAAAAGGAGGACAGCTAAGATCCTGTGACCTACCAGCTCTCTGCAGATCCCTGTATGCACTGTGAGTGGTATTGCTGCACAGCACTTACCTCTGGACAAGGTCCCGAATTATCCTGGTCTGACCTTGTTTTTTGGATGGGGTGACCTCTGCAGGCCCCTTCCAACCTTGGCTGTCCTGACTCATACTGGATAATAAATCTGTCTTTTTTTTATCGCGTGATTTGAGTGGTAAGTGTGGACACAGTGCTCTGAACTGATACTTTTGAGCATGACTTAAACTTTTTCTCTCGTGGACTTTTGTCATTAGCCCTGAGACTTCAGCAATAACAATTACTGACATTTCCTTGACATAAGGTTATGGAACGATGTGCTCTGTCATCAGCCAAATGTCACTTCAGAGCAGCAGCAGCAGCAATAAGGTTATATGAAAGGCACAGGCGTGGCAAATTAGCTCCATAATTTAGCTTTGCTTTACTGAGATTAAGTGTAATAAGCCCATAGGGTTTAATTTTGGCCGCTAGTCCTAAATAGTGTATTTGAACTAATATTTACAACTATTTATAGACAATAGCAAGTCCGCAATAGAGCAAGGGCAAATCTGAAACAGATGAGCACACTGTGTTTATGTAACTCCTAAACTCCTTATGTGAGGAGGAGAAAGAGCAGCCAATGATTGCGTGTTGGCATTAAAAGAAACAGAAATATAAGGGAATCGATTATTCCTCTGCATAGCTTCTAGTCACCTTGCTGGAGCTCTGTAGAGGTTGATGCCCAATACACCTGTACTAAGGACTGATGAATACCTGAATTTATACTAATTAACACACTGATAATTGGACCTTTACTTATTCTGCTTGGCTGGTATGAAGTTTACTCTTGTCTCAACAGCAGAGATGCTGTTTGATGTGTGGGCTCGTTACTTCTGTGTGTCTTAAAATTATCTTTCTACTCTGGGTAAAGACTCAAGTCAGCACGATTTCCCTAAAAGGTGGTGAGAATCTCCTCTTGAGCCCACTCTTCCCTTAGCTTTTTTTATTTGCTTCCCAATGTGATTAAGATACAAATAAAGAAATTGCTAATGGGCATGGAAAAACTGGGTGCTCTCTATCTTTAAACTGTAGAAAAAATTGGCTTCATTATTTGTAACAGTGATGTGTCTTAGTAGTTCTGTTTTTTGATGATTCTGCATTCATGCTGCTTTCCAAACAGGTCTTTTTTTATGTAATTTTTTTTAATGTAATTTTTAAAGTTATTTTCCTTTTCTTCTTACCCAGTTCATTACACTTTCTCTCAAAGTTGACTGCAACCTCAGAAGCAGCAGCCTGCCTTCCCAGTAACAAACATGACTCTCTCAAACCCAAATACAACATAGTATTTTCCTTTAGGGCAAGGGGCACTTAAGTAATGCCTTGCTTCTGGTTGTCTTCAGCAGCTTGTGCTGATATGGTTGGATTTTTTCAGTGCTTATAAATGAAACTAAAGCAAATTCCCTATTTGAGCCTCCGTGAAGCTAGTCTTAGTTCCCTTTTTCAGAGGTCAATTGTTGCCTTAAAATAGAGTGATATATTCTTTCTACAAACTAAGAATTTCTGTGTTAACTTGTGTATGTGATATTTTTAAAAGTCTAGTGTAACTGTGTCTCTCTTCTCTGTGCTGCCAGGGATGAGGGAAGACTCCTACTTCTTTGGAATGCGAGGCCTCGGTCACTATGGCTGCATCCCGCAGGACGGAGGACAGTTCTTACTCTACTCTATAAATGGAGACAACGATTTAAAGAGGTGTTTTGCAGAGGAAGATTTTCATGAAATAATTGACTTCAACGATCTCCCAAATTCTCTCTTTGCTTGTAATGTTCACCAGTCTGTGTTTGAAGATGAGGACAGTAAGGTACAGTCTCAGTTTCCATATTTGCAATGTAAAAGAAACATATGCCTTGTGTTGGTGTTTATTGCAGTTTCAATGAAACAGATTTATCTGTCTTGTACAAAGAAACTGGATCACAAACATGACTTCTTTCTAAGCCATTATGTTTATTTCAAGAGCTTAACAGTCTTTTTGTCAACTGCAATAAACAAAAATGTTTTTTATTTGTTCATGTTTGCAGAATACTGAAATGTGGGTACATGTCTTCGTAACAAGCATAGTTGCAGTCACGATGGAGGTAGCAAAGTTAAACGTGAGAGTTTTTCCCACTCCACTTGCTGATCATGTACTACCTGTGGTGGGAGACTGCCTTCCTTGTATTTTCTCATTGAATCATTTAGGTTGGAAAGGACCTTTAAGAACATTGAGTCCATCCATCAACCTAACACTGGCAAGTCCATCACTAGCCATGTCCCTCAGCACCATGTTTATGAGTCTCTTAAATGCCTCCAGAGATGTTGATTCAGACACTTCCCTGGGCAGCCTGTTCCAATGTTTGATAAACCTTTTGGTGAAGAAATCTTTCCTAATATCCAATCTAAACCCCCCCTGGTGCAACTTGAGGCTGTTCTCTCTTGTCCTGGTACTTGGTAAAAGAGATGGACACCCACCTTGCTACAACCTCCTTTCAGGTAGCTGTAGAGAGTGATAAGGTCTTCATTGTTTTAAGTTATTTGAAATATTTTATTTGGAAAAATCTAAAATGAGTGATAGTGAGAACAAACACAAGAGAAACTGCCTGAGAATATTTTTTTTTTTAACTCTGCAATTAGTCTAAAAGACTGTTGAAACAAAGTCCTCCTAAAATTAAAAAAAAATAATTTCAACTTTTGCAGGAAGTGTTCAGCTCCTGTTTCTTAGCCTAGTAAACTTCCTCATGGAGATCACAGAAATGTAAAACTGATAGCTTGGGGCTTTATTTTCTGATGAAATTAGTCTGGGTTAATTGTTACAGGAACATCTGAGGCTACTTGAGTGTCTCATCCAGAATTTTTGGAATTGGAATTTGGAAACAAGCTGGCAGTGGTAAAGTGGGTTTTGGCTGGAACTGGCTGATGAGGTATCCAGATAAAACTACAGATTCACTGGGTCCAAAGGCGGCCAGGTTGAACAAAGGGTCTTTAGTGGAGAAATTACCAGATGACAGGAAAATGAAAGACTTCTAAGGATACAGGTTTCCTGTTTTAGGTACTGAATGTGCTGTCTGTTGAGGCGGCACAATTAGAATTGTTTGCATTTTAATTTTTAGACATCTGTGTCTTCCATAATGATGTCTTATGTATGTTTGAGTACTACAAGTTAAAAGAAAATAAAAGTTCATACCACAGCACTAAAGAAAATGGTCATACATATAAATAAATTAAAAAATCCTACACTCTCAATCGCAGTCTTGGAAAACAGTGCACTATTTTATTGTATTTAAGTCCTTTTCCTAACAAGCATCTTGCACTTACGTTGTGCCATTTTGTGGTATTTTATAACCATCTGGTAAAGAACTTCATTAAAATTGATGGGGTCTGAAAACCCAATTTTAAAGGAAGAAGGAAGTCTGCCTAGAACTAAGGAATCTCTCTCCATCCTGCAGAGGTTCTGTCCCTGCTTGCTCCTGAGCTTTCCCTTTTGGGAGCTGTATTCTAGTACTTAGCTGATGGCTTGGAAAATGGACTGGGTGATTCTGTAAGTATCTTTGGGGATAGCAATCCCCAGAGACCTGCAGGATTTAAGGATGTGTCTTAAGAACAGCAGCTGGGTTGTGGAGGTGGGTATTGTCTTCCCTGTGCGTGTCTGTGAACCGTCAATGACACGGATTGAACAGCTCTGTTTGCAGGTAAGGAGTTACTCCTGTAAGTCTATATTTAACTAGATGGGATTACCTTCAGATTTCTCATTAAATCCAAGGACCTGGGGAGCTGATTATGATTTCTGTTATTCCTGTAGAACATGGACTTGTGTTCCTAGTTGATTAATACTTGTAATCCTTTCTATTATTAACTCTTGCTGCAGGACAAGTGTTCATGAATGCAATATAAAATATTGCCAAGTTACTAAGCTAAAGTTTAAAATCTCTACACAATCACAATTAATAAATGCTGCAGACTATCAAGTCTTCAATTATATATTGATCCAATGCATATGGATCAATACATTTTTTAAAGAACGTGTTACAGTAATGGTTATATCTACAGTAGTTTCATTGTGTTATCCATTCTACAGAAAATAAAGTTTTTTGCAATGTATATTTGACTTTCACTCCTGAGCTACGCTTTTAGGAGGAAAATGGAGGTATGATTGGTTTGGAAGTTACAAGTTAGCTAGTAAAGAAAGCCACAGAAACCTGTCATTTTAAATGGTGGTTTTGATTTGGTGTGTGAACTTGCTGCGCAAGTAATAGTTAAGTATATAAACTTCTGAGTGGCTCTGGCATGCAACAGTATTAATGTAAAGAATTTGTGCTGACAGCTCTAAAGTTACATTACTTGAAGTGTAAGAGGCTGAACTGTCAGGTTCAAACTTCTAACAAATATCTAAGCAATGTAGTCATTAAAGATAGGTTTTAAAAGCAGATGCCTTAAAAAATAATTGGTTTAATTTGAAGGTATATAGCTACTTTGCATCAGATATAGGTTAAATTCTGTTTTGTGCTTGAGTAGGGGCTTGCAGCAGCCCCGAGGGAACACGTAGCTGCACGTAGATCTGTTCCGTGGATGTGCTGATTCCCTTTGTCTGTTCTCACTGCGTCCTGTATCAGGTAGACCCTCTCACTGGTACCGTGTGGCTGTCCTGCACTTCTTAGAAAGGATTCTCTGTTGCCTACCAAAAGTGATGAAGGCATCTGCAGGGAGCTTGAGTTTGGGCCTTCATTTTCTGAAGATGAGGAATTCTTGCAGCTGAAGGCCGTGACCTTTACAGATGAAGAAACTGTACCAGGCCAGGCTTGAGTCTTCTCCTGGCTGGCACCCGAAGCTCTCAAGGTAGACAGGGTAAAGTCCTCATAAAGAGCTGTGGGCCCTGAGATCTGAAGGCAAGTGTTGCCCTGTGGCTTAAAGGAAGCTGCTCAGGACTGACTGCCTGTTCTTAAACAGTGACAGAAGAAAGGAGGAAGATGGATTAGTACTGCTACATGTATCCGATTTTTAGATAGCAGAGCAGCTGGCTGAAAAACATTTCCCTACCTTTCACACCTGTGTTCTTGGAAAGAAATCTTTACTTAGGGGAATGCCCTGGATAGCTGGGCTGGTAAGATGGGCATCTAAGGATTTGCACAGGATGGCTTAGCAGCTTCAATGTGCTAACAGCTTGCTGCAACTGAAGGGAGGTGGTTTTGTTGATCTCCACTTCCGTTATGGACAACTTGCTCCTTTGTACAGAAAACAAAATTTTACCTTCATAATGTGACTAAAAAACTAAAAAGCTCACTATTTTCAAGGAAGAACAAAGGTGTGGAGAAGTAGGTTATCCAGCAGGCTTGTTGCACAGCTGGAATCACATTCATCTGTGTCACCACCGTGGTCCTGTGTTCTGATCATTTGTTTTGGCATATAACCTGCTACTGGTAGGGGCAGATTTTGGTGTGTTGTTTTGGGGGGTTTTTTTGAGTGTACAGCACTGACTTTCAGTACTTAAAGGGGGCTTAGAAGAAAGATGGCAACGGACTTTTTAGCAGGACCTGTTGCAATAGGACAAGGGGTAGTGGCTTTAAACTGAAAGAGGGAAGATTTGGACTAGATAAAAGGAAGAAATTGTTTACACTGAGGGTGGTGAAACCCCAGCCCAGGTTGCCCAGAGGGGTGGTAGATACCCCATCCCTGGAAATGTCCAAGGTCAGGTTGCATGGGGCTCTGAGCAACCTGATCTAGTTGAAGATGTCCCTGCTCATCGCAGGGACCTTTGAAGGTTCCTTCCAACCCAAACCAGTCTATGATTCTGTGACTTGCTTGGGTTATGGAAGTCTTATTGTATAGAAGCTAAGAATAAAATTAGTCCTAAACCCTAGGATTTGCCACATGTCTCCTGGAAAAACTGATGGGAGTTACTTACGTGAGCAAGATATGGCAAAATTGAGACTGTTATTTTTGGCTGACAGTGTGACTGGGAGGTGCTGCTCTTCTTATCTTTCCTGATAAAGCAATTGTGGTGTCGAGCCAAAGGGCATGACTCTGATTACTCTAAGGGTGGATATGTGTGTGTTTTAACAGTTAATTGCTACACGTAGCCCTCAGGCTTTCTGGATAGTAACCCTTTTGTTGTGCTTTTGTTATGCATGTATTATGGTTTTGTAAAACCAACCTTTCTGTAACGGGACTGTAACTTCCTTCAGGCTGCAACTGGTAAGCACACTGTCAAAGGGAAGCAGATATCTTTGTCTTTTAAGATGGTTTCTTCAGATGCTGTGATGCCTCAGGAGATGCTTACACAAAACTGTCACTGTTAGAGTATGCTTACGTAAGGGAAGGATGTGTTTCCTCAAGCTGTTTAGATGCTGTATGCTCTTTTTTTCTACTGTTTTGGTTCAAGTTGGATCTGTTAAACTTGATGGTTTCATTTCGGATAAAGAATGATGAATCAGTTTCTGAGCATTTTAGTTATGGTGGAGCTGCCTAGCAAATGATAGCCAAAGTCCATTAAGTGCCTTTTCTTGCCAATGTAATTCAAACCAATAGGAGATACTATTTCTGCAGGAGAAAATAGTGACTAAATGTGTCCAGCTCTGGACTTCGTGGTACAAGGAAGATATGGACATACTGGAGAGAGTGCAGTGAGCCACGTTCTTTTCAGTGGTGCAGGACCAGAGCCCATGAGCACAATCTGAAACACAAGAGGTTCCCTCTCAACATCTGGAAGTGCTTTTTTTTTTTTTTTTTTTAATGTGAGAGTGGCTGAGCACTGGCTACAGGTTGCCCAGAGAGGTGGTGTGGTCTCCCTCCATAGAGGTATTCAAAAGCTGTTTGGATGTGGCCCTGGATGGCTGGCTCTAGGTGGCCCTGCTTGAGCAGGGGTGGATTGGAGAAGACGACCTCCAGAGGTCCCCTCCAACCTCCACCGGTCTGTGCTCTTGGGAATATATGTATAAGTGTATCCTACTCTTCTGATGGAGAGGGTCAGTGTGTGAATGCAAGACTGGGGAATGAAGGTGACTTAAAGAACACATTTCCTGAACTGTGAGCTTAATGGAGGCAGGGTGAGGAAGGGACGAGTGAAGAAGTTAAACTAGTAAGTCAATGGAAGAGATAATCCTACTTAAATGGGAGGACTTTATTATTAAAAGAGTTACTATTTTCATGATGGGTTCTTTCACATTAGAACTTAATTTACATATATTGGATGACTGCTTGCTTTTCCTACAGAAGCCTGTATTAGACTTCATTTGACTTTTTTTTAATAAGATGTATTATTGAGCTTGGGCCTTTAAAAATACTTAAGGCTACTTCAGGTGACTGCCGGAATATTTGTCCGAGGATGATGCTTTAGGAAAACACCGTAGCCTTACTTGGAAAGGCTTCTTTTTCCTTTGTACTTGCATTCAGCTTTTTCAACAAGACACATCTTAATCCTGCTATTTTTATTTTTAAGGTGCAGTAAAAGACACCGGGCTGTTCAGTGGACTGCTGTTTTGTCTTTAACTTTTGTATGTTAATTCTAGAACTGAAACTTTCTACTGATGCTTTAACTGTGAAGCATATAATTGAAATGTGTCTGTTCAGTGCTCCTTCTAAACAAAGTGGAGCCGGTGTGTCTGCTGCCACGTGTGAAATGTTTCTCTGGGTCCATTTTCCTACAGGCGAATCCCAGAAGATGCTCTAGGAGACAGGCTTTGTTTCTGCAGGGGAAGATCTGTTCCTTTTGCCTTCACAATCTAGATTTTTGAAAATGAAGTCAAAACCTCTTTGGTCATATTACATCACTGAAGCCTCTAGGTGTTGAATCATCATTCTATTTAGAGGGTGGCACACTTCTTTTTAGTCTAATATTAGGATTCAAGCCTGGACTCAGTGGAAGGTCACCCCAGCAAAGATGAAGTCACTGCTCCAAGGCTGGAAAGGAATGCAGGCTTCGTTCTGCCTTCCTGGTACACTTGCTGTTGCTTTGTTTTACTTTCAGTTTTTCTACCTTTTAAGGTTGTTGCCTGTTGATGTGATAATGTTATCAGAAACTGCCACTTGAAGCAGACCATGCCTTGTGCTGTGGAATCCTTACCTACTTTGTTTCGTTATGCTTTGTAAATGGGGTGAATGTTATTCCCTGTCACTCTGAAAATGGAAGTGTTTCTTTAGTATACGCTGTATATGCATGTGGTAAAATGAAAATACAGAGAGTTGCAAAGGGAGGCTGCAGAAGCAGTGTCCTTCAGCACTTCGTGAATCATAGCTGCCCTCCAGGAATCCGATCTTGTGCTTCTTCCTGGGCGGTGCTTTAGAGACATCTAAGAACTCCTTTTTTGTGTGATCATGGAAGCACTGTCATTCTATGAAATATAGCTAAAGAAGCCTGTTCTTTCTTTGAGAAGTATGCTGTCTAAAAAAATTAATTTGCCATGGCATTTATATTTTACTCTGTAACTCATCTCAAATACTTTATTGCACTGATAACGGTTCACGGAGACAGTTATTTCAGCTGAAAATGCCTACGAACCTCTATGCTCTGCATTTGAGATCCCATCTGACTGCTGGAGGGATAATCCCAACTTTTTCAGCCCCATTGTGTGAGTCCTCTCTACAACCTAAAAGAGCTGTTGATATTTGTCATTGATAAACCTACCTGAGGTTACTTTCTATGGTACAGCTGCTGAACTGTGTTGGTCAACTAGGTCTTGACAGATGGAAAGGGATTCTGGTGCGACAGCTCCTCTGTATGGCTCTTCTGAGCTTTACTCAGGAGCCAGTTATGAGTTATGTTGAGGAGCTCAGATAACAAAACTGGTCACTTCATGAAGTGGGACACGCTGTATCATATGAACTATCTAAGCATGAGTGGCTCTGGGCTGAATGGCACTCATATCCAAAGCATATGAGTGTCTACAACTCCCTAGGAGTAGAGAACCACAGTAAGGTGCTCGGGTTTTACTGGAGAAAGAGCAACAGGGAAGTTAACCTTCATTGACATTTGGGATCTAATGAGTGTTCGTTCTGGTTGGGGGGAAGAAAATGAATTAATTTTGATTGGTATGATTTTTGTATTTAGAATTTTAATACATATATATAAGGAGTTTATTTAAGGTTACTCATTTTGCTGTTAACAAGACAACTTGCTGAGGTTACTAAAGGCAGCTCATGTATTTATATATGTGTATAGGGTCTGACACTAATTTTCTCTGAGGTGATCTGCAAAATTTCTAATGTAACTGTAAGAAGTCGTTAGTCTAGTCTGGTTTAGGCTGTTACTGAAAGGCTTCAGCATTTCTAATGCCTTTCTGGAAAAACGCATAAGCTTTATGATAGCCTTTGAAGAGACACCAAGGGTGTAATTGTGCAGTTGTAACGGCACAGTCAAGTTGAATCTGTGTGTGTGTGTCCACTTCATCCCATGCAAGTAGAAGGTATACTTGGCCACAGTTACCCTGTTGGCATCCAGGAATTACTGAGCTCCAAATATTTCTCAATTCAATCAATTTGCGATTCCTGCTCTGAAAACGTGCATTGTTTTTTTCTAACAAGAAAAAAACTTCAACCAAAGTAACAAGTATTTCTGAGTCTGAAACACCACTGTCTGTAATCTATAAATTATTAGACAGCATCCACAGTACTTGGGGTTATTTTCCCATCCCTGCACAGGGTGCTTGGTCGCACTAATGCCCTTGTTTCGATGGGAGAACGTGCCTGGCAAAAGACCAACTGGGTTAAAGGTAGGCCTGCATTCGTTGGAGCTGAAACTTGGGAGTAGTGCTTCAAAGCATCTAACTATACTAGTTGTTTGTAAATTACAAAAATAAACTGATTAATGTTCTTTCCAGAGCACACAAGACAGCAGTTACTGTCTGCTTTTTAAATTTGGAAACTTACTTTTCTCCTTAAGAGTAACTATGGAAAAAATTCTTCTCGTATTGGCTTTCAGTGGACATGCTCTACTCGGCAGTCTAGAGGGAACATGTTATCTCAAGAAACCAGGATGGGTGGGAAATCTTTCCTGGGAAACGACCATTCAGGGCAAGTACTCTAAATTTTTTTGTACAGGAATATAATTTTCTTATCAGTTCTGTTAAAGTATACAGAGTTTTGAATAATAAGACATTTTAATAAAGATGTTGGTAAATCCATGCCAAGGTTTATGAGGACCTTCTGTTGTGGCTTGAGAAAACATAGGCTCCGGGAGCCAGAGGGAATTGCAAGGTCTTCTCCGTAAGTCAGTAAAGAATCATTCTGTTAATTACTCCTTTCTGTAGGACAATGGACTCTGCAGTTTTCTGTCTCCTGTAAAAGGTTGAACTAAATTGCTGGACTTGAATGCCTTTTGATCTCTGAGGAAGTTGAGATCTGGCCTGGAATGCTGAGGCTACTATGCCTTTCCTCTCAATTTCCTATCCGTGTCAGATGGGAAGCTGAGTTCAGCCAAGGATTTATGCTGACAGAAGTTCTGTTGGTTTTTTTTCCCTCTGATTATCCTGCTTGAAAATATTTAAGAGTTACTGCATGTCCGTGGAATACTGAATCTTTTTTTCCAGGATAATAGCAGGTTATGTTGCTTTCTGGGATGATAAGAGAACTTAGCAGCAATCCCTCCATGCCATTTTAGACCATTTCCTGTTTAGCAAATTTGAGAGGGTCTGATTTATTGTAACTGGTGATACTTGCTATTCTTGACCTGTATTTTTTTGGCTTTTTTTCTTGTCTGGCAATTGAAGGTGTGGCACGTTGGTGTAAATCAATATAAAAGCCGAGAAGATAGGCACCAGGTCATATTTGGAATAAACCACAGCAATGACTTCTACAGGAACTCCCTTGCATTTAATTAAAACTTTTACGTTGGCACAGTGTATTAAAGCAAGAAGTTGACCCTTCTGATATCTTCAGACACAAGCAAGAGCTACATTTTTCAAAGGAAAAACCTATCTTTATGTAGTTTATAGAAAAGTCTTTGGTTTATTCTACTAAGTAGTTCTTATCAGCCAATACCTGCTAATAATCGAACACAGATTTGCCCATCTCCCTCCAGTAAACTGTCATTCTGAAGTCAACAAAAATACTGTTTTTCTAGCTGATAGTAATCAAAAAGTGCAGTAAAGCCATTCCAATGTCGTTAGGGCAGCAGCTGTTCCTTATTTTAATACCATCAGAGGTCCTAATCCATCCACAAGTTCTGATATCAGTTTTCTGGCCCAAGGAAAAGCCTTCAAAATGAAGGTCAACCTTCGTTACCGATGCATAAAGACATTGCATTTACAGAAGCTATGTTCTGACTTAATCACACTCAAACAGTGAATTTCCAACTCCACCGGTTATTTAAGGGAATTTCTGAAATATTTCATACCAAATATATGTTAAGAGCACCTCACCAGAGTTTAATGCAATTAATAAATCAAATAATGCCTCATAGAGGTAGGAAAAAAGTTAATGCTTGAAAAGGAATGTCATCTTGGAACATGATTTGAGGTAAAACAGTGGAGAAGAGAGAGACAGCAGCTTTGGGATGGTGGCATTGGTTAAGACAAATTCCGCACAGTCTCATAAGGGTAAGAGATCACAGAGTTGAATCAAGGTGAAATTAATTATCTGTTACTTCTCTGCATTTGAAAACAGTTCTCTGGTGCCAGATAAATTCCTGCTTCTTGGCGGTTGATGGAAGCTTCAGCATTTGCTGCAGTTGTATTCTCAGATCCAATCCTCGGGCAGCAGATCTGCTGATAAACTGTACTATTCTGTCAGCTGAGCGTTTTGTTCAAATTTTTAGTTTCCTGGGTCATAGGAGTGTGTGAATGGTTTTAAAAATAATGTATCTTGTACTATTATTGTCTGGCTTTAACGTGATTACTTTTAACTGTAAGTTCTTCTGCTCTAATTTGATTGCATTTTATGGACACTTTACCCTGCTTAAATTACATGACTTTTGTACTGGGCTTTGAAACTTAATACAGGAGCAGATATGGTAGATGTAACGTGTCTGTCTCAGAGGGATAAGAGAAACCTTCTCCATGTGATGGAGGCTAATGAGCTGGAAGTTCAGACAACAGTAGAATGGGAAAAGGAAATTACAGTATTCCTGGCAAGAGAGTAATGAAGGCATCTATTACGCTGCAGCAGGGTGGATTCAAATCAGAATGTGTTGTCTTTAATTGGTTTTGCAGTTAGTCTAAAAAGCATAAAGATACTGTAAGACTGCTGCATCCAATCATTTAGAAATTTTGCGTTTAATGGTACTGGAACTAGTATTGGGGAGAAATATAGTAGTTTCATTCCTGTGTTTCCAGGGTGGGGCTGGCTTAGAAGGGAAGAACAAAACTGAAAACTTTATAAGATGCTGAGGAAATAAAGCACCAGCCCTTGGCTGAGTGTGAGTGGGCTCTGGTTTAAAGCCTCAGTAGCAAACTGGTGTGTACTGTGGGGCTGATTCTAAAAGCCGTGATAAAACTCAAGCAGTGCATGTCTCTTCTGTTCTTGTTCTTCATGACTCTTCTGAAGAGAAGAGAGTTTGGGAACTAGAGGTCTTTTTATTCGATTAATTTTTTTTTCCTTTAGTTCCTGGGACAGGGCCATGTGCAGACCGGGAGCCCTGGTACGGCGCAGGCCCTGATCCGGGGGCTGGCTCCGATGCTGTATCAAACATGTACATTAGCAAATTTACTTTATTTTGGCAGTGGTTGCTTTCACTTTCTTGCCTTTGTAAAGCTTTTGGGTGGATTCTCCCAAGAACGTCTGTGTAATAAGCAAGGAGAAAGTTCAGGTTGCGTGATGAAATTTACTTAAATGAATAACTTCTAGACCCATCTTGCTGTTATCTACTAGTGATCCTTGTCCTCTGAATAGATGTGTATGGCTGCTTCTCACCATCTGACTGAAAGCTTTTGGTCACGGGCAGTTCCTGGTTCCTTTAAAGCCCCCTGCTCTCAATAGGAATTGCACAAATACATCATAGAACAGTGTTACCCTGTCCTTCCTTCCCGTGTCCTGCTGCAAATCCCCTTATCTTTGGTATCTGTAACTACAAATCTTCCTTGTCACTACAACCAGTTCATTTCAGGTGTTTCTTTAAACGTAGTGTCCTTTCTATCTGCTGTGTGCTCTGTTACACAGCATCGGATAAGAGCATTTTAACTTTGGAGTTGGAGGGAGAAACACGTAGCACCAATGGTACAGCAGTGGTTTTTTTCAGGAAGATAATCTGTCTTGCTTTTTTTCTATTCTAGTTTCAAATGGTTTAAATAATAAAGTTTATACCTTCTAAATTACTATTTCCAAAATAAATAGCTTTGTTCATTACTGATTGTCTTTATCACCCTTATAGTTTTGAAACGGAGGTTTTTCTGACTCCCTGCTGTTTTATGGCCTACATGTAGCAGAGACAGTCTGTCTTGTGTATGTATTTAAATTCTGAGAACTTTTTGTGAAGGTGACTGTCACTTGCTGAAGCATAGTTCAGATTATCTATTCAAAACTCTAGGCTTTCTGTTGATCTAAAAAGTATCAGATTGACATCATGTAGTGACAATGAAAAAAAGCACTTAAAACAGCTGGTCCAAACCACGTATCTGCATTTCATGTATTTACTTCAGGTCTAAGAATTAAATCCTTATCTAATATTTGCCAGGGTATTAAATGACAGAGATGAATGTATGCCTTATATATACCTCTACCTAATACACTACAAAATAAGATGAGACTTTTTTTTTAACTCCTATTTTCCATTCCCAGTACAATCTTGGTATTTTTTCCAGCTCATTCTTTCTGCTTTTTTTTTTTTGTTTTTCCTGTCAGTAGGTTTTGCACAGATCTACACTTTGAATGAGAATTATTCCAATGTAAAAAAGCAGACCACTAACTAACTTCTGGTGTAGTATATTTGGAAGTGGGGTGAGTGGAGTCTGAATACAAACATTAACAGATACTGGAGTCCCAGAAAATGCTTTATAAGCTGAAAGGCACGTGAGGACAGTGACTGTTTTAGGATTTTGTCTTATAAGTACCCCGAATATGCAGTCTAGAGTTCCTGGATGGGCTGATCTCCTTGAAATACTTGGTACCTACCTTGCTTTTTCTTCTATGTCTGCATTAGCAGTTAATGTTCTCCCTGCCTTACTTTTGAAGGACTTTCAGCTATTCTTTATCCGTGTTCTTGTAGCTATTAACCCCAGACCACAGGCTATGTCAGTATCCTGTGATACTGATTTTTAGCAAAACTTTAGAGTCTTGTTAATGCTTTATGTATGGTTGAGTTTTCAGGTACACCTGAATCACCATCTATATATGGGTGGTTTTTTATTGAGGTCATGTCTTAGGTTTGTGTAGGGTGGGGTGAAGGTGAGAACTTGAACACAGACGTATCACTTCTGAAAGCTTGGGTAAAACATTGATATTGTGGAATTTGAGATTAAAATTAGGAAAGTGAAATGCAGTGTTCCACTTCTTTCTGATCTCTCCTTGCACCTAATAATCATGCAGCAAGTCACCTTGCTAGCGCCGATAAACTTAACTTATATCCATTTAGACTATTTACATTGTATAAAGGAAAATCCTGGCTGGTACAGAAAAAAAACAACCCCACACTTTCTGTGAATAATCCACTGTATATGAACATCAGAATGTGTGTGCTGGGGTTGTATCGAGTGCCATGGGTGCCATCTGCTGACTCCTTCGCGTACCACAGAGCTCGTCAGCTGGGGGAAGAAGGAAAGATAACACATGTTAAGGAATCTAGTTTTAAATACCCTACCATTCAAATACTAAATATAATTTTTAATCCTTGCTGGTTTTGTGCAATATGACCAACAGTGTTCACCCTATTTCAGCCCTGACAAATAGTTTTACAGAGTAATTATTATTACTATCAGTGTTTTCTTGCATTGTTTTTGCTTACAGTGAACCTAGATCTTAGTTTTTACAGTGTATTGCAGCTTGTAGTCTGAACTTAGCTTTTAGCCATACATTTTGTTGTCTTTTCCACTTTTTAACATCTGTTTTTTTTTTTCCTCATTCTACTTGTTATATTCCATCTATGGTATCCTGCCTGCGTATAGCCAGGAAGCGAGTCTGAGATAATTTATGTGCTTGCTTGCAAACCTGGTAAAATAGATTCTGTTGTCCTCAGTGAATGTACCAGTGGTGCTGCCAGGTAGGGTGGTATAAATAGTTGGCTATACCTAATTTAGTAACAAAGCTGAGAGGAGGGGCAGACCGGAGGAGTGCAGATTAGCCAGACCCTAGAGTAGTTTATGGCCTATTTATTAAATTGGATTTAAAGGGAAACTTCTGTTTCATCTCTGTGCGTCATCGTTTTCTTTAAAACCAAAATTGATGTGTTGCTTTGGGTCACTCCACTGAATGTCAGTGAGAATCTGCTGAGAAGAAATGAAATCCTAATAAGCATGAAAATACAATATCTAATGCTATAGTCTTAGGCTGTGTGGCTGCTGCAAATCAGATAATGTTCTGGCAAGGGTTCCAGCACTATAATGTGAGATAAATGTTTTCAACTAAATTGTTAAAATGGTCCATGACACGCTTTTGGCTGAGGACAAATAATAGTTTCCCCTAACAACTTCCAGGTGCAGTCTGGGAGTCTGCAAGGTCCCTGGGATCATTTCCAGGATTCTTTTCAGATGCTAAGAGTTAAGTTTCCTTGAAATAATTTAACTTTCACTTAATAGCATAGATGTGGCCAGCATGTGGCAGTTTGCATCAGGGCCCTAAGTGCAAAAACTGGCTTCAGTTACTGTGACCAGCCCCACCTTCTACTTACTGGTTTAGGAGCTCCATTTAAGCTCAGGATGGGGCCTTCATTTCTGGCCTGAGAAATTACATGGGTCTACCTGTCTCAAGTCCTGTCCTTGGACCACCATCAAGACTCTGTTTCCTACCCAGCTTCATTTGCATCTAGCAAAACACTTAATATTCCAGAGTTTGTTGTTTTCCTTCCTTGTAAGGACAAAAGCAAAATATTTGGAAGTGCTATGAAGGTATGTGCTTGGGATACAAGAACAAAAAATATTTTTCTGGCTTTTTTGATTCTTTCACACAACTTGAGGCTGGTTTTCCTGCTCTGACTTCAGTTCAATGGAGCATGTGGTCTGTCTTTAAAATTCCATTTGAATCATCCATGGTTGAATGATAATGAAACTAGTATTTTTTTCCTCAAAGAATTTGGTTCTTGATTACCTGAGGTGGTCTACTGAAACCCATTTTGGCTGAACAAAAACCCCTATGGAGTTCTCATCATGGCCTCCTTCTGAATACTTCAGGTAGATGCCTGCCTACTTTGTCAGAAAGATCAGAGAAATCATCTGAAGTAGGAATTCATACAGTTCCTTTGCCTTAGCATTTTTCCTCTTGCTGTTTGCTTTCCTCTGGATCACAGTCTTGCTTCTTGCAGATTATAAAATCAGAGGGTGCTGCTGTGTGCATCTTCTGTCTGTCACTTCAGGATGTAGGTTCTAATTTTCAAGTTACTTTGACTTAAACTAGAACAAGCTTCTAGAAGATAATATATTTTCTAAAATCTTGTTTGTAGTATTCATGTGCATTACCATGATATGTTTGATGGATACATGAGACTTGATTTATGTATAACTTCACAGAATGATACGGGGTTGGAAGGGACCTCTGGAGATCATCTAGTCCAACACACCTGCCAAAGCAGGTCCACCCAGAGCAGGTTGCACAGGAATGTGTCCAGGCGGGTTTTGAATGTCTCCAGAGACGGAGACTCCACCACTTCCCTGGGCAGCCTGTGCCAGGGCTCTGTCACCCTCAAAGTGATGAAGTTCCTCATCATGTTTGGATGGAACTTCCTATGATTTCCTCTTGTCCTGTCACTGGGCACCACTGAAAAAAGAGGCCCATCCTCTTGACACCCATCCTTTAAGTATTTATAGGCATTGATCAGATCCCCCCTCAGCCTTCTCTTCTCCAGACTAAAAAGACCCGAGTCCCTCAGCCTTTCCTCCTAAGAGAGATGCTTCAGGCCCCTCATCATCTTTGTAGCCCTCTGCTGTACCCTCTCCAGCAGTTCCGCAGTTCCCTGTCCTTCCTGAACTGGGGAGCACAGACCTGGACACAGAATAAACTTCAGAGAGTTGATACAGCCACTCAAACTCTGAATTAAAACACTGCAGACTTGTACACTGCAGTTGAACTGAAGGTGAGTAGGAATATCTGCAAAGCTTGAACAGAACGTTTTATGCAACTGAAATTTAAGTGCTCTGCAGTGCTGAAGGCAGCCTTCCAAAAAGCAAGTATTGATATAAGCACCGCAGGAAACCGATTGCTTCTCAGTGCTTTACATTAATAAATTGCTTTAATACTTCTTAATTGTCTGCCGAGCTCAGAATCCTAATGTGTTTTTAAATATCCAGTGTCTAATCCACCTTGCACTTTCATATTTGCTCAAGATTTTGAGTGTCCTGCTGTGCTAGCTAATTTTTGATGAAATAGCCTCACTGCTGCACCGATAACAGTAAACTGAATCTAGAAGAGTGGGAGTTTTTAGACAAGTTATCAATTTTTCAGTGCTTGGGAAAAGATCTTGGTCTTCTGAGGTGAGATGAATGGCTGCTAGTGAAATGAATGTAGCTGATTCCTTTTAAACAGGTAGGTCAATGCCTGTAAAAAAAAAAAAGTCTAGAATGTGTTGGAAAGGTTTAGAATCTGGCCTGTGGGGAGCGAAGGTGGAAATCAGTGCATGAAAACGTGAATTACAAGAAAAAAAGAGGCCTGAGGCACAAAAAAAAAAGAGCACTTAGAACAAATGCAAATCCTGTTCCTGGAGACTTAGTTTTGCAGTCTCCCTGGACTCCTAAAAGTGTCACTAAAGAGCATGTTATTTACAACAAGAAAGGTCAACCCTCCATTCCGCCCCCTCCTTGAAACTGGACGCTTAAATCTCTTGTTTTCTTGGCCCTTGAGCATGGCTACTCTGAGTTTAAAGTAATTTCAGTCCACTGCTTACCTTATGTACTTACTACTGCTGAACTAAGGAAAAGGTAGTAGCTTATTTTTGCGAGGGAAGCATCTGCTTCTCGACACTGATATGTGAACATGAGCTTTTCTCTATCTTCTAGGATCTTGTCCTTTTCACAGTTGGAATCTCTCATCTGTCTAAATAGACTCACCAGAAGGTGGGGATAAGGACCTTATTAAAAGCCTGGAAAGGAAACACGGGAGCTTTTTCTTTACTCTTCTGCTTCTTCCTGCTACTTTAAATTCTCCACATGATAAAAGCCAATAATTCAAATCATAATATTGTATTTCCATATGATTCCACTTACTCTCTCAACTCTCCTTACCGTGATTTAAAAAAACCCCAAGACTATGTAGGTAAAACAGCATTAAAATATCTCTTTCTAGTTCTCTAGTGGTTTTTTGTCCCCCCCTAGCCCCTGTTTATTCCCTCTGTGTTTGCCCCCATCGATGTGTTTAGCTGTGATTTGTACACATTCTGTGCTTGGTACCAGCTGACGTGAGGGTGTTTGTACCTCCACCATATATCCAAATAATCCAAGAGACATACTGAGTGGAAGATCCTTAGTGGATAGTTTGGGATCTGTGCTGTGGAGAGGAAGCACAACCGATTGCAGACCTGTTTGGGACTTGGGACCCAAATTGCGTTCACGGGTTTATCTTTCTATCCTGACCAGGCTGCTTTACGTGTAATGGAGGACTCCTGCCTACTGTAGCAGGGATGTTGTTAAGATAAATATATCATGAGAACTATTTAAGGTTACAGGTAGCCCCTGGCCTTTTCTATTTATTTATTATTTTTTTTTAAGAAAAGGAGGGGAGGGGAAATACTGTTCCATTAAGATGATTAAAATCTGATCCATGTTTATGCATGTTTGTTGTCTTAACTTGGCAAAGCCCTACTGAAGCATATAGGATTACTTGGAAAGCAAGGTAATGCATAAGATGGATAAAGTTTCAGCCTGGCTTAGATGAATGGGGTCAGCTAAAATATGCAGTAGTAAATTATTTACATAAATTTACAGTATGTTTTGAACAAAATAGGAGGATTGAGTACTCCTGCTGTTCATAGCGCAGCCTTGCTAAGGAGACTGGTTTTGTTAAATAACTTGATAATACTCTAGCTTTATCTTTGTATCTTCTAATTTAAGAATATATTCCTTATGTTCTCTCCACTTGACTGTTTAGGGGAATTGGGAGAAATCTTAAGTATTCTGATCTTTATGGAGAGGGGGGATGTCCTCCAGATATACACAGAAATACTTTGCAGAGCAAATTAGTAACTAATGGGTATCGTTGCTTTGTAATGCATAGAGATAGTTAAATAACTGAATGGACTGAAAAGAATGCTTCCTGATATATTTGAATACATCAGTAGTTTTAAATGCATTGAACATTAAAAAAGTATATCTTCTTCAAGGCATGCAACCAAAAAGACTGATCTCTTTGACCTATAATGTGATTTTAATTTTACTTTTCTGTATCAAAAGTTGGTAAGTTCTGCCATTTTTAATTCCTTCTGTTGTATGCTCGTTTAACTCTAGTGCTGTGGGCCATAAAAGACCTCTAGACGAGCATACAGTTTGGGATATATTCACTTTACAGATGCTGTAGAGAAACTGTTTTCATAAACTTACTCTCTTTTGTAGATGGCCCTGGGAAGAACAAAACCAATAAATTAATTTAGGGTTATTACTAATCCCTTGATGCTACACTGCTTCCTGTGTGAGAGCGTTTTCTTAAGGAAGAGTGTAAGTTCTTGATATCAAATTCTGTCTTTTTGTAGTTCATTTGGTCTGAATTGCACTTACTTGGAAGGACAAGTATTTTTGCTTTTGTAACTATTGGGATCAAAATTCGATCCCCATATTCATACTGACCAACAGTTTTCCTCCGGTAGCAGTAGTCTGCTGCATGAAGCTTTTGGCATATTAAATCGATGATTTACCAACAGAAAAACTTTCTCATGATTTACCAGCTAGAGAGTTACAGGTGCTAAGCTTATGTCTTTTATTTTCTACTTATTTAATTATTTCACATGATAATTTACTTCCCTTATCTGTAACTTATACTGTATCATAAGTGTGTTAGGACTGTGGTGCTTGTTAGCGCAGCTCCTAATACAATGTACCAGACCCTAGAGGAATAAACACAACCAAAATGAGTAATAAAGCCCTAGTGATGCCAGGAATGCTTTTTGGGTAGATATGACTCGTGTCCCTCTTATTTCAGATTTATACAACTTCGACTTTACAATCAATCCTAAACCACACCATTTTATTACGAACTTCCTGCTTTAAGGAACTATTGGAAAAATGGTTTTACTGTGTGTAGAAAGAATTAGTGTAATATATTTACATAAACTCTGCAATGATTACTTTTTTCTATATTCTTAATATGTAAGGGCAGATAAGTCTTCCTACCAGTTTGAATTTTTTATTCTTTTTTTTTGGTGTTGCATGCACATATGCATGTAATATGTGTGTGCATGCATACTTGAGAGAAATAATTCTGATATAGGAACTAACTGATTTTCTTGGGCTAGCAGAAAAGTCAGGTAGTTTTAAGCAAGGCAGTAGAAAGTCTACTAGCCAGACTTCAAACAAATGAGTTACTGGCAACTAAAATTGAGTATAAGAAACTTGGACAAGTACAGAGCAGCATAGAGGAGATATCACTGAATATTTTTAAGGTAAAGAAACAGCTCATTACTGTAACAGTTATTGTTTTATTTGCAAACCAACTTGTTCTAACTGGAATTCAATCCTGTATCCTTCTTATTTCTGTTGATGACACAGGAAGAGCCTACAGGCCAACCAGGTAAAAAGATGGCTTTGTATACGCAAAAGCCATGTGATGAAGTATGCTGTAATTCAAAGTTTGGGTAAATGCAGTGAGTTTTGTAAATGTCCTTACAGTGATATTTAAGTGACAGCCAAGGAGTCAGCTTGACAGAGAATTGTCATCAAAAGCAAGGGAGTTTTTTCTAAGCAATGCAAAATATACTGTATTACCATATTAAGAATTTGACTTCTCTCTACTTGACAGTGGGGTTTGTTTTTGAGCATACAAGCAAGCAGACCTCCCTGCTTTTCCTCAGGCAAATATTAATTTAAGAATCTGTAATGAATGTTAGTTTCAGAAGGTCTGAAACTAACAAATTCCTTTTTGAGTTTGAGAGTGGCAGTGAGTATCCGTTTCCCTGAGCAGAATGGCAAGAGTTTTATTTGCTGCATCCAAAGAGATGCTTTGTTTTCCCCGGGAGTGTTCCCCAAATTATCATGGGTGTCCTTAGTGATTTAGTTCCTGCACAGTATCTTCAGTGAATCAGAGACTTTGGTTGGAACGGATCTCTGGAGGCCATCTGGCCCAACCTTTTGCTTGAAGTAGGACTGTTGCCAACACTAGATAAGGTCAGTGGGGATGCTTCTTTTATCAGCTCTTGAAAACCATGAAACTCCCCAATTGCTCTGGGTAGGTGGCATCTGTGCCGCATTACCCTTCAAGCAAAGGAATTTTTTTCTCTAATGTCCAATCGGGACCTCCCAAGCCATGACTTAAGGCTTTACCCCATATTTTACTATCCTTTTTACTGTCAATTTGCACTTTCAGCAAATCTGTAATTTGTCTTAATGCCCAGAATGCGTAGGAAAATACTGAACAGTATCTGCCCCAATACTGACCCTTATAATATTTTGCTTGCTGCCAAATGGCTTTTGAGTACTTGATTATTAACGTTTCAGCCTGTCATTTCAGCAAGTTTTCAACCCGTTTTAATAGTCTGTTCATGTAGCCTGTACTTCTCAGCTTACAAGTGAGATCATTGGGTAAGGATTTTGATCGGTCTTACTCAAAGCTCTTTAAAATGCTTATGAAACAGGTGATATTTGCATTATATTTGAATGCTTAGCATTAGCACGTTATTTGTTCTATGTGTGGTTTTGTTTTTTAATGGCCTACAGAGAAAGCTTCCGGACCCTGAAAGCTGAGCTACTGGACGGTCAAAGAGAAGTTATTTCTTCTATGGAGGCAACTGAGCACTAGGAAAGACTTCCAGAACACAGAGTAGGAAGGGAGAAAGGTTAAGAGAGGAAGAAGCCTGCAGCGCAGCAGGGTTTGAGGAAGAGCTGGGAGCAGAAGCACAAGCTGCAGAGATAGTGGGGGAAAGGCTTCCCAGGGAACCAGGGGGCAATGTGGTGAGGTTTGTGCAGTGCAGGAAGCAGCTTTATTGCTGGATGGAAGGTCACCTGAAGGGTAACCCTTCTATCTGTGAGGATGCAGTAGACAGGGGCAATTTGCTTCCAACCGTGTTTCGTTTTTATCTTCTCACTTTGTGACTTCTGCATTTTAAAATGTTCAAATCCTAGTCTTCAGTCACAGCTAACTGCATAACCTGCTACGTCAGCAAGAGCAGAGCCAGCTGGCTGAAAGAGGGGATTTATTTTATTTACTTGTGAAGCAATATCTGGAATAGTGTGTCCTGTGTTGGGCTTTCTTATACAGAAAAGATGCAGACAAACTGGAGGGGGTCTGGAGAGGGGCACTGAAGGAGCACAGAACACATGGCGAGGCTGTCTGTGGGGGCTGGGTTTCTTCAGCCTAAGGAGGAGAAGACTAAAACTTGGGAAGGACCTAGTCGTTGTCATCCTCAACTCTGAATGAGTGTCTGTAGGGAAGGGACCCTGACCTCACAGGTGCACAACGAAAGGGTAGAAGGCAGCAAATAAAAGTTGTGATGTGGGAAATTCCAGCTGGATATAAGGGAAAAACAGTTTTCACAGTGGGTAAGCACTGAATCAAGTGCTGAAGGAGGCTGAGAAACCTCCATCCTTGAAGACTTTTTGGAATTTGACTGAACAAAGCCCTGAGCAATGTGATATAACATTGAAGCTCTCCCTGCTTTCAGTAGGAGGTTACACTACTTGACCTCCAGAAGTCTTTTCCAACCTGGATGGTTGGAATGTCTCATAAGTCATACACTTATATGGCACTTTATTGATGTATCCTGGAAAGTAATGTGGTTTTATGTACATGGGTATTCTTCTGCTCTTTGGGGCTGGTTCCTGGCCCTTCTGTGCATCGTTGTTATTGCAGATCAGAAGATCTCATTCTTCACATTCCTTCCTGCATGACTGTGAAGAGATGGAAAATGGTTAGCATCATTCCGACACCAACCTAATCTTACTTGCATTGTTGATAACATTTTAATTTTTTTCATGATAGTGGCCAAGTACTTAAGTTCTTACTTCTTGACAACCTCTGCTAAACAAAGCTGTCTCTGGACTGAGATCTTGAAGGTGTGGGTCTGTAGAGGAAAATAGTTGTATGTTATCTGTGTGGGAATGTGGCATTTCCGATTACTTTTTTTAATCTAGTTTAAATCCTCTGGACTGAGCATGCTCACTGTGGTCCTGGAATGCTTTTTCCACTTCAGTTTTGTCCAAAGAAATCCAGTTGGCACACCCAGCCAGATCATGGGTATAGAACAACGTGTAATAGGTGGGGGTTTTCGGGAGGTTTGCTTCAAAAGCACAATCCTGAACTAAATGGAAATATAGATGCACCCATAAAATACTGTTGTGTATATCAGATGTACTGAAGTTGAGATTTTTCTCACCTGCTTGGGAAGACTTAAAACAGAAAAATAACAAATGCCTGGGGTCGTATTAGCATGATTCTTAGTCATGTAAACTATCTCAAACATTTTAAAAGAAAAATGCATTTTTGGTACACAAATTAATCTCCCATCATTATGGATTATATTCTGATCTTTGCATATCTGTGGTGTGGAGCTACTGAACAGCCATCCACAAATAAGTTGTTGTGTTGGGGTGTGCTTAGTTGAATTTCAGGCGTGGGGAGACAGAATAAAAAGCAGAGGGCACAGAAGGGCAACTAATTGGGGAGAAAAAACCCAACATGTTAAAAATGGGTTTTGGTTCATTCCTTATGATATTGTAAATGTTATCCAAATAATAGTGTAAAATGTTAAATATGTGGGAAGTCATGCTTGACCAACCTGGTAGTGGTCCACGATGAGGTGATGGACTCAATGGATGAGGGGGGAGCAGTAGATGTTGTTTATCTTGACTTTAATAAGGCTTTTGACACTGTCTGCTGTAACATCCTCATACACCAACTAATGAAGTAGGTACTAGATGAGTAGACAGTGAAGTGGATTGAAAAGTGGCTCAGCTGCTGGGCTGAAAGGGTTGTGATCAGTAGCACAAAGTCCAGCTGATGATTAGTCATTAGTGGTTCACTCCAGGGGTTGCTGCTAGGGCAGCATCTTCATTAATGACTTGGATGATGGGTGTGAGAGTACCCCCAGCATGTCTGCAGACAATGTAAAACCAGGAGGGAGTGGTAATGTAAAACCATGGACCAGATGGGTGTGCTGCCATGAAGAGGGACCTCAACAGGCTGGAGAAATAGGTCAACAGGAACCTTATGATGTTCAGCAAAGGGAAATGCCAAATTCTGCCCCTGGACGAGAACGACCCGATGCACCAGGCTGTGTTGGGGACTGACTGGCTGGAAAGAAATGGCCCTGAAGTCCTCATGGACACCAGCCAGCAGTGCAGCCTGGTGGCAAAGAAGGCCAAAGATGTTCTGGGCAGTATCCTGCAGAGTCACAGCAGCAGATTTAGGGAGGTGACCCTTTCCTTCTGCTCTCTCCCATCTGAGTGTGCTGTGCTCTAGAAGAGTTCTGGGCTCTCCAGTACCAGAGAGACAGACATACTGGAGAGAGTCTAGAAATGGGCCGTGATGGTGATTCAGAGACTTGAGCATCGTATAAGGAGAGGCTGAGAGAGCGGGGACAGTTCAGCCTGGAGAAGAAAAGGCTCAGGGGGGTTTTATCAGGATGTATAAGTACCTGATGGGGAAGAGTGCAAAAGATGAAGCCAGAATCTTGTCGGTGGTGTTCAGGGAAAAGAAGTGGTGGGCACAAATTGAAAAAAAGCAAATTTTATTTAAATACTAAAAGAAAAATATAACGTTTTTTATTGTAAGGTGGTCAAGTGCTAGCACGGCTTACCTGGAGAGACTGGATTTTCAACTTTTGGATATACTCAAAACCTGACTGGGCATGATCCTGAGCAACCTGCTCTAGTTTGACCCTGCACAGAGGAAGGGGTTGGACTAAATGATCTCCAGACTTGCCTTCCAGCTGCAGCTATTCCCTGCTTCTTCCGTGTCTGTCTCCCCTTATAAAAAGAGTCACAACTTAAGACTGTTCTTACAAAGCATTCCTAGAAAAGCTCTGTAGGAAGTAGAATTTTCTTGGTAGATTCAGGAGTGTTGGTCTACTTGTCTCAGACTTCTCATGGTTCCTGTTTGCCCACGCTGAAATTTAGCATTGCAGACCAGTTCATTGAAAATGATCAATTGCTTGTACTGATTTAAGTCATTAGAATTGTTTTATTGCACAAATTTGGCCACATCTTTGACTGGCACTTCTTGAAGCTTTTTTCCAAATTAAAATCAGTCTCTCTGGAATTAAAATAGCTTCCAGTATGTCTTATATTCCAGTGTGTTTAGGTTATTAGTTGAGCTCCTGGTAGACTTGGATTTGATACTGTATTCCCAATTTACTGATAAGTCATCACCCATTGTTGGTTTGTGCTTCGTTATCCCTTTTGGTAGGAGCCCTCTTTAAGTTGCCTTGGATCCTTCCTTTTCTTTTTTTTTTTTTTAACCTGACTTCAGTCATCAGCACAAAAGCTGGAGTTGATTCAGCTTCCTAATTCTTATCTGGCTCCTTCCATCCAGCTGGCCTGTTCTAATAGACACTTACGTGTGCTTTGCTGACAACACTTGAATGACTGAAACCAAACTCCTGTTCCTTTTCTGACGGTTTTCTTTTTTTTTTTTGTTCTTTTATGCTGAATATGTCGCAGTATCTTTGCTCTGATTCCAGGTGACATTAATCTAATTTTATCTATGCTCAGCAAACTTCAGCTTTAAGAATAGTTCTTAAAGCTGAGTTTCTTCAGCTTTAAGAAGTATTTATTTCCCCTGCTCCCATGGCTGAAGGAATGTATCTGCAACAATAATCTCTCAGCTGAGCTGACCATGTGCCTGGGTTTCTTGACTCCCACACTTTTCCCCCATGCTATTTCATTATTCAGCATTGCTGTTGGGCGTCTTCCGTATGAATCATTGTGACGATGATTCTGATGTACCGGATGATGCAAAATGGTATGAAATAAGTGCGTTCAGGCTTCTTTTTTATCCGCTCCAGCACTGACACTCTTACATATTCATGCCACTATTTTACAGTTCTATTTCAAGTTTATCACCGCCTTTATTCTGCATTTCTTTCCTCCCATACTTAAAAATCTTTTGAACTATTCTTGTCCTTTTCTTTCCAACAGCAAAGCCAATTGTGTTGTCCTGTTAGTGTTCCCACAGACATCTTGGAGTTTGTTATTTAATACCAAGTGTGTGTTTGTTTGCTATGCCACTGTTTTCTTTTGCCTCTCTGAGCATTGAGCTGAGGTGGTGTGAAGTGACATAATTTGTCTTTCTTTACCTGGAAGTATTCTGCTGCTGAAACCAGGGATTGCATTGGCTTTTGCCAAGTGCTAGTTGATCTAGTTGAGGATGTCCCCCATCATTGCATGGGGGTTGGACCTTCAGAGGTCCTTTCCGACCCTTTAGTAGCTTTTGAACATCCATTTTACAGTTTTGTAGCTAGCAGGCATATAAATTGATCTTAATACAGAAACTTTTCTATCCAATATCCACCTTCTCCTTTGTATCTTTACAGAAACAAGGCAGTGAGTTTGGGACTCTCATTATGAATGTCAGAATATGTGTCTTTATGAATGAATATCTTGTAGTCCCTGTTGATTTATGTTTGCTGTGCAATTTTTTTATGCTATGGCCATCACTACAGTGAACGGGATGCCTTGAAGGCATCAATGGCCTTCTCTTAGGACAGTCTAATAGAGGGCAGACGTCTGCCTTCCAACAGTCTGCAACCTGACATAGGAATTGTTTTGCTGGGAAATCTGTTCTTTTTAAAACCTGCTTACTGTATATGGTACAGTCTGGTACATGTCCCTTCAGAAATCTGGGTGCATTCTTTTGTGTATGTAAAATATTTTGTAAATAGCAACCAGACATTACAATAATATTTTAAATGCTAAAAGAACATTGACGGAACAGGAAATATTATAACTCTTTCGGTTGCTCTGTCCAAAAGATAAGAAATTATTTTTTCTGTTCAAGTTCTAATTCAGTTATCTTCAAGGAATGTTTCTTGGCTTGTGACTGTCTTCAATTACTTCCTTCTGTCATAGAAACATAAACATGCTTGAGATACACTTAGTAATTTAGAGTGGAAATAAATCTGTATTAGCTGCAGAGCGTATCCTTTCCATGAGAAGTGGCTGCTGCCATTGGATATCATCCAGTGCTGGAGTACTTTTTAGCAGTCTTTTAAGAGGTAATTTGAAGAGTTGTGACCTCCTTCAGTTATGGGTGGTTTGGACCATGAATTTCTTCTTGTTCAAGTTGATGAAAACAGTGCCATGGAATAAAACCATGGAGTTCCAAGCATTCCTTTGAGAGCAGGTGGTGCACCCAAGATGCCTCTTGCTGTGTGCTGTAATATTTGAGTCTAACTTTATCTCTGTGGCCAGAGGAAATTGGAATATAATTAGTAAAGATCTGGCTGTAAAAACTCAGTTTATGACTAAAATTTATAGATGCTGTTTTAGAGTTCCATATTAAATAGCAAATTAATACTTGTATTTTTTGCCTTTTCAACAAGGAGCAAACAACTGCCTTTTGACAGTAAGTCCTACTTGCTTTATGCTACAAAGAAAGATTCCTTTATGGAGGAAAGCTGTGAAAGAAAGTGACCAAGTTCATAAGCTGGGTTTGCCTAGATATAAAGCAACTAAGAAGACCATAAGAAGCTATAAAATAAAAAAAAAAATAATCTAAGGCTGAGAAAGTGCCTTGTTTCCAAGAAAACAGGAAACTTCACAGAACTTGATAGAAACATTTGTTTCTGGTTGGGTTTGGTTTTTTTTAAGTCTTTACAGGGATTCCTGATTAAAATAAAGTCAAAGTTAAATGAAAAAGCCAAAACAAAATCCGAAAGCTGAAGTAACAGCTGAAGTGCTCCGGGTTAGTTGGAGCCAATTTTTGGGTTCTCCCCCTCCTGCCTTTTAAAAAAAACAAAAAACCTGTTGAAAAGTCCCCATTGTCTAGGATTTTCTATATGATTAAGAAGCTTTATAAAATAAGATGGTGAGGAATAACATGCATGCCTGAGGTCTTGTCTTAGTGATAATTTGCATCTGCTGTAGGCTTTGCATGGCACATGCAGAACTGCTGCTTCAACTGTAGTTATGGCCAATACTGCTGTTCAAACGTGGGAAAAATCTGCAGTGGTAGACATAGAGGCTTTTTCTTTATTAGGCATTTTAGTGGTAGCTTGACCAGAATTAGTAATTTGGCCAGAATATGTAGTGCATACAAGATTTCCAAGGGATCTGGGTGACTCGACTCAGAAATACTTCATTTATTTTATTTTTTTTTTCCTTGAAGACTATCAAAACTAGAATGAGTTAGAGTTTTTGCATGGAAACGTTCTTCTACTGGAGAATGTTTTGTTTTGTGTAATAGCATACGTTTGGGTTCATTGTTTGCAGCTCGATGTTTCAGAAGGAAGCTGACTGTTTAAATATAGATAATTTGCTTTGAAATAAGATCAATTTTCTGTAACTCACTCGTACTTTTTAATGTATCTGCTCTTTAGTTACTGTCAATTTAATATTGACAGTGCATTGTAATGCCCTTTTATTAGAAGATGACCAAATGATTTAGAACTGTATTAAATGCACATATTCTGAAACCACTGTATCAGTCCTTCATATGTGAAAAGACTGGGAACTAGCTCTGGTTTAATTTTTTTTAATTTTATTTTTGTTAATATCTGTTTAGAGCTGTATCACACTTCATAAAAACTACTGAAATGTAAACTGAGAGCGCAAAGCAGAAGAATGGAAGAGTGGTTCTGGTTCTTTCCTGGGCTGGGTCAATAGGAGACTTTTTCTCAAGTTCAAGTCTGTTCTTTAGCGAGAGGAAAAAAGGGGAATCTAAATCTGATCTCTTCTATCATCAAATAAGATACAGTTTCTTAGATGGGCCATCATGGTCTCTTTCTTCTGTTTGTGAAATCATGAAATCGGCCTTGCAGGGAGGGACTCAGAGAGAGACATTTTATCAATATACTACAAGTCCACTAAAATTTTAGAATTCTTTGAATTTCTTTTTTTTTCTGATCATCAGTTATATGCTCTAGGGCAAAACCCCACAACTTCCTTAACAGATTTCTAATTTCACTTTAGAACCACTGGAGAAGCTTTATATCTGACTTCTGGGTCCCATATTATCTAATCTCCATCTGTCTTTTGAACATAAATAAAAAAATAATAGAGAATGTATCAAAATGGAAGATGCTGTCTTCAGTCTGTAATGAAGACAAGAACGAATGTTTGTATATGGTAAATTTTAAGTATCAACACTTATTATTTTCCTTTTGTCTGCAGTTGGATCAAGGGATTAACAGAGGAGACTATCTGGTTTAAAGTGTTGCAGCAAAATAAATACCCACCTTATAATATCAGGGTAAAGTAGTGATTACGTAAGAAATCTGTTATTCGTTGCTTCATTATTTGCTCTCTGACTGCATGCTGTTTGACAATTTACTTTTTTTTTTTCTCTGCTTTTGCTGGCTTGGCAGTAGGTGCTGTTTTCTCTCAGCACAGCTATTAAATCTCTCACCTGCGTGTCCTGTGCAGGGCTGCAGCGGAGAGATAAGGCTGGTCTCTCTCACAGCCCCGAGCATTGGTATTCCAGGCTCTTCTTTCAAGGGCATTTTGCTGTGATGAAGCGTCTCAAATGACAAGGAAAACATACAGGCATGTTAAATACCCTTCCTAGTCTGAGACAAGCAAGGGTAAATGGAAATGATTTAAAAATGCATTTTGAAGCTGTTAACACAGTTCATGAATAACTGTAAATCACGTTTTTAGGCAGGAGTATTACAGGCCTATCCCAGCTGGCATCATCCATTATATAATGTAATGGAGAATACCTGTTCTGCCCAGCTTACACTTAAAATCCAAATAAAACACAGAGGCTGTGAGCCTTTCTGAATGGGTGTTCCTGTGTGGTGTTCATCCAAGGTCACAAAGGTAGTTCTCTGAAGAATTGAATCCATCTCTTCAGCATCTTGCTTCTGTGCCAGCCTATGAGTACCTGTGATTTTTGTGTTTCTTGCAGCTCACATCTGACATCCTGCATGTGTGGTAGTCTCTTACAGAATCTATGCACGTCCTAGTTCTAATTCTGTTTTCAGGTACTGTAAGAGTAAATACATGTAAGCACATCACCTGTTTTGCAGTCTTGTATAGAATTAAAGACAATGTAAAAATCTATCAACTAGAATTTTTCTGGGAAGTCTGTTTTATGTTGCCCTACATCTACACAGTAGGTCAGTATCACCAATCCTATCTTGCTGTTGGAGTAATTGAGGCACAGTGGTAATGTGTGGGATTCAGTTCAAGATCAATGCTTAAATTTAAATGCACGCACGCACTGTATGTTTAAGTTCCTGTCGTAGTTGCTGGAAATCTAGATAGCAGCCAGTGGAGGTTAGAGAGAGATTCAGCCTGCCCTTCCTAAACTACACAGCAAGTGGCTGGTCAGCAAAATCCCACTGTAGAGCCCATGGAGTGTATTGAACATGAAGCATTCACTTGCCCAAATATAGGTGCTTAGTGCTGTTTTAAATATCCTATGGAATCTTTCAGGGCCTCTGGCTGGTGGTTCAGAAGAGAAGGGCCTTCCAGAAGTCCTTGGTCATGTGTCGTGCATGCCTTAAGGCATCTCACATGGCACGAGCTATCCCTGCTGAAGCCATGAAATTAAATCCCAAATCTGTCTCCAGTAGTGGCAACGTATGTACCAGGATGTGGAGATCTGGGTTTAGTTCTCTTAATTTAAAACTGAAACCTGTGCAATTCATCTACGATACAGTGTAGATAGACTACAAATAAATTTTGCTTACTCTGCAGGGTCATGACCCTCTTCTGTTATCAAGGATTTGTGTGTGTTATGTATTCTGGGGGTGGTCATCTGTTCACCAAATGAGTCAAGGATGTCCTGAACCTCTGAACTGCAGGAGCTCATTTTATGAGAGGGTTCTGTAGCCTAGAACTGCACCAGTTCTCATCCTGCGTGGATCTGGCACAGGGAAGGAAGGATTTGTAACCATATCCAGTAGACAGAAGACGCATGCACTGATTTCCACCCCCTCACACCTCCCCACGTACACTTGGAAGCTCAGGACTATGAATGATACTCCCACGTTAAAAGTAATTGAACGATTCTGACTCAGAGTTGAAACTTGTATGTAGCTAAATGAGACAGCAAAATGATGTTGGCTAAATGACAAAGTCGTTTATTCAGTCACTGAAGTTTTCTCACATTATCTTATGTGGGTCTTTGAGTTGCTTGATATTTATCTTTATTAAAAGAGGGAGAAATCATGTTTGTGATTTGTTTTATTTCCTGACTCTTGGACCTTCAGATTCTGAGATCTGTAAGTGTGACTAACAGAGTTATTACCTACAAAAAGTAAAGCATCGCTTATAACACAGAAGAGTTACCTTTCTAAAAAGGCATGCTTCTGCTAGGGATTTTTGGAACTCTATGCACGCATGAGGAACTTATTGATTTAGGATTATTCTAAGTTTAATTAAACTTCCATTTTCTCTTTTTTTCTCTGGCCAAAATTAAAGTCTTTAAAAATTCTCAAATCATAGGAATTTGTTAAGGCGTGAACCAGAGTCCTTTTTTGCCACATTTTTTGCCAGTTTAGAATTTGTAGGAACTTTAGCTTGGGGATCAAACTCATCTTGGAAAAATCAGTGGGTTTGTAGATAATTCATTGTTCCTTATTTATTTTAAATTTATTTATTTTAAATGCTGGTTAAGTTTTCAATATAAAAGATATCTTATTTGATATATAGTTCATCTATTTATCATCTTTGGGGGTTTCAAAAATGCTCTAGATGCTCTGTTTTGTATCTTTGATATTGCTGTATTCCATAGCCTTGGAAAATTAATGGGGTTCTGATGGTAATTTAGCATTTAGGAAAGAATAAGTCTGTGTAGTAGGTTGAACGAGGTTGATAAAGACACACATCATTAAAAGCATTTGACTTGGACATAATGTGAATCTATTTCCCATGTTCCATTCAAGTGTCAAAGGGTCACTGATACAGGGTTTCTTTTTATTTTTCTGGATTTGTACAATGCCTTAATATGATTTGTACCTGCAAGCAAAGCTGCTGCAGAAAAAACTCATCTATTACTGGTAAAAAGGAGCACAAACTTCATCCACTGAGCAAAAAATGTCACACTTGCTTCTGAATTTAGCTGGTATTTTTGGTTACGGTGTGGCTGATGTTACTGTGAGGTCCAGATACACTGAAGTTTCCCTAAGGCTACATCAGTAGTAGTTTGCTTGCAAAAGGAAGGTCAAGATTTTGCAGAAGTTGTTTCAATGACTTGGCAGTCGAACTTGAAAAGTCTTAAATCTGTGCCACTATTTATATGTATGAAGCTGAGACATAGCTGTAACTCTGGTGGTGCTGCAAAAAAACAAAACCTCCACGCACAGGCGGGAAGGTTGCGGAGTAGGACTGCGTTATCCCAGGCGCTGTACGAATCCAGAATACAAGATTGTCCCTGGCTGGAACAACATAACTTTTTCCTTCTGGTTTTGGAAACTTTTTAGCTTTTTGAAGGGGATTGCTGATTCATGTATAAAACTTGATCATCAAGTGTTAATCATCAGAGTCTAGTGATGCTATGGGATTACGTTGGTTCTTGTGAAGGAACAATACCACCTGGAGTTACATTTAATCAGTGTTATTCTGAGTTCTAGAACCTGTTTGATGGCTATACACCTAACAAAAAACTTGGTATTTCCATACTCAGCCTAGATATACAAGTGGGTCTCAATTGCTCTTAAATTCACTCCCCTGAAACATTCACACAAAGCGAATAGTGCCCATTGAATTCCATGCACAATTGTTACTATGGACAAAACCTGAAACGAATTGAGAAACTTCAGAGTGATTGTTAAAAACTCTGCTTTCTCTCTATTCTCAGAATTAGTGGTCATGGCCTTAGGCCCAATGTAAAATTGGTAGAGAGCGGCTTTTGGGCTCACACGTTAGAGCAAAAGCTGTGATTTGTGATCTGGAGAACCTACTGAAAGAGCAGGTTCTTCGAGTATGCTGAAGTGCATTACGTGTCTATATCAATTTGTGTTTATTAAATATGATACTTTAAAATATGCGTGAAATGTGGGGTTGGTTTTTTTTCTTCGGAGTTTGCTGAATTGAATTTAGCAAGACCATTTAGAGACAGGGTTAAGAATTGTTTTGAACAAAATTGAAAGACTCTTTCTTTAAATTTGATTGAAAAGCAAGTTTCCTGACCTGGGGAAAGCAGTCAATATTAATCAGTTTTAAATTACCCCATAATCATTTTTTTTTATTAACATTAGATAAGACTGTAAGGAATTGTAGAGTGCCCTGAAAAAAACCTCATGTAGGATTACCTCTTGATTTCAAATGAGAAGCGAATAGTAACAAATAGAATATGACATATATTGAAAGATGTAAGTTGAAGTACTCAAACGCTCTGTAGAGTTCCTCAAATGTTCCTATAGAGTGTGTCCAGAGAAGGGCAACGGAGCTGGTGAGGGGTCTGGAGCACAAGTCTTGTGAGGAGAGGCTGAGGGAGCCGGGGGTGTTCAGCCTGGAGAAAAGGAGCCTGAGGGGAGACCTTCTCGCTCTCTGCAGCTCCCTGAAAGGAGGTTGGTCTCTTCTCCCAGGTCACAGGCGATTGCACAAAAGGAAATGGCCTCAAGTTGTGCCAAGGGAGGTTCAGATTGGATATTAGGAAAAACTTTTACACTGGAAGGGTTATTAAGAGTTGGACTGGGCTGCCCAGGGAAGTGGCTGAGGCACCATCCCTGGAGGTATTTAAAAGACGGGTTGACATAGTGCTTAGAGACGTGGTTTAGTGATGGGGTTTTTTTTATCAGAGTTAGGTTGATGGTTGGACTAGGTGATGTTAAATGTCCCTTCCAACCTAGACAATTCTATGATTCTCTTGGGTAATCTTTATTTTTGATAAGCAAAACCAACTAGGCTGTCTCTGTAAAAAGCTCACTAAAATACTCTAGTGAGCTAGAGTGGTTTTTAAGGGGAAAAAATGGGTTATGCTTTGGAATAGCCAAGAAGAAATAAAAAATGAAAGTGATTGTCATCTCAGGTTTCTTTACTTGGACTGGAAAAATTGCAATAATTTTGTTTTGAAAGAAGATGAATAGTAGAAGTGCAAGAATAATCGTGAAGGGGAACACGTCAGTTCGCACACCATGTACCACTTTTCATAAGAAGAGTTAAGGAGATGGATTATTAAAATTGATAGGTGAGAGTTTTAAAAATGAAAAAAGGAAATAAAATATTATGGAACTATCCGGTATAGCTCTGTATTGTAAGATCTTTTTTTCTGTCACTGCCATCAAACCACACTCAGGCCAGGCACCACTTCAGATGCCTTTCTAGACCTTAGGAATCAGCATTGTCTAATTCTTGTCTTTTCCTTTTTCAAATGTTTGTCATGTTTTTTGTCCTGTTGGTCCATGCTGCTAAAAGTTTCATGAGGCTGAGATATAGATGACTCGTCTTTTCTTTCAGTGTTTCTTTCCAGCTCTTTGATAACCACTTACAAACTTCTCAGTTTCCTGATGACATGATTTTTCCGTTGCTGCTTCCTTAGAACCTCAATCAGGCAGCTTTATGGCTTTTTTTTCTATGATATCACATATATGAAATATGTATTCAAATATATGAATAGAAGTTCCTCTAAACACCTTAACAAAAACGTTAACGTCAAATTCTTTCTAAAAACTTGATGGTGATTAAGTGTCTGCTGTACAAAACAATTGATTATCGTGATAAACCTTATTGATTATTTGCTGCCGTGTACTATCCCATCCGTTTCTGTTGATCTTGGTTTGCAAAATCTTTAGTGCTGGGATATCTTTCTGTCCTGGTTCTGGATCTTAGTTTGTGATTACGACTCGGGGAGGGGGGCTACTGTAAATGCCAGTTAAAAAGTGGGAAAATACATTAGTAGAACTTGGAGAAGAGCGTTGTGATAAGAAATCTCAGCTTTTCTGTATCAGCATCTGACCTTACTGCCAGCTCATGGGGGTGAAGAGTGGATTTCTCAGCAGAAGCTGTTGTGTTGATCCGGAATTCCCTGCCCTCATCACATTTACGGTCCCGGTGACAGAGTAAGAGAGGGTGGCTCGAGTCTAATCTGAAGCTGCTTCTGCTTGTAGGTGTCTGAATGCACAGTTTTAGTGGAAAGAACTTGATATATTTTTTCCCAGGTGTCTTCATTTTGAGTTTCATTAAGGCTATGGTAGTCTGGGGCCCAAACTGACCGTGGTTCAGCATAAGTTATCCGTGAGACAGGTTTAGACAGCCCAGTTTAAATATCAGAATCAAATTATTTACAGCATCACAGACGGTGGTGCGAGCTGCAGTAGCTGTCAATGGAAGTGGAGGAGCAGAGCACGCTCTTGCATCGAGCTACGTGCTGCTGCTAGGTTTATATCAATACTTAAATATTTTAATTCTGTCTGTTAATCTGATTTACCCATAAATGTCAACTCTAGGCCCGCAACAATCAAAAGTAATTTATGGATCACAAAAATGAAACATCAGAGGAAAAGTAATAGTGCGAGTCTGGGATAAAGATCAACTTTATAAGTCCCAAATTTTGTAAATATTTTATTTCTGTCATTAAAAATAAACTCACGAAGCATAAACAGACCACTGAGTCAGCAGGTGTAAAACTTCTTCAGGTTACTGAAATCCGTGTCTTTCAGTTGAATGCTGTTACGTTTGTGAAGGAGTGACCCCAAGGAGAGATGGTATAAGGGTTGCCTGGTGTGAAGCCCTCATTTCACGGGGAATTTTCCCGTTCTGTTCTTCGGAGGGGTATTGGCTTCGGAATCACACGCAGACATCCCTCTGCTCTTCCTGAAGATTAGTCGTAGCCCAACTTGTACGGCTGAGAACTGGCATCGAATTTGCAGTACGCTGATCGCTCCTGGTGATAGGAGTTGGATGTTCTCTAATCTCACGTGTGCGGTTATATAGCACATTTTATTAAAAAACAAGACTCAGAGCTATTAAAAGCAGAGTGCTGAGGGTTTTGTTGGGGTTTTTTTTTTTTTATTTTGTTTTTTTAGTAGTGCTCTGCTGTGGATTTTAAAATAGAATAAAGTAACAAATGCTACCCTGAGCTTAGTGGCTTTAAATGCTGGGTTAATTTACACTCGGAGCAGAGCTTTCAGTGTCAGGCGATCTTTTTTTGCCAACATAAGCACTCGGCTGAAACAACAGCTATGACTCAGTTGCCAGCGAACGCTGCTTGAATTGATTTAGTCCCAGTTCAGATTTAGCACATAATCATGTTCAATTTGATCCACTGTGCTGCCTTAGAGATAAAAGGGTTGGGGGGGGGGAAAAAAAAAAAAAAAAAAAAAATAGATGTAGCTTATGTCAGTCTCTGCGGTGATGTCACTGCCGTGCGAGATGGAGCAGCGCCGTTCCCGGGCTCTGCCTGCTCAGTTGGTGGGTGTGCGAGGGGAAAGCGAGGAGCAACTCCGTTAAGTGCAAAGAAGCTCTCCTCGGAAGCTGGCAGTTATTGCCAGCAGCGACACAGAATTCTGGACTGTTCAATTGCCATACTGAATTGAAGATTTTTTTTCTTCTTTTTTTTTTTCTTGTTTTTTTTTCCTCCCCGTCATTTGTTACTCTGAGGTTGCCTAACTCTGTGTACAAAAGGGGGGGATGCCAGCCCGGAGCATGGACTGTGATGTCTCCACTCTGGTTGCCTGTGGGGTTGACGTGGAGATTTTTGCCAACCAAGAGGTTAAGGTATGCGCCTACAATTCTTTTGTTACAGATGCTTCTCAGAAAAGCCTTTGGGAGCAATAGGCATTTGTATGTAGCAATTCAGAATAAGGAGGCAGATGAGATTCTGCTGCAGTAGTAAAAGACAGGCAGTTAAAAAAAAATCTGTTAATTAGGGGAGAGAAATATGGGAGAGAATTGTGCCTGCTTTTTACTGTGTTTGGATAAAGTGTTTACTCTTTAATGATAGAAGAAATGGGTTATATAACTGACAGCTGTGCAAATGCATGTTTCATATTCATAACAAATCATTCATTGTTAATTTTGTGGAGATATTTTTAGTCCCATGTCACTTTTTAGATCAGCCTGGCCATGCATGTTATTTATCAGTGTTGGTAATCCTCAGATATTTTTACTCAGTTGAACAGTAGCTGTTTCTTTTCTTCAGATCCAAAGCGTGTATACGAGTATAAATTTGTTGTGAAGGGTTAAAAGTTTGTAGCAAGTATTTTGGTGCATCTGCAATATAACAAAATACAAAAAGTTGTGCATCTTGCCTATCATATGCGTACCTCAAAAACAATGCTTAAATCAAAGGCTTCATATGCTGGGCTCATAGTCTCTTAATTAGACAACTGCTGTAGAAAAATCATTGTGTGTAATTGCTTACTGTTGAAATCAATTATCTTTTTCATTTATTCTCATATAACTGCAAGAAAATCACTGCAAATGAAGTTTGAAAGAGGAATTTTAAGTATGCTTTTCACAGATCATCTGAAAGAGCTCATAGGCATAATACAGTGATATTCAGCAGTTTATTTAAAGGACAAAGATACAGACAACATTAGTTTCTAATCTGATCTTAGTTCTGCTCTGTTCTTAGTGTTAAAAAGAATGGAACAGGGAAAAAGGATTTACAAATTGGAGGTCAGATTCTGGACCCTTGTTCTGTATCAGAGTCAAACATTGAAGCCAGTGGAAATATCTGGAAATAAATCCACTTTCATTTGCAGGAGATCATTATGATTTTTATTTCCCTGTTAGTTTGTTACCAGGTGATATCATGAATGCTTTGTACAGATGCTTTTGTGTTGCCAGCAAGAGATTCTTCTTAATTTAAGAATCTTTTTCTTTATTCCATGCTGGATTCAGAGATGAAATAGGGAATAATTCAGAGGAATAGTTCAGGTGAGCAGTCATGCCTGCATTGGGACATGTTTCCTGTAGTGTTTTGAAGTAGTAAAATGTTTGCTTATTCCTTTTTTCTCTTTTACTGAAGAACTTTTTTTTTTTTTTAATTTAGGAATTGAACCTGCATTGATATGGGCTTGTATTGTCTTTTAGTGTCTGGTCCATGTTCAACATAAGACTATGAAAGAAATTAAAGTTGTAGTGGTCTTTTTGTATCCTTATTCATATAACAGTAGCAATGAAAAAGCAACATTTTTGGCTTCCATAAAATGAGCAGAAAGCTTTCCATTGGCTTTGGCAAGACTTAGATTAGCCCGATTTAAACTGCAGCATCTGGAAAGTGTGGCCCGGGAACGTGGGATAAAAAGAGAACAAAAGGGTTACAGAGACATTACAGGAATTGTAATCCCTTTCACGTTACTTGGACTTTCTGTACTTTGTTTCCTTTGGTTAAAACTGCCTTTTTTTCTTTTTTTCTGATGACTGATTAAAACGGTGAGAGCAAAGACTTTGGGTACATTTACAATGGAGACTGCACTGCAGACTGCACTGCAGCTGAGAAACGGTGAGTCTGCTTTGAAGTTGCCCGGCTTAGATGCCAGAAGCAGCCTGTCCTCCGTGACCCACGCCTCACCGCAGACCCGTTTTCACTTAGTTGTCAACAAACTGGGCTGTGGGAGGCTGTGCTGGGATGGTTCCAGTGCTCCCAGCCCGGCTGGCTCTGCACCGGTCCCCAGTCCCTCTCTGCGCAGGAGGCTGCAGCGCAAAGCATCCTTCTCGGCAAAGTTTCGGCGCTTCTGATGTTCTAAAGGTGGAGAGACCCATTGCTCTTTGCTGACTCCCAGGAGAGCTACAGCAAATAAATAAATATATATATATGGGGGGGGTTTTGTCTGCAAAAGGGGTTCACTTCAGGGTGGGTTTTTTTTGTTGACAGTGTGGTCACCGTGAACGTAAAAATGTTTCGCTTTGATAGGATGAGGGGAACATCAAGCTTTAAAGTTAAAAAGGAAGGAGGCTGTTCCTGAGAAGGGAAGGGTGTGGAAGTAAAAGAGCAAAAGCAAGCACAGAAATCCTGCCTCCTCCCCTTCCTCTCTTCTCCTTTGTGCATCCCTCTGCCCAGATCTTCTGCAGGTCAACTGGAAGGCACAAGTAGTATTGAAAACAAGTCTAGGCTTCGGTTTTCTTCTGCTGTAGAGCTTTTCGTGTAGGGGGAGGTTTCTTTTTGTAAGGAACCTTCTGGCTGTGTGAAGGGAACGTTCCTTCAGTGGTAGAATGGATATATTAAAGATTTCCTGATATGTGTGGTGCTTGATGAGGCTTATTAAAATGAGCTATTAGTCCTCTATAGAAATTAGTTCTCTAATGCCAGCCAGGATTGTGGTTTAGGTATTGGGAGATGCTTGCAGCATGGCTCCCTTTATGCAGCGACCTGGTCTAGTGGGAGGTGTCCCTGCTCATGGCAGGGGGGTTGGAACAAGATGGTCTTCATGGTCCCTTCCAACTCAAACCATTCTATGATTCTATAATTCTTCTTTATTTCAATTTAGGGTTCGAATCAAAGTGTTGCTTTGGAGAAGGATGCCGGTTGTCCTGGGCCATCCTTGTCCCACTTGCAGCGTGTGGGTTGGACACACCTGGGAGGCTGACCACAGTCAGCAGGACAGGAATGGAAGAGCTTGGTATGTGTTTGGGCTGTAGAGCAGGAGCTCTCGCAGCACGTGGTGGCAGTGGGGCCTCCTGAGGTTGTCACTCCTCCAGAGCACAGCCCATCAGTGCTGGGACATTCTTACAGAGAGGCAAAGGCTGGGCACAGGGTTTGGAGTAGAGCGAGCTGCTTAGCGTATTGCTGCTTTTCCACCTATGCAAGGGACCTTATTCTGTAGGCATTACACTCTTAGCAGCTGGCAAACAGGCTCAGAAATACTCTTTTTTTCCATTTGGCCTCTGAAACAGGAGAGTGATTTCTTAGTACCGAAGGCAAAGCTTTTTAGTTTCAGCATTTGGAGTGGCTCGTCCTTCCAACGGAGGCTTGTATGGATGCCCTGAAACTGGCAGCTGGCCCACGGCACCGACACCGTTGGTTTGCCATCCATGAACCCATCCAACAGGCCTGTCGGTTTTTGATCAGCTGCTGTTTTGAATTGACTTTTGTAATCCAAAAATTGGGTCAGGCTACTCAACACGCAATGAAGTGTCCAGTGCCGGTATATCGGGAACTAGTAAAGTTGAGAAGGCGACCGTAGAAATCACGAAGTGCGGTTCTGCTTTGAAGTTCACCTGGATAATTAAAAATCTTCTTTCAGTGCCTCTACATGATAATTTTATGTAATGATGTTTGTTACATAAGCAATTAGCTAATGAATATCTTGTTTGTTTCTAAGAGAGAAATTCCAGACATTGCTGAGTGGAAGAGAATTTAAACTTGTACTTCTTCCTCTAAGCAAGATATTCTTATATTATTAATTCTTTGTGTTCTCTCTTCAAGCACCATTCCACAAGGCATCAAGGTAGGGTTGGGACCAGGAGGCACTGCTGTAGCAGAGAAGAAATACTAATGATCCCGACTGATCGAATTTGTATCTGAAGACAGTAATGTAAAGTAATGTGGATAGAACGTTATCTTAATGCAGGGAAAAAAACAACGTGGACACGAGCCAGGCAGCAAAGGGAAATAGTAGAAAGAGTTTCACTGTTTGGACCGTATTGCTCCGGGGGATTAATCCCCGTTGGAGCAGGATTTCTGTCAATCTGTAAACTCATTATTCAGTTCAAATGCTCCAGTTAGCACACGGCTAATACTAGTTGTTTGGGATGGTTTGGACATCAGTCATTGCCCTGCAGTTGCCTTTGAGAGCTTTTGCAGTCTGACATCGTATCTGAACTTCTGAGGTCTAGAGGGCAAAAACACACGAGGTTCTTGTGGTTTTTCCTCCCCGCTTCCATTCTCCATTTGTAAAAGTGGCTCATTCACAGAGATGTTCTGAGATCTAAAGTTTACGTGCTGTAAGATTAGAATCAAGTGAAGAAAGCTGTAGAAAAAGGGAGGAGTGTTGCTGCCCCTCTGAATGCTGCCAGCTGCCCGATGGCAGAAATCATGTCTTGTTGGGAGAGTTTCAGGGTTTCTTTTTCTCTTCTCCTTAGCCACATAAGCTTGATTTGTGGGAAGAGACTGCATAAGTCATAGGGATAGGGCTACAAGGAGGAAACGAAACAACAGCATGGCTACCAAAAAATGCCCTGATAGCTCGAAAGGACTGCTCTTGTAACAACTTCTGTTACTATTTAGAGTCACAGAATCATAGCATAGTTCCTAAGGGTCATCTGGTCCAACCCCTATGCCATGAGCAGGGACATCTTCAACTAGATCAGGTTGCTCAGAGCCCTGTCCAACCTGATCTCGAGTGTTTCCAGGGATGAGGCATCTCCCACTTTTCTAGGCAATCTGTGCCAGTGTCTCACCACCCTCAGTGTAAAATATTTCTTCCTTATATCTAGTCTAAATCTTCCCTATTTCAGTTTAAACCCATTACCCCCTGTCCTATCACAACAGGCCCTGCTGAAAAGTTTGTTCCCATCTTTCCTGTAGGCCCACTTTAGGTACTAGAAGGGGCTATAAAGTCTCCCCAAAGCCTTCTCTTCTCCATGTTGGAAAACCCCAACTGTCTCAGCCTGTCCCTCACAGTAGAGGTGCTCCAGCCCTTGAATCATTCTTGTAGCCTCCTCTGGACCCACTCAATCTCAAATTACTCATTTGTCACCCAGTGCTACTGCAGTAACCTGTGTCACAGAAATAAGTTTAGGCTTTTCCTTTATCCTTCTAATTGCCCCATCTGAAGGAAATTGAACCCTTAAGAAGTTTCCATAGAAGGAATGATACCATGGTTAAGCTTCTGAGGGTTGTGATGTGCTCTTTAGGCTTACCTTCAATTATTTGTATTTGGTTTTTGCTTGCCTCAGACTGGAGGTCAGTGGCAGCTGCAGGTGCTTATGCATCTGAGAACATGCCACGTTTTCTGCTTATCATTCTTCACTCTTTCATATTAACAGGGGGAACAGCAGAACAAGTCAGAGCTTTTTGTGTTCTTTTTGATCCTCCTTTCTGCTGGAATTCACATAAAGGTATTTCCTTTTCATAAGGCTAATTAGACAATGATCAATTTGGAATCAAAAGAAAATAGACAGATAGAATGTGTTGCCAGATGGTGTAGCATTAATCCAAGGTAAGATGGACCTTGCAATTATACTGATAAATGGCCCAGTCGATGTGAGGAACAAGGAAGAGATGGTGACTTTCTTTAGCAGATTTGAAGGGTTAATCAGTACAGCTATAGATTGAGATCCTTTTAATACAGATGCGAGTGAGATACTGTTTTTTCATTGAATAATGACTTTGGTTAGAATTCCCAGAAGAACTTGGAGAGGTGAAGTATCAAATTCTTTGTTTTTCTCAAAAAAAAGTTTTTCAAGGGTATGCTGTTTTCTGGTCTATAGTGATCTAGTCTCATTCCTCTCTGAAGGTACCGTATATGTCCACTTTTTTGTCTCAAGCTTTACTGATACCGTTTGCTGCTTCTTAGCACGATCTAAGCTTTGGTACTGAGAGAAGTTGCAGGTTTTGAGGCAGAGGTCTGCACCAACCTGTTTTGCACAGACTAATAGATATGCTTTACGGTTGGACAGCTCTTCCTTTAATGTTTTATAGGAGTGATTTTACCAAAGGCATTAAATAATCTACTTAGTTTTGATCGTTCTTGTGCTGAACAGCATATTTGCTTTGGATGATACTATCTAATCATATGCTAGACTGCAAACAGCCATGACCGTATGGTCTCGAGCAGTGAATTCTTCCTTGGCAAAGAGGCGCTGAACAAGAAGAGTGCCACAGTTTATCAAACACTTGGCCAACACGCAGGCTGCCAAGGGCCCGAAACTGGCCCAGCTAAGCCTCCAGTCAGTGCTTGGTAGCTGCAGGATTTTGTTTTTTCCATCCACGTATTTATAGTGCTGCCAGGACTGCATGCATGTGCTTTTCCTGAAAATTTCCCCCAGTCGCATGGCTAAGTTTCAATAAGCACCTTCTCCTTCTAAATGCCAACAGAATTAAAATTTTCCCCATGGGAAACTTCTGAGACTGTACTGCCTAACCCTCCTCAAAGTAACTGTATTTATTAACATCCCAATGTGGAGTCTTACATAATAGAATGGTTTGGGTTGGAAGGAGCCTTAAAGACCATCTAGTTTCACCCTCCTGCTGTGGCCAGGGACACCTCCCACCAGACCAGGTTGCTCAAAGCCCCATCCAGCCTGGTCTTGAAAACCTCCAGGGATGGGGCAGCCACAGGTTCTCTGGACAACCTGTTCCAATGTCTCACCACCCTCATAGTAAAGATTATTTTTCCTAATAGCTCATCTACATCTCCCCTCTTTCAGTTTAAAACCATTACCCCTCGTCCTATTGCTCCACTCCCCGATAAAGAGTCCCTCCCCATCTCTCCTGTAGCCCCTTTAGGGACTGGAAAGGGCTAGGGGGTCTCCTCGGAGCCTTCTCTTCTCCAGGCTGATCAACCCCAAAACTTGACTTTTGGTTTGGTGTAGATCATGAGCCTCAATTGCTGCAGGCTTGAGGCATGACAGCTTGGCTGCCCCCTGCACTAACCGCAGTATAGGGTATTATACATTTAATTTTCTTCTGGCCAAATAGTAAATCTCTCCACTCTTTTTTTTTCCTCATTGACAATCCTTCCAGAATCACAGAATGATATGGGGTTGGAAGGGACCTCTGGAGACCATCTAGTCCAACCCCCCACGTGCAACCATTAGTTTGGCTCCAGCCTATGTTTTCTATCTAGAATTCAGGTTGATTTCTCTTTTGTTCGTGTCACTTCCTGAAAGCACAATCACCTTCTCACAACATCGGTGTTCCCGTGATACCTTTCCTTGCCCCCATTTGGAGCTTCTATTGGTGCTGAATGAAGGAAAAGCCTCTGGTTGCTGCAGCTCTGGTGGAGTAAACATCCCCCCTGTCCTTGCAGGATGTCCCCACAGCAAACTGTGCCATGGGATGCCGGATAGATGGGCCTGTGCCGAGCTGGGTGCTGCCTCCATCTCGGTGGCAGCCCGTGTTTCTCTTCTGCACCCTTGGAGTTGCTGAAAAAACTTCAGAGTGGTGCTATAGATAAAAAGTGCCAAGTGTTCTCATTTGCAGATGGAAAACTAAGGAACCAGGAATTAAGTTTTCCAATTAGGAAACTGGATTGGAATGTACTGGATCTGGTGTAATTAATAATCCTTGTTTTTAATAATTTCTTGCTGTGGATGTTCAATTTCAAATGCTTTTTGAGCGGTAGATGCTTTCCAGAGACTTTCTTGTTGCTTTGGATTTGGTTTTGTTTTTTTTTTTGTTAGCCCAAACTTGCTACCTTTCAGAATGCCTGAGATTGTGGCAGCATCTGGCCAGAGAGATGGACTTTATCTTGCAGGATGGCTTCATACTAGCAGGAGAAACTGACTGCAGCGTGGAAGAACCTCCAGTTTTGCAGCACCGGATAGTCCTATCTGTTGAAATAATAGTCACTGAGCTGAGAAAGGCAATGGAGCTGTTGTGCTCAGAGCGGTGTCAGCAGGCAGCTGGACACTGTAATTTCTTCAGCTCAATTTGTCACTTGTGGAAGTATCTGTCTGCTTCATAGGCTGCAGTGAGTAACCTTGATACGTTGGCCATAGAAGGTGGAGGCATTCACACAGCTGAATCATGCAACGTGAGTTCTGCTTTGTTATATCTATGTCATGGCCAGAGAAGTGGTAAATCTTGCAGAAATTTCATTTTTGAGATTTCATGCAGGTCAAATGTGCTGGTGTGCAGGCAGATGAATAAATTATAGTAAAAGAACTGCTATCCTCTGAAGACGTGCAATTCTATTTATGGAAGAAATAAGATTGTTTCTTATTGACTTTTGCTTGGAGTCATTGTCTGACTCCAGGTTTACCAACCTCACATTCTATCACCCTTTGCTGCACATTCTATTGCCTGATGGCAAGGTCCATTCGGCTTTGGTTAGTTTTCCATATTTCTGAGAGAAAACCAATAACTGAACTAACAAGACTAAAAACTTTTTCATTGTCTGATTAATTAAACTATACTGGGAAATTTGTTTTAACAACCACTTGTCTGTAGCTGCTGGTTTGATGTGAGCCTTTTTGTTTGGGGATGGTGGTGATAGTGTTTGGGGGGGGGATTATTTTATTTGCTAGTGCTGATCCAAAAAAACCCCAAAACAACCCACCATCAGAAATGGCCCTTACACTTTTCTCCTTCGAAGAGGAACGTGTATTCAAGACAAGAAGGTATCTTCAAGGAGCAAGTCATAGTTGGAAGTTCTCTGGGTTGTGATTTTAACCTGAGGAAGGAGGAAACCAGCTGGATATTCAAAAAAGTGGCTGAAATGAGGAAGGAGAGTGTGGGGTTTCAGAGGAGGGAAGTTAGTATGATGATAGGACTTCTTTTTGGTTTTTTTTCTTTTCTTTTCTTTTTTTTTTTCCCTGTCAGAAGTGCCTCTGTGGTGCAAGACCAAGAATGGAGAACTCTTGCAGAGGCTGGGGCAGGGAGGTAGGTCACGGCAGGGCTACCTGAGTGGGGGACAGAGGCACAGAAGTTTGGGATTATAGGGAGAATTGATGGAGAAAAGAATAATCAATGGGAGACCAAGGTGAGGACAGAGGACTTTGGCTTCTCATGGCGTAGTGGAATGATTGAGGGACTTGTGAGCAGAAGCTGACACAAGATGCCAGATGAAACCAGGTGATGGTTGAAAAAAGAAGGACTTTTTGACAAAGCTTTCACCAAGGTCTTAGGGTTGAAACCTTAGGTTTCTTGAAAATTCTTTTGCTTCCCTGAAAGCATCTTCCAGAGGCTTCCATTCTGCCTCCAAGCAACATAATCACTTTGTGAACTGTTACTCTGGGCTGCAAACTCTCTCCTCAAAACTTTTTGCTGTTAGATATCTTACAAGGAATTAAGTGATTGAATGTGGCCAGACTAAGCATGCATGAGACAGAATGTATTTTGTAAACCTTACCAAAAAAACCCCTCAAAAACCCTATTCTTTTTTAATATACCTTATTCCTACCTTCTCTGTCTTCTTTTCTGCTTCATTTTTCTGGAATGCAAGAAGGAAATGTGTGTTTTCTTTTGTCCAATGTGGTAGGTAATACTAGAAATAAATAACAATACTTGCTAAATTGTTGAAAATATCCAAACAGTAAGCGATACAGTAAGACATGACATAGCAAATTATGAGAGTATTCTGGGCACACTTCTTTCAGCAAATGGAGGCAGGTAATTAGTATTTCATTTTTTACTTTAATCTTAGCAATGAAGGAAGAATTGAATAATGGCAAGTACTATTGGTGAAAATTGTTTTAAAAGAATAAATAAAGAAAGTCTGAGATCAGATGAACAAGGAAAATTATTTTTTTTTTAAAAAGTCCCTTCCAGCAGCCTGATGGAGCTGGTAAATGGTGTCTCCTAAGAAGATTATCCGAGAGACCGAGAAATGCATGGGAATTAGCAGTTAAGGAGGCACTTTTGAATGCATAATGGAGATTATCTGTCCTGATGCAAAGGACAGATGGGATGTACATTAAGAGACTGTTATGGCGAGATCAGATACTCCTTTTGCTTTACAGCGGTTTAAGGATTTATATGTAAAGTGAAAACCAAGTGTGCAAAATCACAAAATGAATTTCAATTAGCAGAGGATTTAAATAAAGACAAGGAAAGTCTTGTGAGGCATAAAAAGAGGAAAACAATGTGCAAATCCTTTAACAGCAAGGTACCTACATAACGAAAATATGGGCAGGGTAATGGTATGGCTGATTTCTGTGTGTTATATAAAGTGCTTGACAGATAATTAGTTAAATTAATAAAAAAACAACCCTAGTAGTAGCCAGAGAAGAGAAAAACTGCTAAAAATACAGAGGTGAGACAGTTATTCAAGTATACATGACCTGCTAAAATCTAGCAAAGAATGCTTTAGGATGTAGTTGAATTTATCTTTCTACTATTTGAAGTTATCTTTGAGAATTCATAGGTTACAGAGACTGCAGAAGATGGGAGACAGAAAAAAAAAACGTTTGTGTTTAAAAGCTGGAGGGCGGAAAAAAGTCTGTATAATTACAGATTGTTTTTTCTCATTTGAATTTTGGAAATAAGCTTGTAAATACTTTGGAAGTAATTTGGCCTGGGTTGTCTAGAGCAAACCATGTCAAATCAATACGTCTTCCTTGTTGGACAGGCCAGCTGGGTAAGTGGGATAAAGGAGATGTGGAACGTAGATACTTTGACTAAAGCTTTCACGCTGTTCAAGTCATTTTCATAAGTAATCTACAGTCTAAATATAATTACCATAAGGTGAGTGCACAGTTGTTTAAAAAATGTCTAAACCAGAAGTGGTTCATTCTCAAATGGGGAGGACATTTAAGTAGATAAGCTCACATTTCTTCCTGGACCAGGTTGAGATTAATGACAGTAGTGAACAGAGAAAAACCTTAAAAAAAAAAAGTGTGGATGACACTATGCTGGTGGGGCAGGGTCACAATTCTGAACAAACTTTAATTAAGCAACAAGAGTGCAAAGGAGTACACCTGAAAAAAATCAAAATCACAGCTGTATAAAGAAATTGATGTGTCTAAGCAGTTGCGTGATGCAAATCTCTCTGAGTGTTAGTGAATTGCAGTGAATAATAGTCAGCTGTGTAGTTCTCTTGTAATCAGAGCAAATGTAGAACCACAGAATGGTTTGGGTTGGAAGGAACCTTAAAGATCATCTTGTTCCAGCCCCCCCTCATGGGCAGGGACACCTCCCACCAGACCAGGTTGCTCAAAGCCCCATCCAGCCTGGCCTTGAACCCCTCCAGGGAT
>JAOXJK010000023.1:114550273-114561078 GCA_025774025.1 Xenus cinereus
CCCCTCATCATCTTTGTAGCCCTCTGCTGTACCCTCTCCAGCAGTTCCCTGTCCTTCTGGAACTGGGGAGCCCAGAATTGGACCCAGTGCTCCAGATGGGGCCTCACCGGGGCAGAGTAGAGGGGGAGGATGACCTCCCTCAACCTGCTGGCCACACTCTTCCTGATGCACCCAGGATGCCATTGGCCTTCTTGGCCATAAGGGCACATTGCTGGCTCATGATCATCCTGTTGTCTCTCTCTGGAGCATCTGTAAGCAGTAAACCTTATATGAAATACTTATGTTGTCAGCACAATTTTGGCACATAATGAAGGCAAAACCCTGGATGCAGCCTTGGGGATCTACAAGGTCTATGCAGATGCCTCCAGAACAGCCCTGGTGTGTCTAAGCACAACACGGGGCTGTGTGTAGACACGTTTTGTGGCCAGTGTGGTTCTGTTTCGGGTTGGTTCACTGCAAAGAGCAGAGCAATAAGGTCATTTAGCATCATGCCTGGAATCCAAAAATGCGTATTCTTTCTGACCGCGTGGTAAGACTTAAGGGTGTGAGGAACCCCTGTAACATTAATCGGATTGCAGCAGTGGGAGCAAATCAGTCTTGATTTAACCAAAAACAGCAAGATTTAATTTTTTCTTAATCTGCCCCCTCAAAGTCCAACCTTACAATTTATTATTTGTTCTTTCTTATTATTTGTATCGGTTTATTTCATCTTTGGCTCACAATTTCCCTGACCTCCAACCCTTAAAAACCACAGGAAGCCAAGCGTAGAACAAGCTGCCTGAGCTGGGGTAGCAAACTCGGGTTGATTTGTTGGTGTGCTGAGACAGTTGTGCAATTTAGAAAGATTCTAATTAGTGCTGTGTTTAATATAAATAAACAAACTCAAGCTCTTTTCATCACTGTCCCAGTGCTCAAATTGAAATGCAGTTTTCTATTCAGGAAGCCACAAGCAGAACTTTGCCCTGAGTTCCAAGGTGAGAAACAGGCTTTTAGACAGTTCTGTAACCAGGCAGTCATTGCAGATACTTTGAAATTCTGGTTACCTCCTGACCCAGTCTTCCCTCTTTTTTCCATTCTTTCAAAATTTCACATTTTTCTACACATGTAGAAATGCTGCCATGATAAAATGAACCCTGATGGTGGAAGGACACGCTTTTCTATTTTATTTTTTTCATGGCTGTTTCCATCTACAGGATTGTATGAGAGATTCCCTTTAATAACAGAAGAAACTTTCTGCAAGACCAAAATTCAGACAGTAGTATTCAGTCTGCATGTTTTATTGAAATAATATTCCATCCCTTGGTAAGGAGGGAGTAGGAAGACCTCACGCTTTTGACCACAACTGCCTTCCGTGAAAGGTAAAATAAAAAGCTACGACCTGGAGACCTGTGCCTTAAGGTGATCTCTGAACGCTAAATTACTATTTGCTTCTCTTACCATTTTATAAAGGCACGAGGACAAGATCCTGAGGGCTCTTTATTGATCATCATCATAATTGGGTTAAAATACTTCTTCCCTTTTCAGCACTCCTGGAATTTTGACTGAGAATCAATAGTGCTTTTTCATGTGCTCTTTCAAAGTTTGCTGGCAAATGTTACTATTTTAGAACCAGAGAGTGTGATAGTTGATCAGGCTGTTGTTTACACTGGCTACTTACAGGAGTTCCTGCCATGTTCTGATTTGACAAATATTTAGAAATGAGGCCCCTGTTCCATAGTCTGTCCTTCCTATCTTTTAATGAAAGTAATTAGGCTTTTTGCTATGTCTGGGCCAGGGGCACTTTCAAAATTTACTGGCCTAATCCTAGATAACCTCCTCAATTCAAGGTTAAATTTTTTTAATGGACAGTCTTTGTTTCATTTCAGCCGATGGTTATTTTCATTCAGACAATCCCTTTCCCTTCACATCATTTACTGGTTTCCATATACTTAAATGTAACAGGAAACACACTGTACCATAGTTTCTGTTTCCCAAGATGGGATCATCTGCCTTTACCTCCCATGAGAGGCTCAACGCTTCTCCAGTCACCCGTGCAGTCCTCTTCTGTTGCTCTTCCAACGTACCTCTAGCTTCCTAAACCCTGGATGAGAAGAGCCATACTCAATATCCAGACTTTACAATACCCTTCATGTGGCACTGACATATCCCAATCCCAAAATTACTTCCAGGTGATATTTTCTAGGTTTCCATGCATTTATTTATCTTTTTTTTTTAAAAAGTGTGCCATTTCAGCAGCTTATTTATTCCTCTAGAATAAATTAACCGTCGTGCCCATCCTCATTGCTGTAAACTGGGAATTACTCTGTTGGTAGCACGTTTTTGTTACTTGGACTCTTCAGTGCAGGGTCTCCTTATGTTCCATCCAATTCCATCTTTCCTCCTGTGCTGCACAAGCTCTGCAGCCGGCGTGGCTCCGTGGAAACAGAAAACACTGGCTTCTGAGACTTAAGTGTATTTCTTACATGAAAATGTATACCAGGTACAGAACTCATTTCAGGAAAAATATATTTCATAATTGTCAATTATATCTTGGTTTCCCTATTGTATATCATTAGTTGGATTCTCTTGTATAAATGAACAGGAAAAATTGAAATGGGAGAAATGCTTGCTTTATTTGCTTACAAAACTCTAGGAAAAAGGGATTAGCCTAAAGTTTTAAATCGCAGCCACCTCCTAAATCAAAAGTGTAACAGGGGTGATAATGAGCGTAAACACACTGAATAATAAAATGTTAATTTGTGTTCCCAGTTCTAGGGCTGTGATCCAAAGCTCGCTGATGTCTGTGGAAAGACTTCCATTGATTGGAATTAGGCCTTGGCTTTTGTCCTGAACGAACACAATACCGAACACAATACCGGCAGAGCTATTCAGGAGAGAAATGTTTGGAAATAAATTACTGGGAACACAGAACTGGAAGGAACTTGCTGTGTCAGAACCCAATTCACTTGCTAATTCAGGCAGTGGTGTTTTACAACGCTTTTGGTGTCTATGATACTTTGTCATAGTCCCTCGCATGAACTAACCAAATTCCATCTTAAAAAAAAAAAATAAATCTTTTACCGCTGCTGCTGTAATTGGAAAGTTGGATCATTACTCAGATGTTTGAAACCTTCTTTAACTTCTAGCCTAAACCTATTTATGCCAATTGTTTCCCCTTGTTTTACACCAACACAATCTTCTAGTCTTTATTCTACAGAGTTCTGGTTATTGTCCCGTTGTCCTGGTGATTGTCCCATCTCCTCTCAGGCTTTGCTTTGTTTTGCTAAATAAGCCAAGCGTTTTCATGTCTTATTCAGTAAGTTGTTCTTTCCCTGTAGCCTTTATCTGAATTTATTCCCTTTATCTATCTGGGGTACAGGCAACAAAACCTGCATTTTTGATGAGCTGTAATAGCGCTCTATGTAACGCTGCTAATACTTCCCTTGCTTTACTGGAAATGCTTTTCCAGATACAGCCAGTATTTTGGTTGCCTCCTTATGGCTGCATTTCACTGATGGCTTTTACAGGGTGACTTGCAGGATCTGGGTTCCCAGGTGAGCTACCATTTAGCACTAGAAATAGTTTTCAGTCCAGGGGGGGCAAAGCTGGACCCTTGTTCTCCCAGGCTTTCAGCTGGGCTCCGTTACTCCAGTGCTCATTTCTGCCTGGGATGGTGCTCTCTTTGTCTTTGTCCTCGGCATTGGCTGTCCTAAATGATAACAATCAAGCTTGAGTAATCAGCAGTCTTAATTAGCATGTTCCTACTTTGTGCTAATTTTGATAATTAAAAAAAGAAAAGAACTCTAGAAACTGCCGGAGGTGGTGAACGATGGGTGATGGGAGCTGCCGTAAGGTGACTGGAAAGAACTGGGGAAGGGTGCCCAGTCGGGCAAAGGAACAGCGAGATGGAGCCCACCATGGGGAAGTGAGAACTTCTGCAGGATTGGTCAAGGCTACTCACATTGGCCAGAGCCATTTGGGTCTCACAGAGACATACTTGGGATGGATAAAGACATGCCAAAATCCCAGAAATAAATGCATCACTCATGTCTTTCTGCATTTCGACTTTTAATTTAAGAGTAGCAACTTCGAATATTCCTTTCTTTTCTTTCAAGAGTTTTCAAAGTTTTCTGAAAGTTTAAAGACTTATTTTCTAAAAGCATCTTAAAAATACTGAATCCTAAAAGCGCTTTAAAAGTCCTGAATTGAGAGGCTTATGAGTCTTGAATAATTTATCCACAAAACTTTAAAGGGAGAGAATTTGCTTAGGTCTTTAAAATGTGTATGATATATTTTCTTATGGATTGGAAAGACTCTGAAAGACTTTTATCCAGATAAGTACATTCAGCAGATATTAGAAGTCACAGGCAATAGCAATTAAGGCATAAGGCGTTTCCTGGGAATTAATACCAAGCTGGGAGGAGTCAGGATGGCTCAAGATGCAGCTGAGGGCCGTTAACTGCAGTCGATGATTAATGACCTCTGCTGAGGTCATTATTATTATCAGCTGAAAATGTAGAAAAACTCAGATTGTACGAATCTTTTTAAGGGGAGGTGGGGTTTCGGTCGGTGCAGTAGATGTGGCCCCGCTGCGGACAGACTGCCCGGTATTAATATCAAATAGAGGGCTTGGTTTCCCTCCTCCCCCTGGCATTTTTAGGAGCGTTAATCAAAGCTGGATCTCTAAAGCCGTGCCAGTATCAAATTGAAAAGTAAGCAGAATAAAGTCCATAGCGCTTTAATGTTCTCCCAGTATTCCATTTGGCGTCCAGATCTTAATCAGCTTTATTTAGAGATACTCCCATCTGTCCCTTTCGCTGCCTAATGAGAGTGTATCTCAGTTATTGTCCAGAAATGTGCCCAGAACATTCCTTGTGCTCCCTGTTCTTGGACCCACGTTTGAAATCTCGTCCTCCCTTTTGCTTTATGTCCCTGATGAACATGGGTTTTTTTTATATTCTCTGCACACAGGGCCAGCCCATGCAAGAAAATACTGCTCTGTCGATACAGGGAGAGTCTGTTTCCTAATAAATAGTCAGTTGTAATAGGTACTTACTTGCCAGTTTCCAGACAAGTCCATGCATGACTTCTTCCACGGCTGGTGAAATATTTTAATTTTTTTTTTTATATATGATAAATGATTTCATTGTGGACTTGTAGGGAAACTGAGAGGTACTTCAGAGGGCTAGGAAATATTCACCATGCTGCTTATTTTTACCTTGATCATCTCATATATATATACATATATATACACATATATATCAAAATATATAAATTTATATAAAATATATATTAAAATATATTTTTATAGATATATAAATATATACAAATATAAATACCCTGATCTCTTGTGTGTATATATACACCTAAGTTTGTTTACTTCAATGCACTTTTTAAAAAAAAATACTGAAGAAGTCTGTAATAGGTAGTATAGGTAACATAAAGACATCAGCTTTAGTTAGTCACTATTTTTTATTTAGATTTTCCACAGTACTGCATGTTTCTGAACGCTGTGTAAGTCCTTTTTTATGCATACGCTGGTCCCCTGTCCCTTTCTCTCCCTTCCCCTGGTCACTGGGAAGGTTGTGGCATCAAAATTCCAAGCAGGACAGGGCTGAGGTGGCTGCTGCTTTTGGCTGACCTTTACACAAATGTCACTGGATGTAGACTTCTGCTCAGGAAAATGGAATTTGGCAAAACCGTAAGCAGAGCAGTTAAAAAACCATAACTTAGGTGTGAAATGTTGACAATTTGAAGGTTAGGCGGTAGGACTAGACCAGCTCTCTCCTCTCCTTTTTCTTTTTCTTTTTTCTTTTTTTATTCCTCCAAAGTATCTCCCGTGGTGAGAGGAAGAGGTGAGCGAGGTCAGGCGGAATGAAATGAAAATCATGAAAGCTTAATAGACCGCAGGGAGGTTCCTCTGAAAGGGTGCCAGAGATGGAATATCAGTGATGGGGAAGAAGCCCACGGAGCTGGCAGTGAATGAAAGGAGATCTGGCACACGCGCTTTCACGAAACTGGTCTGTTTTCCCAGTTAACTCTTTAACAAATGTTTCCTGCTGACGGTAGGGACTCCCACAGCGCTCCCCGTGCTCCCTGGTGCAGCTTCACTGGGCTTTGGGATTTATTTTTCTAAGTTCTGGATTCTCCATCTTGCTTGTAAGATCAACAGATGAGAACTGGAGTATCAATGGGATTACATATATTGCATTTTCTGTTTTGTCTTCTGAAGCCTCTACCGGTTATCCACTCTAAGGGCTAAGAAATTGTTTTCCTGGATGAGAAGAAAAGAAGTTCTATTTTAAAACATATATTTAAGATATATGTGCAAGTAGGCGATATATGTGCTTACTTGCACATATATCGATGAAAATGTCAGGGTATTGTAATTATACAAACGCCTAACGTAATAGCCCTCAGCATATGAAACGGTGTGACCTATCATCTCAAACAGTAATTTTTTCAGAATATAGAGCTCTTAAAAGACAGGGCTTTACTCTGGTTGATTCTCCATCGTCAAAGACTTCAAGTCTTGGTGGCGGTAGTTTAAATCCCAGGACTTTACCTGAGACTCAGCAGATGGAGGTCTAAAATCAGAGTAAAGGCAAAGGCCAGACCAAATGATAACTGCTCCTTTTCAGTCTTAGCAATTTATGAATCTGTGCTTGTGTGCACGAAAAGACCCCTATGAGCGTGTCAGAACTGATGGAAGGACTTTGGGTTTATTTGATGATGGTGAACTCGTCCTCTGCCTGCGCACGGTTTACAGAGAAATTGCAGAGAGAGTCTGATCCTCCCTCCGGGGCTGCCAGGGTACCCCGCATGTCTGTTCATCTCTAGGTCCGTAGATGTGGCACATCTCAGACCCTTCTTTTACAATGTTAAAATACCCTCGTTTGTGGCATGTGCTTCTGAACGTGGAGTTCTACAGCTAAACATTTATAAGCCTGAAACTTGTCTTTGGGACAACCGTTTCCAAAGTTTACCGATTTCAGTTCCCCGATTTTTTTCCCTGCTGCTCTCAAGGAACGAGTGTGTATCTGCCCTAAGTATTTAAATGGCAAAACATCCAGAAAAAACATAGCATACAATACAAAACGATCCTGTGGTGCTGACGTGAATGTAACCCTCTGTTAGAGTGGGCCTGACTTTGTCTGCTGACTCTGTTGTAATTCAGCACAATGTTTGCTTTTGCACAGATGAGACCGCCGTTGTCTGGTGTTTTCAGTCATATGCCCTTTTTGGCTTCATTTCATCCATTATCGCAATTTTGCTCAACTTTTACGAGAAGTTCAACAGCTCCTGCGTTCTCCACTTGAAGGCTCTTTCCCCCAACCATTTTGCAGAGCTCAGCACATCCAGACCGGTGCTTTTCCTTGGTGTCTTTTCACAGAGCCTTTATTAGCCCACAGACACCCGCCCCCAAAGGCCACAGGCTGAAACCTCCTGGTTAAACACTCGTCGTCACGTTCCAGATTATCCTTTGGCACAGACTGATGTGACCGAGCACAAAGTTAACCTTCAGCATTATTTCTTTTTCGTTTGCAGGAAAAATTCGAAGGCTTGTTCCGTGCCTACGACGACTGCGTGACATTCCAGCTGTTTAAAAGCTTCAGGCGCGTGCGGATAAACTTTAGTAGTCCCAAAGCAGCTGCTCGTGCCAGAATAGAGCTGCACGAAACACAGTTCAGAGGGAAGAAGTTAAAGTTGTATTTTGCACAGGTAATGAAATCTGGAAGCTACTTCTGTGTTAGTGCCTAGCTTTTATAGAAATATTGCGCAGTAACACTGAATAAAAGTGATAAAGGTTTCTCCCCTGCCCAATCTCTCTGCTAAAAGATTCCTCAAACATCCTTACGTTGCCTGAGCTGTACCTGCCCAGTGGGGCTGCGGTAAATTTAAAGGACCGCTTAGGACCCAAGTTGCTTATTCAACACACAGAAGCTTCATAGCTTAGAACTGATTTACAGCGTTGGGTATTTTCTGTGGGTAACTCTCTAAACTAACCATAAAAAAAAAAAAAAAGCAGTGATGTAAAGTATCATAAGTTCATTACAAAAAATAGGGCTGAGTTACTTACTTGATTGCAACCTCGAGCCACGGTCAAGCTTCCTCCTGCCTTTTTTTGTTTCCTTCCTGAATACATGTGTGAATTTTCTAAAAGGAATTTATTAAACTCAAGTAAAAGGGGGAGCGTAAGGGGAGAAGAATACCCCCAGCCCAGGGGCACAGGTGATTATATCCATCTATTGGAAAGTGCCAGGTAGGGGTTCAGTTTTTCTTGGCCAAGGGGGAGAGACACCAGATCTCCCACAGCCTGGGTGAGGGAGATGGAGAAGGGTGGACAGGACACAGAAGGGTGAGGGAGATGGAGAATCCAACCCCACCTCTTCTGGATGTATTTAATAAGTTGCTGTGGACACTGTGGCTTAATGTGATACCCATAAGTGCTTATGAGCAATGTCAGTGTGCTTTGACCTGCCAGAATGGTCCTTCAGAGTTCTCAGGTTGAGGGCAGGCTCATTTGAAAGTATCAGTCAAACCTAAAAAGCTGTTAAATTTGGGGCCTCTGCAGCCTGGGGAGAACGGGAGCTGGTTTGAGCCTAAGGAGAAGCAGATCCTCAGTAGAATGGGAAACTACAGTAGCGAAAAAACCAATATGCTTAACGGGTTAGATGAGTTCAGAAGATCTTATAGTTGGATTTAAGTGTTGAAAATCTACCTCAATCCCATTTTATGTGCCTTAATCTCCTAGATCTGGCTCTAAATTTTTTTCTGAAAGCTTTCAAAACCTTCTGTTAAGCAGGTCTGAGAATCGTTTCACTCTGCACAATCAAGAGGTTAATTGAAACCTTGAGATAACACAGGAAACAGAAAAACGAGCATAATAGTGATTAGTCTCCATATCTAAGCTGATTTCCTGCAAAGCCATTTAGGTACCTGCACTACACTCTCCAGTACATGCAGTCTTAAAAGAGCTTATTAGTTGTGTCCAGGGAATGAAGATGTGGAAGCAGCACAGTGTCTGGAGCAGGGTATATTTACATGGGCCTGAGCCAGACTGAATAAGCAATTCCAGAACTGGGAGTTCTGAGGAACGGGGGGAGTTGAGAGACCCAAACTGGCTCTTTGCAAAACCCCTTCCGGTGCTGTCTCAGGCTTGCTGTCGTGCAAATGCAGTTTGTTGCTTCTGGGCCCGAGCTGGCTGTAAACTGGCTCAAATGTGGCTGCAGCATGATTTATTTATCTAGAGGCTTCTTTAATATACCAGAGAAAAAGCAGGAATTAAGCTAAATAATTTAAGATGGAAATAAAATGAGAAAAAGGAGTTGCAAAGGACTAAGGAACATGATTCTTTCCTTTATTGCTTCAGCCTAAAGAACTCAAATATTCAGAAACCTTCCTGAAGTTACTGATAAGGCCTTGGTGCAGGAGTTACTGGCTTCTTGTCTAATGTCTGTTTATATTTAGGAGTTTAGGCCAGTAGATCACAACAATGTCTTTTCAGCCTCAAAAATCTCTGAACTAGCAGCTGTGGATACCAAAGTTTTGCATTTATCCTCGCGGAACATAGACAACAGGCACAAACATTGAAGCTTTGCTCATACAACAGCCCCCCACAGTGTATTTACTGTAGAGGAACCATCTGTAAGGCTGAGATGAATTTCATCTCCAGGCCTCCTCTGCTGAGACTGACGCCGAAACCCTGCCTGGGTGGCATGTGGTGTTAGGAGTGTATGGTTTGAGTAATCATTCTCTTCACCCATCCCGTGCTAAACAATGTATTATTTGTTATCCTTTAAAGATTCAGACCTCCGAGACAGATGGAGACAAGCTTCACTTGGCACCACCGCAGCCCGCGAAACAGTTTCTCATCTCGCCTCCAGCCTCCCCACCTGTAGGGTGGCAGCCGATAGATGACGCCACCCCTGTCATCAACTACGACCTCCTCTATGCAGTTTCGAAGCTCGGACCAGGTAAGCTCGTGGTCCCCCTGTGAAAACGGGGTCAGGAAAAGCAGAGGAGAAATAGCAGGGCAGCTAAATCACTGCAGAGGAAGTTGGCGTGAAGCCTGTAAGTTGCATTAAGGCTTTGGATCTAAGTCGATGCATTTCAGCTGGTTCTTTGCTTGAGAATGAGTTTTACCACGTGGATGTACAGAATTATATCACAGCTGCGGCTCGTGAGCACTCTCTGACTGAATGGTGGATCAAAGCCTGTTTACACAATTTCTTGTGCTTGGGTTTGTGCTTAGATGAGACAACTGATGGCTTGTGTAGGAGTGGACAAATGCTTCTTCATGAACTTGATGAGTTTTTGCTTTAAATCACGTCTGCTCCCTACTGCATTCCAAGATGGAGAATATTGAACGTTTCGAGATCTCTGTGTCTCCACCCGAGTGGGGAACCTCTCAATTTAACAAGTTTGTTGAGACGGAGCTACCGTTCCCCAACCCTGGCAGGGTTGCTCTGTTGGGACTGCCCATTTATTTTCTGCTTAAAGCTGTTGTATGCAGAAGGAACGGGATAAGTTGTTGCCTCTATTAGCATCGGACAGATGTCAGTGGATAATGCAGATAGACTTTCTTCTGCCTTCCCACCTTCAGCTAATGCCAGGAATTGAAGTGAGCTGGGAATAGCTGTTAAAGCATCCCCTTCTAAAATTTTCAAGGTTCCAGTTTCAGATCTAAGCAGTATCATTGAGAAATTTTAGTCTAATTTATGTTTGTAAAACCACAAGAAAAAATAGCTAGTTAAACTATCTTCGTATTAAAATAAAACATTTCAGTTCCAATCTAATAACAATTGGGGGGGGGGGGGGGGGCG
>JAOXJK010000023.1:114569083-114579720 GCA_025774025.1 Xenus cinereus
ATCTAGCTCTGAAAACAGTTAAAGACCTAAATTCAGAAAGCACTATTTTAAGGAGATAGAGCTGATTCTGACAACAACCAGAATAATGTACTATGTTAATGTGCGAGGACATTATCCACAACAGGACATTAAAACATTCCTTTGTTGTATTTGACAGAGCAATATTAATTTTGACTGTAGCAAATTAAAAAAACCCAACATCCTACAAGCTGCGTGTATAAATTATTTTAATATTTAAATTAGATGAGAGAAATTTATTATAAGGGCTCATTGTAGGGAAAATTAACTTCTAAATCTGGGCAACAGTAAGATTTTCAATTTCTGTGCTAAAAAAAAGAGTTTATCAAGGTAGGTTAGATTGCTAGTCACATTTTCAACAGACAAGAATTTAGCAGATGGCTGGGATGCTGCACTTTTGATGCCATTTCCCTATATGACAAAAATAAGATGTAATGCTAAAGCTAGATCCAGGGGATGAGATACAACAAGATTCATCCATTTTACTACTGTATGAAAGGTACAGTACCATCTCTGCCTAATTACTTCACAAAATAACAATGAAATAATTAAAATTTCCATCACTGAAATAGCCTCCTTCCTCCCAATCAATTCTACCCAGGGACGTATGTAAATATTATTTTCTTCTTTCATACATGAGAAAATAAGGCACAGGGGTAGAATTGCCTCCAAATCCAAATATGGAGCAAAGAAATACAACACAAATAATTTGAAGAAGCTGGGGTCCAGATCTGGATTGTCCAAATCTAGGTTTAGAAACTACTGCAGATAAGCAAACCCCAATATTAATACTTGCAGTGTTCTAACAATGAAAGCATGAGATAAGCACACATACACACACATACCCATCACAACAACTTTTGCATAGGGAAACAAATTGCAGTTGAAGTATGAAAATATTTTCTTGAGAGGCAATGGTTTATAATCTTAGCTGCGATGCACAGCAGAAAGCCTAACATCTTGCGGAATGTCAGGGTATTTGTTGCACAGCAATTTCAGCTATATTGCCAGCTCGATTATCACAGTACAGCGCTGGCAAGTGCAGCTTTTTCTGTATGAGACTATCTCATAGCAGATTTCATGGTTGCTAGGTAGCTGTACAGCTCAAGGGCCCTGAAGGAAGCACAAATACTGCAAATTGGTGGTACCCAATCAACAGTCAATCTGTTTAAGGTCCATTACTTCTCATTACCTTTTAACCATTATTTACTTTCTATTAGTTCAGACAGGATGATTGTAAAAAGGATGGCTGAAAAGGGCGAGCAGAATAGACACGTTTTCAAGCCAATCCTAATTATTTTTGGTATAATTACACAATCCATCAAAAGATAAATACAATCTTCAGTCCAAACTGGCATTGTGTCTAACTTTGTACTGGCCACTCGTGGACATATTTGAAATGTGATGATGGGAAGGAAGGAAGAACAGGGTGTTTCTATTCCTATGTAGCCTTCACTATTATTGCAGTATTTAGGACATGCAATACGTGCCCGCATAACCAATCTGTAAAGCCAGCACTGCAAACCTGACACTTTTATATGCTATTCCTAATGAGAAGTCAGGGCAGGATTTATAATGATCATGTTTTGATAATTGTTTAATTACTAAGAACTACTTTTCTAGATCCATGCCGCCTGAAAGAGATTAGCAGTGTTTCTTGAAGGATGAAATCATCATAATGATTCCGATTTTCAGAGTGTTGAGCACTGCTTTATCAAATACAACTGTATAAGGTTACAAATGTTTATTTGAACTTCATAGAATCATAGAATGGTTCACGCTGGAAGGGACCTTAAAGAACAATGAGTTCCAACCCTTCTGCCATGGGCAGGGACACCTCCCACCAGACCAGGTTGCTCAAAGCCCCATCCAGCCTGGCCTTGAACACCTCCAAGGATGGGGCATCCGTAGTTTCTCTGGGCCATCTGTTGCAGCGTCTCACCACTCTCTCAGGAAAGAATTTCTTCCTGATATCTAATCTAAATCTCCCCTTTTTCAGTTTAAAACCATTACCCCTTGTCCTATCGCTACACTCCCTCATAAGAAGTCCCTCCCCAGCTCTCCTGTAGCCCCTTCAGATACTGGAAGGGTACTATAAGGTCTCCCCAGAGCTTTCTCTTCTCCAGGCTGAACAACCCCAACTGTCTCAGGCTGTCCTCATAGGTGAGGTGCTCCAGCCCTCTGAGCATCTTTGTGGCCCTGGGCCTGATCCTGATTTTCCTTTGTTTGCTTGTGGACTCTTGCAGGTAACCACCTAGGCCATGCTCATCTTGGTGGAGACTTAAATAAGGAATGTACCTAGCTGGAGAATGGAATGTACCGTTGAAACGCTTGCCTGCTAGTGAGCATTTCTAGGCCGTGCTCTGTAATCTCATCAGTAGAGGCAGAATTTGTTACAGCCCCAGCTAAAGAGATTTGAGTCTCCAAAATCTGTCTGGAGCAGATAAATGTATTTTTATTTTTTATTTCTGGAGCAATTGGACCAAGTGTTGATGTATGTCTGGAGGTGACAAGTTGCAGAATCTAGTGGATTTCAGATGGGACTGGAGCCACCCTAGACTGAAAGAAAACAAACAAACCCAAGAACAGCCCCAGCCCAAGAGGTGGGACATGGCTTCAGACCAGATGTTTGATAGGTTGGGTTCCAGTCCCTCTTCTTAACCGTGAACTTCTGTGTTGTCTCTCCTCTTTGTACTCTTCTTGTCTTTGTTTTTCTAGTGCTGCTGGCCACTGATTTTGGTGCGAAACACCGTTATAGTGTATTTTATTATGCTTTACAGACCAACAATCGCTGTCCCCGGGGGCAGGATCCCCAGAATCTGTAGTGGCAGCCGATGCAGGCTGCCCATGCTTGACCTCACCTGTGTTTAGGACCAGGACACACTCAACTGCCCACTCCAGGTGCAGGAATACTCTGCAGTCCAAGAGCACCATGGTCAGACGATCATCCTTTGATCTATTTTATTTTTTTTTTTCTGCTTCCAGGAGAGAAATACGAGCTGCACGCGGGGACGGAGTCCACTCCCAGCGTGGTAGTGCACGTCTGCGACAGCGACATGGAAGAAGACGAGGACCCAAAGAATTCTCCAAAGCCAAAAATCATTCAAACCCGGCGCCCTGGTCTGCCCCCTCCCGTATCTAACTGAGCCTCTCCGGCAGAAGCAGCACTTCTCTCCTCCAGCACAGCTCTTGGTTTTTTTGTTTGCTTTGTTTTGTTGAAAGGCAGCCATCGCCTTTTGAGTACCAGGACATTAAACTCCTTGAAATCCCTTCACAGTAATCAAGCCTATGTAATTAAAGGGCTAGGAAAAAAAAAGATCTTTGTATATGTAACCATATCACACACCAACTGATAGATTTTTCTGGAAAGGACAAAACAAGGCTGAAGAAACAAAGGGAGGGTTTCAGCCTGAGGATTTTTTCACAGCTATAATTTGTGTGCTGAAACGTTGCTACCAGAGAGGTCGTTCAGGGTGGGCAATTAGGCGGAGATCAGGCTTGATATTCAAACTCCCACAATATTTGCTGGTGCCCTTCATCAAGCAGCCAGCTCCTCTGCCCTCCTCCTCGGCTCCCCAGCAGATCTTCATCTTTTCCTTTTCTTTTTGAATTTTTTAAGTGGGCGGCGTGTGTTGTTTTCGCTCTACTAGCAGCTCGGTGGCCTTTTTGTCCCCCTGGCATTTTCTTTAGGGAATACTATCTTTGCAACGTTTTTAGAAACAGCAGAAAAACACCCTTTTCCACCAGCAGCTGTAGAGTACACTGGTCCTTACTGGTGACCGGGGTGTGAGACAGAGCTCTCTGGGCTGAGGGCAGAGGCAGCAGCTTGCTGGAGGGTCTGGTGTCTCCGTCTTTGAGGAGGAGGGAGCCAGAATATCAATAGAAACTGTAATTTTATCTTCTGTAAAGGTGTGAGTGGTGCTTTCTCTGAGCCCGAGGAGGAAAGAGAAGCGGACTGACTGCTCCTTTCAGCTGGGATTCATTGCTCTCTGCCGTAGCTGTAAGTTCCAGCGATGATGCAGGCTGAAGGCTCTCCAGTGGTGTGTTGAATAGCCCTGAAACTCTTAGTAATTACTTGTACGTCCCCAATATTCACACCTTTTCCCTCCCCGCTTCCTGTGCTTTGAAGCCCTTTTTTTGAGCTGTACGCAGTTTGGGTTTGTGGAGGTGAGGAGAGGTTAGCTGGTGTTCTTTTGGGTTTTTTTTTTTCTTTTTCATTTTTTTTTTTTTTTAGGCCAAAGAAAACAGGACCATAATTACACACTTGAAATTAGACTGCATGCAACCGAATCCCCTTTTTTCACTCTGTCCTGCATGTTTCTTTCACTTGCAATGTATACTGGGTTACAAGGATTGTTCTGTGTTGTCATCGTGGCTGAGAGCAGACAGATACTGGATTCCCTGTCTGGCAGACCTGCCGTGATGATTTATTTTTATTATTTTTTTTTTAAATGCCTACTTGTCATTTTGAGAACATATTTTCTAGACATTTGAGCTCAGATTTTGCATATATTTAAGCATGCGCTTAATTTATGCACATGAGTAGTTCCACTGAAATTAATACTGCAGAAAACCGAGCATATGTGTAAGATACGGTGGGATTTTTAAGCTAATTAGCTGCAGCTGTACTCCCAAAAGTGACTATAAAATGGCACAGTGAGATTCCAGAGTTCAAAGTCCTTCACAAGTTTTAAAATAAGTAAATACGTCTTGGAAGCTCGTTCTAGGATCTGAAAAGTCAGCTTAGGTTCCGTAATCAAGAGTTTTGTCATAAAAACCTTAACGATCTGGTTTCTGAGGGAGGGTTCCGTTCCACCCTGAATTCCGGGTGAGGCTACAGGCTTCAGCAGAGACAAGTTCCCCCCCTGCCCTGGGCTGTGGGCTCTGCGGTAGCTTTGTCCGTGAAGATGGGAAGTGCCATTCTCAACGTGAGGATGTTCTGAGAATGAGGACCTGGCGTTCTCACACAGCTCATTCCCTCACCACCACAGCCCCCCGATATCCCTGCTGAGATGTAGCGCTTTTCTTAGCATCTGTCTATAACGTGATACTTGTTCCTGCGTTACGGGCACGGTCGTGCACGTGTGACACCCATAGAAGCACATTAAATACAGCAGAGTCTGAACAAAAACCGAGGCTTTCGTATCCTCACGGTATCTGTGTAAAGCTGTCTTAAAGTAACTCCTTAGAGGTTTCACTTCAATTATTTTTTCAGATTTTAGAATCGGTTTAAATAAATAAATTGTCACTCGCTGCCCTAGGACTAGAACCTGATGCTCCTGTTGAAAACACTGCTACAGAGCACCTACAGTGTTTCAGGAGTGACACCACGGTCTTTTTTGAGAACATGCAGAACGCTTAGGTCCATGGGGTTTAGCCCAGTATAAACAGGGAGATTAAGATTTAAACGCCTAAGATTTTTTTGGTGATATCTGCTGTAGGGAAGAAATTACTGGCCGCATCCTCAGCTGATGTAGGCGATCAGAGATATGTCCAATCAAAGCTGATACTCTGGATTTTTTTACATGCAAAAGTGTTGGAGGCCGAGTCTAGTCCTTGTACCCACATACTCAAACTTTGGAGGGACTTGGTTCTGAACTAGGGACTTTGGCCTCGAATGACGGAAAACTATACTGCAAATTAAAGAACGTTAAATGTTCTTTCCCCAAAGTGCATTTTCAGACAGATTTAAAACCAGGCCCCATTCAACGACTACTCTTTGTCTTTGGACCAGGAGTGAGTGGAACACGGCTCATTGGTTACAGCACAGAAATAGAAACACAGCTACAAAGCCTGTTGTAACTAAGGGCAAAGCTTATATATCACCTTTATATGCTAAATTGTGGTCATCGTAGAAAAATGTTTCAGGCATTACTGAATAACGTCCCCATCATAAAAGCATTTGTGACTCTCTTAAGAGAACCTGGTATTTTGCTAAAGGCTGGTTCTTGCCTGGCAATGGAAGAAAGGCTTTTCAAAAACCTGCTGGCCATCTGGAAGAGTGACTGTCCCATTTAATGCAGCAACTCACAGGCAGAGCCCCTGCTTACTTCAGCGGGAGTTTTGTGGGCTCAGTCCTTTCCTGGGAGCTCAGTCCCTCTGACTTGCCCTGTTCACCCCCGCTGCTAGAGTAGGGTCTCTCGTGTTGTAAGACTATAAATAAGAGTGAAATCTCTGTGTTCCGTTCCAGCTCCCGGTGCACAGTGACACAGATGACATCCTTTTAATTTCTTTTCCAAGGCAGGAGCCCGTGCGAGCGGCTGGTGGCGATGCCCTGGGGCCCTCTGCCGAATGGACCATGCTCCTGCTGCCGGTTGGAAATGAGGAAATCAGGGGAGGGCAGTTGCTGTTTCTGTCGCCCGCTGCCCACTTGTCCTTTCTGACCTCTTCAGACACGAAATCAAAATTATAATGACTTCCTGAGTACAGCTAAGAGCATAAAAACATTTACGATGCACAGAGAAAGGGGTATTGTGGAATCTGCTGTTTTGGAGCAAAAGAACAAAGAATTTCTGTGGCCTTGATTTTTGTTAAGACAAGGTGGTACAGACTTCCCCCCTCCCTAACATATACATACACTTTGTTTTCAGCAAGAAAACATGGCAAGAGCATCCCTCCCTCAACCGTAACAAGACTACAGACATAGGTATTGTGAAATGCTTTATGTTATAAAAATGTGCCCCATGGATAAATTGTTTATCACTTACCTGATCCTAAATGAGGTGGGAGGGGTGGGTTGTTTTAATTTGGGTCTTTTTACCCCCTCCCTCCCATTCAGCAACAGCGAAAAAGCTTGCTGCAAAAAGCCAGACTGTTCTTTGTACAGATTAAAGGACCGAACCATCTCGCAAGAATTGGTTCTAGCGGCACGTCTGAGCACTGTGACAGGTTACCTTAGCGTTTCCATTATATTGTACATACTTTTGAGATATTCTATTTAGTCATATTTTATAGGAGCATTAGCTATCTGCTAATTAATCACTTTTACACTTGTATAATTCAGAGCTTAGTTTAAAAAAAATAAATATGGCCAACAATATTTTTGTGTTTCGCTTGCGTTAGCATTTTGAAAAGCAACATTTAAAGAGTGAAACTATATTAATAAACTGATTAGCGCGGTACGTACCACAGCGCTCTTAACTGGTGGAACTGAAAATTCTTGAATGTGTGACATGGGTCGAACTGTTTCAGTAGAAATTAGGGGGGAAAAATCGCCCCGTTACCGGCAGGATTATGCCATGTTCCGTTTTGAACTGCTGCTGCGCTGTGGAGTCCTGTGGACTTGCGCTGGTTTGCTGTGGATTTGGTTAGGTGTGTGCAAAAGCAGCGTACAGCGCAATCCCGCCTGAGCAAAAGCACGTCCCCGGCAGCTGGTCCTTACTGTGCTTTTACAACAAGAGGCGAATAGGGAGGGCCGGAGTGCTTGAGTAAGGGACGTGGCATCCAGCTCCCACCCAGGCTGGGGGGAAAGTTCTATTAACTGTTACAAAACATGAAACTAATTGTAGTGTCTTGCATCAATTTGTACCAGATCTTGCAAAGGACTGGAATCCAGAAATTAGTTTGCTCATTAACTGTCTTGTGAAATTCTTATATTTGATCACCAAGTCTGCATTTGGAATTTTTTTTTTTTTTTTTTTTTTGCGGGGTGCCTGGCATAAAAGACTCGGTTTCTCATAGGGTGATTGTTCATGATTCTAAAAATCAGATCCACTTAAGAAGTCTCGTTGGAAATGTAAGCTCTGAGCTCACCGATTCCTTTTGCAAAGACAGGCTTTAACCTCTGTGTTTTGATTACAAAAAGCAGTAATAGTCATCTTCTTGCAGAGTACTATAGAGGTGAAATGCACTATAGGAGGCCCGATTTACTCTTCACTGTTATGCAGAAGTGAGCTTTCCCCAACTACAGTAAGGTTCTTCACCTGATCCGACCGAAACGTGGCATCACCTCCATGCCGATTGTGGCTCTTCCCTCTTGCTTGGCACTGGGCACAGCTCCTGGAAATAAGCTTCGAGGCTTCCGTGGTAAATGGCAGGGAGCTGTGTGTCCCAGAGGATCTCAAACCGGTCTTTGGCTGAGGACGTGGCTGTCTCTGTGCGTGTGACTTCAAGGCGCACTTAATTTGCACACACAAATAGGGAATATTCATTTATACTGGGCATTTGTGCATGCAAGTGATAACGTGCAACCTTAACCCTGCACGATACGGAACGGTGGGAGCTGAGAGTATTTCTCCCGGCCCCAGCGGGGGCCTGAGTGAGCTTCCATGGCTCCTGCCTTGGTTACTCACAGCTAAATCTCGCTATACTTCGTTAGTGATCATCTGGCTATCGCCGTTCCTTGGGCAGCCTCATTTTTTGCCCTAAAGAGTTCCAACGAAATCAAGAGAGATGGCGATTGAAGAAGGACGAGTTGGAAAGCGCAGAGCAGACTCCAGCTCTGCAGCTGGGTCTGTAGTCACTGATGGTCACCCCAGCTTCTGAGAGAGGATTCAGCAACTCGCAGGGGTCGGGTCCTTCCGTATTTTACTGCCCGGTGATGAGATCTGCAGTCAGTTCGGTGCCGTTACAGACAGAGTTCTGGAACCGCTTGCTTGAAGTGAAGGCAATACCTGTCATGGACCTGAGGAGCTGGAACAAGCTCTCTGTGGGAGAGGGGATTTAAGTAGGTTATTGTGAATATCCTGATTAAAGTTAGTGCTTTCAGATCGAGGCCTCTAAAGAACCTTTACTAAATTCATTTTTGTTTCTTCTTTAGTGGTATTTTACCACTAAACATTTAGCCGCTCAAGACTTTCTCTCACATACTAGTACGAATTTAAGACCTTTGCATTTCCTTGATTTCCCTCTGCCTAAGGAATCCTATTTAGTTCTGTTTTACCAAAAAAGCAAAACCAGGTACAGATTAAGAGTCCCAGACAGCCCCTCGGTCATACTCATCCTCATGCAATGCTCTTGAATAACTAGTTATGCTAGCAAAAAAAACCCCAACCAAACAAACTCCAAAACCAAGCACTACTTTTCCCGTTTTAGCTCATTTTCTAGGGGGAGTACAGCAGCTTTCAAATATTCTCAGCTCCTCTTAAAAGGAGATGTTTTTTCTAACATGAGCTGTGCTCTTTTTTTAAATCCATGTAGACTGCAGCATTGAGGGGTTCAGTGACGAGGAAGTGTTGTAAAAGCTCTTTCCCACAGGTCTATTTGAAGCCTGGAGTGTATTTGCTTTGGCTTGGAGGGGAGCTCGCGCTGCTAGAGGTAGAGCAGCGGCAGCGATCCCCAGGGAAGGGCAAGAACCTCCACTGCAGAGATGCTCCAAAGCATTAGAAAAAAAAATAAAAAACAACCTTAATTCATCTCTTTTGTCAGTTTGTTCAGTCGCTACACAGAGATTCTGGGGCTACAGAGTCAGGGGCTTCCTCGCTCACCCGAGTAAGAGCGTCCTGCAAGAAGGATTAAACTTCTCTATTATTATACACCGGAAAATCAGCCTTGTTTTAACAAATTATTGTAATCGATCATTTATCTAGTAGGAGAAAGTTGTGTCTACATTAGTGTCACACAGATGTGTTCTCTTCACTATTCGGTTACTGAAGGTAAATGTTCTGAATCCATTTTAGAGCAGAGTTCTCGTTCAGAAACTTCTGCAAGAAATGCCATTCGTAACGACTGACGGATCCTTAAGTGTCAACCTGGCAAGTTGTCCTACTGTGGGTAGCTGCAGAAATATTTCATGTATGTTGTTGTAGATTTAAAGAACATTACTCATGTTTTCATTCGAGTGTCTGCATTTCTGACACAGATGTGACATATCTGTATATATTATAAATCAATACTATTTTTAACCACATATTTTGTACAAATATTCACATTAGCTCTGTACTTCAGTGAAAATCTATTACGGTATTAAACATTTTGGTGGAATTAGCAAACTCCTTGTCCGTGCTTTGTTTTTGTTTTGTAACAGTTTTAAGGACCTGAGCCATTTCTTACCTCCAAGACAAATATTAGCATTTCCAGCGATGTAGAACAGCGCCTTAAATCCATATACACCTGTACCCTCTAGTGACCGGTTCCAGCCACTGCAGAAGCGTGCAGTTCCCCAGATCTCTGGATCTCGGTGAGTAGAGGCTGAAGTTCCAGTTGAACCAACAGTAAATGTGAGTACTCTTTTTCCTAGTTAATCAGATGATGAACTTTGTGCTCCAGGTGTGGCCTCGTTCCGTTTGCTGTGTACAAAAGCCACATCCACACGGCTTCTCGTCCAGCTTCTACCAATCGCAGCAGCAATATGTGTTTCCTGTTTTGTCCAAGTCTCAGTCTCGTATCTCTAACAGAACTAATGAAGGGGGGAAAAAAAGATATTAAGAAAGCAATTAAGAGAGCCTTGTCTCCTACTAGAATTCTTAGAGCTGGGGCGAGGGGGAGGAAGGTATCACCCTTACTTAAAAAATTTAGATATGATGACCAGACTTCACCACTGCTCTGGGCTTGAGTGAGTAACGGAATCACGGAATTGTCAGAGTTGGAAGGGACCTCTAGAGCTCATCTAGTCCAACTCCCCTGCTGAAGCAGGATTGCCCAGAGCACATCACTCAGGACTGCATCCAGGCGGGTCTTGA
>JAOXJK010000023.1:114579820-114590732 GCA_025774025.1 Xenus cinereus
AAGCATTAATAAGGTCTCCCCTCAGCCTTCTCTTCTCCAGGCTAAAGAGTCCCAGCTCTCTCAGCCTTTCCTCATAACGGAGGTGCTCCAATCCCTTAATCATCTTTGTAGCCCTCTGCTGTACCCTCTCCAGGAATTCCCTGTCGTTCTTGAACTGGGGAGCCCAGAACTGGACCCAGTGCTCCAGACGGGGCCTCACCAGGGCAGAGTAGAGGGGGAGGATGGCCTCCCTCCACCTGCTGGATGAGTCCTTCACGGCACAAGCCCAGCCAGCTCATGGATCTCCAGCTCAGGAAGCCAAGCTGTAACTTCACACAAAAAGGAGGGGACAGAACCAGAACCTTACCCAGCTTACAGCCTGTACACAGGTTATGCATAACCCTTTTCTACCTACTTACTAATAATGTACTATGTCAGAGATGTGAAGCCTCCAGTAGGGTGCCATCAACAAGACAGCAAGTTCATCCTGTATGGATTAGGAAAAAAAAAAAAAAAAAAACCAACCAAAATTTTGTTTACTTTGCATTGGAATACTTGTTTACACCAGAAGGACACATAAATTAGGCAGTGCCAGCTATAAAGGGATTAACAAGTAGCATGTTCCTATGCACTAGTGGAAGTATAATGGTTTTCCTACACTGCCACAAGGTGGGGTAAGGTTTGTGGATAAACACAAGGAATCACAGAATCATTTAGGTTGGAAGAGTGGGCTTTGGACCTGTATGTACCACAGACCCTCAACTATAGAAGTGGGAAACCCAGCTCGGACTTCTGTCCCCTTCAGCAGTTCAGTTGCCAGTGAGATGAGGAGGGAGAAATGGATTTTCCTCTTCATTCCAGAGCACGGCTATGGATGTTGAACATCACAACACAGGAAAAATTACCTTCCAGGAAAAGAATGGAAAGTTTAGAGCCTCGGAACACAAGAGGTGAAAAAAAGCAGGTAGAAAAACATCCAAATCGGAATAAATTTTCCAGGGAAGTGGTGGAATCAATCACCATCCCTGGAGGTATCTGGAAAACGTGTAGATGTGGTGCTGAGAGACATGGTTTAGTGGTGGTTTTGTCAGGATTAGGTTGATGGTTGGACTCGATATAGATGATTCTACGATTCTATAATTTAAACTGAAGAAGCACTTGCCGATAGCCAGAAAGTGAATTTTGCTCCTTGCCTTTAGTCAGGTCAAAGCCCAGCCAGCCCAGCGCCTGCCCCATTTCTCACCTATTTAAAGCAATTTCACCACACGCAACCGACACCCTTTATTCGCCCGTCTTGAGGCCCGCACAACCGCCCCACCGGCAACCAAGCCGCTCCGCCCTTCGAGGCGGCAGATAAAACGCCGGGAGCTGCCTCGGGGGCACCCGGGAAGCGTTACCCACCTCCCGCACCGTTCTTACGCCCCACCATAACACCCGCCGCCCCCCCTCACGGCTTCCCCTCATGGCAACTCCGCCCCGTCCCGCCTCCCCTCCCCTCGCGGCGGCGTGACCGTTACCCGGCGCTGACTGACAGCCCCGCCGGCCACTCCCAGCGCGGCGCTACGTCCGTACGTGCGTCCGCCGCCTCCGCCCGGTGAGGCGGTCGTGGGGTGTGGTGTTCCTCCGCCGCCGGCAGGTAACGGGTGAGGGGAGGGCCCGGCGAGGCGGTGGGAGTCGGGGCAGCCCGGACTGAGGGGCTGCAGGAGGAGATAGGGGCGGTTCGTTAGGCCCGAGTGGACCTCGGTGGGGGCTGCCCTTGCGTGTCGAGGGGGGGGGCTTTCTGGGGAGTGGGAGCGCGGGGTTGTTGGTGCGGGTGTTGCTTGGGGTGTTTGGCCCGTCAGGGTGAGGTAAAGCCTCCACTGGGGTGTCCGGCCGCCGTTGGAGGCGGCTGTGCAGGGGAAGGCCGGCCTGGCCTTGTCATTCGTCTGTGTGCTGGGCTCCTCGGGCTGCTGAACGGGTCCCTGGGCACTTGTCTGTCTGTCTGTCTGTCTGTCTGTCCGTCCGTCCATCTGTCTGTCCATCTGTGTGGCAGCTCCCCAGCCCTGGGCAGGCGGACACTTTGTCCCACCGGAGCCCCCTGGGGCTGGGCTTCTGCAGAGACCTGCTCAGCTTGTACCCGGTGAAGACCAGTGTAGAAAGGCCTTGAAAAGAACCCCACCATTATTCATTATTTATTAAAAATATGCCATTAAAGGATTAGGTGATGTCGACCTGTAAAATTCAGAGGACCTAAATTCATACTTGTCCCTCCCCAGAAGGTGGAATTTATGGCTCAGCTGTGGGCTATGCTTAATTTGGCGGTTGGGGTTCAGATGGACGCTGCACCGTGTTCTCCTTCTCTTCCTTCAGATCCAGCTGAAAGAAATAACCACATTGGGTGAAACGGAGTGATTCTGCAGCCTTTGGGTCGGTGGCATTTGCTGAAAGGGGAGTTATGTCTTTGAAGTGTTAGTTCGTTCTTAGCAGAGCTCTAGGCCTGGATTTTAATTTTAGGAGACACACCGGTTCAGTGTAATGTTTGACTGCCTGCAAGTCAACAGTGCTTTCCAGTGTGTGTGTATATATATATATACACATGAGAGATTTAGTCAGGGAATCAAAAATAGGAAAAATTCCCATGGAAAATATCTTGTGTTCTACCAAAATAACAAATCTTATTCCATCATTGTAGTGGTTTTGAGATGCTTGTTAAGCTATCACTCTTTAGGATATTTATGTACTAGGATATTAGTGTACTCTGGATTTTAGTATGGATTTATTGGTTACACAATCACTCTTTTCCAGCCAAATTTCAGTAGTGACTGGTTCCAGAGGATTGCTGAAAAATGGGAGCCTAAAGGGAACTGTGTGGAGTGTCAGTACAGCCCACGTGCAGGATTGGATTGGACAGTATCTGGTCCTGCAGTTGGCTGATGCTGTTGAGCAAGAAAGTGGGGAATATCAGCATGAAATTTTAGGTGAGTTACAGATGGGGAAACCCTGCGTGAGGGTTCTTGCAAGGAACTTCTCCTGAGTTAGGTAACTGAGTTTTGAACAAGCAAGTGTTTGGGAAGGACAGAGGGAGACCCGGGCAGGGGAGTACAGCCCAGTACAGTATGAAGTTGTGTGTAATATGTCACGCTATTAGATAAGGAGTGCCAGTCATAGGAACAGTCGATATCCTTAAGTCATATGACCAGAATTAGTGTTGAATATTTATGAAGGGAGCAAATGCTTTAGGGTACAGTGTATAGCGGTCACCATCTCATGCAGTTCATGGATGGGATTTGACTTGTATTTTTATGTCTTGCTCACTTCATGCTGCTTGTGCTCAGGTAGCAGTGGCGTTTGACTGGAAAGGACAGATGATGCTTGTTTGAAAGATGTAGTGTGGCTCACAGCTGTACCGCTGAATCTTTCAGCCACCTCTTTCCAATCCATTCAGAGACATAAGAGATTAGTGAGAAGAACTTAAACTGCACGCTACCTGTATGACTTGTTTGTAAAGCTGTCTGTACCCTAGGAGTGATCTTTGGTAGTAAGTGTCAGAATTAGTTGATCAATAAGAGGTTCGTTGTGTAGGGAAGCTGTGATCATGTTAGGGATGTGATAAAATGTTGGGAAACTGATGTCCCTGCTCTTTGTTTGTCTAACTCTTGACCTTTTAAGCAGCAAAATCTTTTAGTGGATATACTGCTGTATCTGAAGTTCAAGCTTATTTGGTAGTTTCTCCACTAGAATTTGCCCTCAGCACATTTAGTAATCCCACACTGAGTGTCGGGAACGAGAAGCTGTGATGGTTTCTAGCTGGTCCCCCCTCACTGGTGGGAGCTGTGCAGGTGAAGAGTCCTCCAGTTCCTGTGTGTGCTGCTGCTCTGCCATGTGACACTAGTGTGTCTGTGCCCACGCTTGCACAGAAGAGAAGATTTTAATGAGGGTTATAAAGTTCTGGTAGGGATGGACCTTGTTACTCTCAAGGTGAGAACTGCCCTTGTTTACATCTTAACACGCAGAAGCTTTCTCATAGGATGGTTTCTTACAATTCTGAGTACAGAAAATACTTGAAAACTTGTCAAGTTGCAAGAGCAGGAGTTCCTGTGTATTGGGAGCAGGAAGGAAAGAGGAACAGATTGGGCAGTGGTCTTGGATAAAGAAGTTGCTTTTCATTCAAAAAAGTGTAGTCTCTCACTTCCCATCTCTGAAATTGGGATATCAATGTAACTGACAGGTAAAAGGTTTCGTTCCTATGTTTGGAGTGCACAGTGTTAGTAAGGCAAGATCTATAAATATATAAGGACTATTTTAGCTACTCACTCTTAAAACTATGTTATGACTTTGACAAACAGGTTAATGCAAACAAATCTTCTGTCTCTGCCCAACAGATGCCATGTTGCCCCAGAAGAGGGGACGAATACCTTCCAGAACAGCCATGAACTGTTACTGGAAAGTCCTGCCAATTTTCTTACTATTTCTTCCAAGTGTGTTGTCTCTCCAGCCAGCCCAGCCCAGGGTGTTGCTAGTATCTTTCGATGGATTTCGATGGGATTACATCTATAAAGTCTCAACTCCCAATTTTCATTATGCCATGGAGAATGGTGTTCGTGTCAAACAGGTCACGAATGTCTTTATAACGAAAACGTATCCTAATCATTATACAATGGTGACTGGTCTCTATGCAGAAAGCCACGGTATAGTTGCTAACGAGATGTATGATCCTATTCTGAATGAAACTTTCTCTCTGAACAAAATGGATGTCCATAACTCCAAGTTCTGGGAAGAAGCCAGCCCGATATGGGTAACGAACCAGAAGGAAGGACATAAAACCGGAGCAGCTATGTGGCCTGGAACAGATGTGAAAATCCATGGAGTCTTTCCTACGTATTATATGCCCTACAATGAATCTGTTTCCTTCGAAGATAGAGTTGCTAGGCTTATTGACTGGTTTACATCAGAAGAACCCATAAACTTTGGTCTCCTATATTGGGAACAGCCTGATGAGATGGGCCATGCTCTGGGCCCAGAAAACCCACTGATGGGACCGGTAATTAGTGATATTGACAAAAAGCTGGGTTATCTCATCTCTGAACTGAAGAAAGCGAAGCTGTGGGGTGCGATAAACGTCATAATCACAAGCGATCATGGAATGTCCCAATCCTCCTCGGAAAGGCTCATTGAGCTTGATCGTTATGTGAACAGAGAGCTCTATACAGTCATTGACCATTCTCCTGCAGTAGCTATTTTGCCAAAAGAAGGTAGGGGCTATGGCAGTAAAATTCTCTGAAGAAAATACTTGAGTGTTGACATTTTATAGACTTTGTCCCTTAACTGAGGTGGGGATAGCAGCACTGATGCCAGCAGGACATCAGCCTTGAACGAGGAGTACTGGCAGGATCACCTCTTTGTTCTTTTTGCTAGCTCTGTCAAAAGCCTGGGTTAACTTTCTGAAATGAAGAGTGAGCAAATCTGTCTGTTGTTGACTAATAATGCCAAGTAACCTTCAGTCCTTATGAGAAGTAAGATAATCTAACAGCATTATCAAGCGTGAATGGCGTTCCAGATAGATAACAACTAAATGTTGTTTATCTTGCCTTTCATCAAGATGCTAAAGTCATAGTGGGAGAATTAGATTTCTAACAGTAAACTGAAACCAGATGGGAACCTTTGATAAAAGGAAAGCCTGTGCTGCCTATTTGATTAGCTGCCAGCTATTGTAGTATACTTTGGGTTTTTTCCCCTATCACGCTGAACAGCCAGCTAGTTATGTTCATACCATTTTTGTTGTGATAATAATGGGCAAGAATACTGTTGGAATCAAAATCTGAAGTCTCTTTGCAGTCATTGAAGGGTTGCTTAAGTGTCAGGTGTGTGTTTAATGTCACTGATGTAGAGGTGCTGTTCTTTATTTTGATGAGCAAAAGCTGTAACTTTGGTGTGAATGTGTTAACCTGGAAAATAACATTTTTGTGTGTGTGGGCAGAGGTGCTAATCTGGAACTTGAGTTTTAAGGTGACCTTTGAAAAAGGTGATTTTAAGTTTTCAATAACATTTCCATCACTAATAGATAGCACTGTGTGTTTAATGCCCCAGCAGGGAGGGTATTTTGCAGACTTAAGTTACCTTTAAATGTGTAAACAAATATCTCTGGTCGTTTTCAGTTTGAAGAATAATGCAAAGTGTTAGTTTGTCCAAACTGAGATCCTTTGCTGCCCGAGCACATTTGGGTGCTTGTAGCTGGGCGCTCTTCCTTTCAGGGGTGACAGAAGAGCTGAGTTTGGGACCTCCCACCTAATGGAGACAAACATGGTTGACCAGGATGTTCTCATTACCAAATAAAGGAGTTGTAAAAGTAAACTTTAGAGCTGAAACAGCCTTAATACAGTAAATGAGAACTTGAAGATGCGTAACCTGATTCTCCTGTCTGCTAAACGCTGAAAAGAAATAGTATCTCTCTGGCAATTAGATGACAGAAGAGTAAAAAAGCCATTTTGATGGATTTCAGAAATAACTTGGATTCAGTTTTGCCCAGAGGTTCAGATATTTATTACATTACCAGTAAACAAGAATTAATTTTGAGCACAGCTAAAATTCCTTCCGTGTTACCAGCTATAATTTTTATTATGAAACAATGACCTTCATTCTCAGTTTAGCGATGAAATTACATACACTTAAGTACCTAAGACTGATTCTTGAACAGTCATTCCATTTGTCTTGCTTAAACCAAGAGAATGGTAAAACTTAGACATTGAGAAAAAATTTGAATGTTTCAAAATGCAGCTGTTTCTGCTACTTTAACTGTTTGGCTGCATATTTCTTCCCCGAGAGGTGGATTAAAGCCATTATTTGACTGTATTAGTGTGTGTGGAACTAATTGTGTTGACAAGGCTGGTGCCTGTAGTACAGCTGGTGATGCTGGCCTTTTTCTTGCATTTAATATAAATATATTAATTCAAATAATGAATTTAGTGTAAAGTCATAGTTTGCTATATCTGGGGCTTCTCCCATATAGAAAAGTGACATAATGAAATTAATTTTGTCACTAATATAGTCCTAGAAATGCTAGATTGGAGTCCCTTGTTACTGTAACTCTGTATTGTGTCTGGACTTTTGCTGTCTCATCTTGACCTTTATTATGTTTCTTAAGTTTAGTGACTGGGGGTTTTTTATGCCAATTTGAGATAAAAATTGGCAATAGATCAATATATGTTTCTTCTCCAGAATTTCTGTACTGGAACCTAGGAACTGAAGAGGGAAATGGAAGATGGTTTCTTTTAAGACATTGGGCACCTCCTCCCAAACTTTTTTTCCTGAGATATATTCAAAACTCTATGTGTGCTGTAAATGATAGACCAGGTTTTATCCTTGGTTTACTTCAGGCAGCATCCTGGGTAAAACTAAGTACTTGTTCTTGTGGTCCTCGAGGTGGCTGGATCTTGGGGCAGGCGGTCAGAGAAGAGCTGACTCATGGGGACACCCACTGCAGGATGTACAGCAGGCTGGGGAGGCAGAACTGGCAAGAAACGATAAGTCAGAGTGACAGGATGTGCTTAAATCCTCCTCGTCTACTAAAAACAGTAGTGTTGGCCACAAAGAAAATGTCAACGTCTTCCAACCGGGCTTCAGATCTTGTAGTGGTAAAACCGGGCTGCAGAGACTGGCTGTGAACTCGGCTGTCCGTCTGAATTGTGTGTGTGTGTAGCACAAAGTACTGAAATAAGTCATGGAGCTGAGTGATTTGGTGCATGACAGAAGTCTGTTAGACACACTGCACAGCCCTCAGTAGGAATCTGTGCTTTGATGGAGGAGAGGGGGGGGGATTGAAGAAACTTGCTCAGACGTTTTGGGCCTCTCAGTACAAAAAAGACATTGAGGTGCTGGAGCAGGTCCAGAGAAGAGCAACAAAGCTGGTGAGGGGTCTGGAGAACAAGTCTTATGAGGAGAGGATGAGGGAGCTGGGGGTGTTCAGCCTGGAGAAAAGGAGGCTGAGGGGAGACCTTATCGCTCTCTGCAACTCCCTGGAAGGAGGGTGTAGCAGCATGGGGGGTCTGTTTCTTCTCCCAAGTAACAGGCGATAGGTGAAGAGGAAATGACCTCCAGTTGCACCAGGGGAAGTTTGGATCGGATATTAGGAAAAATTTCTTCATCGTAAGGGTTATTAAGTATTGGAACAGGCTGCCCAGGGAAGTGGTGGAGTCACCATCTCTGGGGGTATTTAAAAGACAGGTAGAGGCAGTGCTTAGGGATACGGTTTAGCGATGGGTTTTCTCAGTGTTAGGTTGATGGTCGGACTCAGTGATCTGACATGACCCTTCCAACCCAGGCAATTCTATGATTTTGTGTAGATTTCTGAACTTGCTTTTGCATCCCTGTCTTTGTGTCCTTGTTCCTCCTTTCTGTGCGCCGCTGTTCATGTTTGTCCAACTGCTATCTGGCTGTTCAGTGACTTTTACTGGAAAGCAAAGCTCAGCAAATAAAAAATCGGGGGTGGAAAATACCTATTTGTTTGGTAGTGTTAGTACAGCTCTTGAGGGTTTACCCTCACCGTGCAGTAGATGACTAGGGAAGGGAAAGGAGTAGACACTAAGAATATGAAGGAGTAGGTCATGTTGGTATTGAACACACAGAGTGGCTGACAGTTCTAGACAAAAAGTGCCATCTCCATCTGCCAGTCCAGCCTGTCCCTTTGTGTGTCTGTTGTGTGTTCCCTGCTTGGCCCCTGGAGTCTTTGTACAGCTCCTAACGTCTTGGTGGCATCTGGACTGTGACCTGAAGGCTTCTGTTGAAAGGTTAATGCAACCTGGTTTTGCTTATCCCTAGGCAATTAATTGCTGATACTGTGGTGTTACATGGCACGTAGCAACAAACTCGCTGCTCTTTCTGAATTGGCTAAAATTGCCATCAGAATGGTAGAAGATCGAAACTGGGAATCGAATGAGGTCAAATATGTAGCTGTTTATTGGAGCATCTTGTAGAAGGAGAAATAAATAGTTGGGTTCACTCAGAAATAAGTTTTCAGAGATGTAAAGAAACAAAGGGTCTGCTCTCTTTGGCCCTTTAAAGCAGAGCAACTAACAATTAAACTGCTTTAAAATAAATAAAAAGTGTCACTTGTCATGATAGCCAACTGGGGGAAAGACAGAATATGGCTTTAATGCACACATTATTTCATAAACACGTTCAAGAGCTATCTTCTTGGTTTCAGGTTTTACATGGAGCTAGGAGAAGCTGATTTCTTTTCTGTGAGACTTAACTGAATGCTTTCTAACTCATCCTTGTGAGAAGCTTCCGTTCTGATAACTATGAAATGCGGGATTTTTCTAAAATTAGGGAGGCACTTACTGCTTAGGAATAGGCTGTGAAGTCTGATGCCAGGTGTGAATGACGCTCTGGATTTCTCACAGTAATCCTCTGTTGTCTTCTACAGCTATAATTAGCTTTTGGGGAAGTGTATTTTGCCCACTTCTTCCAGTTGTATTTAAACTACTGATGAGTTCAGTAAACATATCAGTATTCTTAAGTTTTGTCTTTTGTTTCTTTTGTTTGTTTGAAGGCAAACTGGATGACGTATATGACGCTTTGGCCAATGCTCATCCCAACATGACTGTATATAAAAAGGAGCAGATTCCAGATAGATTGCATTATAAACACAACAGTAAAATTCAGCCAATCTTAGCAGTAGCTGATAAAGGATGGGAAATTGTACAGAATAAGTCTGACGGTTTTCAACGTAAGTATTCTGTCTTTACAGTGTTTTGCTGTGTCTTCCTAGTCAGAGACCTTACATGGTACTTTCTCTCCCAATCTCAACCAATGTTAATTTTTATTATATGTTTTTTAAGACTGGGAGGGGAAACTCTGAAGCTAAGCACCCAGAATTTATAATTACTTTTTTTTTTCCGATGGGATGGGAAGCGCCCTACTATAAGAGGAGGGGGAACTGGATTTACCGTTTCTAAAAACGAAACTTACTGAGATAAGATCGTCCACATGATTTAGTGGCCACGTACTTGAAGTCTTGTGAGACCTAGCAAACTGACAAGCACTTCCTGAGAGATTAAAAAAAGAAAGAAGTCGGAACTGAACTTATTGAGTAGAGGATGAATAGCCTTATTTTATCATGGACCACTTATTTACTGGAGAAGGGTTGGGTTGGAAATACGAGGGTGCTTTCTCCAAGTCCTCAACTTCTGTGGGTGCCTACACGTACAGTAACCTGGGTCTATTGCTAGAAAGAGCCTGTGGCTGTTGTGTCACTGTACACCAGTCATTTTCATTTGCCATATAGAGTAACATGCATTCTAGGTGATTTGGAGGAAAAAAAAACCCGAACAACCCACTTAAGTTCCTCATTTGGCATTTTGAGGTTTATTATAGGTAGAATGGAGACTTTTGGTTAGTTAGAAGAAAAACCACAGGTGTCATACGGTCAGTTCTTAAGTTTCTTAATTGAAAACCTTTTAAACTTCGCCGCTTCTTATGAAGCTGAAGGGTGTTACCTCCAAGACTTAACAAGTTTTTCAGTTGTTGGTAGCTGATGAGAGCAGCTTTCTGTGCCTGCGTGTTTATTCACTTGCTCAGAGTTCGTAGTGCCCCTGGAAGGAAGGGCCACTGGAGACCCCCTAGTGAGAGCTGTGAGCTTTTTCCTTCTTGATGACTAGATGGTACGTAACATTGGATAAAGTGTCAAAGCAGTGAGAGCTTAACTTCTGTGTGCTTCTAGGAGTCAAACAGACAGTCTGTCTGTATGTGGATGATTTTTTTTTTTTTTTTTCCTAAGAGCTCTGATCCAGTTGCAAAGTTGGAGTTTGTCCTTGAGGAAAATCAAGGACAGTTGGATGTAGTACAGCATGCCATTGACAGTGCTCTTACTGCCATGTGAGCCCTCTCCTCTCCTCTCCTCTCCTCTCCTCTCCTCTCCTCTCCTCTCCTCTCCTCTTGCCAGCCCTCTCCTCTACCC
>JAOXJK010000023.1:114602947-114681227 GCA_025774025.1 Xenus cinereus
TTCAAGGCCAGGCTGGATGGGGCTTTGAGCAACCTGGTCTGGTGGGATGTGTCCCTGCCTGTGGCAGGAGGGCTGGAACTTGATCATCTTTAAAGGTCCCTTCCAACCCAAACCATTCTGTGATTTCATAAAAGAAACTTAGTTTCTTTGGGACATACTGGAGGAAAATTTTCCACTGTTCTGCAGCTGCATTTACTGATCTGTTAGAAATATTTTTGGTGTTCTCTGCTACACTGTGATTGTGGATGAAAAGGAACACCTGAGTATTTTTCTGTATCTGTGGCAATTTTTTAAATACTTAGAACTGCTTAGTGGCAGATGATACAAACCTGTATGAAACTACCTTCTGTGGGGAAAAAAAATTATAGGAGGCAGCATGGCACTCTAAAATGAGTCATTGGCTTCCTGTCTGCAGATATAATTTTTATATTTAGACTTCTAGATCATCCTTTCCATATCAATTAATGATACAATTATTGTTGACTTTTTACTGTTGGTACATTAATGAAAACTAGGAATAGATGAGAAGCGAATCACTGCACAGGTCTGGTTTCAGTACAGGCAAGCGGTGTTTGAAACCAGGATTTTGATTCGAGAGTTAATTGATTGCAAGTTAAGTTGCAGCCTCCCTGCAGTCACCTCAAAGTAGGCTACAAGTTTTAATAAATTAAAACTAGAGAACACATTTTATAAGAGAAACCAAATATTTCCCTAAAAAGTGAGGCACAGAAAGGTAGAAATCTTTGCATGCTTACCAAGATGATTTTTTTTTTTTTTTTGGTTCCTCATAATCTGAAAAAAAATATTCCTGAGACTGGAGGTGACCTTTTGGGACATGTCACAGACAGCCACATCACAGAATACATAATTCATAAACTGATCAAGGTCAGTCTAAAAACTAAGTGGCCATTATTATTCATTTTGGAAATCTGTTTCAGAATGTCACTGCTCTGATGCTTTGAGGCCTTGCTCTAATTTCCAAATGACATTTATTCATGTGCGGCTAATACATCCTTGTTCTTGGGCCAGCATGGTCCATTAACATTCATTCTTTTATTTAGCGCTTTTAAAAATCAGTTTAGGCTTACATATACTCAGCTGTTTTAGGGCTAAACCAGCCAATCCGTTCTGTTTCCATTTCTGCCAGTCATTGTAGTAATTCCCTTTTGCACATACCTTCTTTCCACAAAGGTGCCTTTTTTTTTTCACAGCTGTATCCTGTCTCAGGTTGCCTCTACTTTTATAGTTAGACTAAACAAGCAGCAAAAAACATTCTTTTAATAACCTCCTGGTTTAAGATACCTATGATTTCTATTTGAGGTGAAACGTCCCCGTGTAAACATGTTAGAGACAGTCAGAAAAAGCTTCATTAATTTCTTGGTGCCTCTCACAGCTCTTCCAATTATCCTGACACCTGTTTTCCTTTCAGCAGCAATAATGTTTTTCTAACATCATTGTAAGGTTCCCTACTCTGCCTGCAGAGCACCAGCAGGGTATAATTCCCACTGTGGGACAGTGGTGTTAAGACTGTTCACAGGTTCTAGTTCCATAGTGATATACAAAAGAACACCTTTGTAAAAACCACACAGATTGTTTTATATATATATCATACTGCAGGATTTGATAGTTTATTAATCTTTATGAAGCACCTTAAATTTCCTTATTTTCACCACATGTAGGTAGGGTGCTTATCTGTTGAATCAGTAACTTCATCGTGGTCCTGACCGTTCATGCACTTTGCTGTGCTGGTGCCTTGCCGTTTGTTAATGAGCCTGTCTAACGAACGGGGGAAGTTTAGAGCAACAAATCCACAGTCATTTGGCTCCTCCCTGTGAGATTGCAGGGAATGGAGTTTGGCCCGGAGGAGCAGAGTTTCGGGCAGGCACCCGGCGCGGATTGGCCCCGCACGCCGTGGCTGATAACAGCTAAAAATAGGTGGGGTATAAAAGCCCTGCGAGGAGCACGGCCGCCCTGGCATTCCCTCCTCCAGCGCCAGCCAGGGAGGAGACGGTGTTCTCCAAGTCCCTGCAAATATGTGGCCAAAGAACATTCTGCTGCTTAATTCTACTTAACAATTAACTTGTCAAATAAAGACACACACTGGACTGTGTGACTCACGGGCAAGTAACCAAGCTGTACTTTAAAAAAGGAAAAATAAGACACAAAGTGAAGGCCAGATTTTCGAAGCTGGCTTTCTGAGCAGAGCGTGACAGGTTGACTGGTGGAATGTCTTTTTGGAGGCGTGCCTGTAGAATACCTGTATTTTTGCGTTCAAAAATGTTGTACTTGTGTATATACTCACACAACCCACCTGTATAGGGAGTACACTCTGAGATGATGGAATTCGGAACACTCGGAAAAACAAATGTGTTTTTATTTGACAATGGTTTGACTGAGCTGGCGTTGAGGAGTTCAGGAGTCTATTCTTAGCCGTGCTGTTGGTTCTGGGGAAATCAGATCACTTCCTTGCACTTCTGTTCTGCCTGTCTTCTAAACTGTAGACTTTGGGGGAACAGAGACTTCACTGGTTGAGAGCATTGGACAATAAACCTTTGGATGTCTGAAGCACTTTGGATGAATAAAGAAGGCAGAGACCTGTGTTGAAGAGCTCCCCTTTTAAAGTCTGGCAAAAAGTTACACTGAATTGAAACAGAGTGTAATCAGGGAAAACATTAGGAAGTCTTAAAAATAGATGGCAGTATCAGCCCTGACAATAGTAAACTATTCCCTCGTGTATTAATTCCATTTGTTCTGAGTCCTCCTCTTTGATTTTATGAAGCTTTTCACTATGAAATTTGTATGGCTGGATTACCTTTCAGTTTAGTTATATTATTTTTTTTTTCTGGCTTATACTAGAGTTTATAGAGCAAGGTTTATAATATCCTGCAAGACTGACAGGTGACCTGGCTAACTTGCCTCCAGTTTTGATTCGCTACACTTAATTTTCTGAAAAGGTCACTTATAACAGCTTAGCCATTTTCCCTTTCATAAGAGCATCCAATTACCTTTTAATTTATTTTTTAATTGAGACATCTCTCATGGCAAATGAGATAATGGCAGAGGATGTTGGTTTGGTGGTTCTGTAGACTAAAGGTGTCTTTTTCTGGTCAAGAGACCCAGTGTGAGCTGTGGTGGTAGAAACTCCCACACAGTGGCTACCACCTAGTTGAGATAGAGCTGAGAGGAGTCGATCCTTACAGCACACCTAACTTCACCCTTCGGAACTCTTCCCCTTTCCTCTCTGAAAGTCCATTTTCTGTGTTAACATGTAGTCAAGAGATAACCTGAGAGTCTCTTATTGGTGTCATCCTCCTCAGGGGGATGTAGGCTTTCTCTCAACATCATGAGAAACCTTTACATATATATATTTATGAATTAGTCTGGCATCAACTCTCGCTGCTTGGCTAGGAATGAGTAGAAATTGCTAATAATGAGTAAAGGGCTGCGTGTCTCATTAGCACTTTTCTAACCATTGTAGGTCTCCCCAGAAAACCTAGACCATTTTCTAGAGTTGTATCATAGCCGTCACCAAGGTCAGAGCAGCAAGATTGCAAAGATGACTCTGGCCTTTGGCGTTTTGGTGATCTATGATATTGCTTCCTGATATTGCAGCTAGTGACTAAGGGCCCACACCTTCTCATAAAAGCAACGCCTGCTACATGCTCTGTGAAAATATTGTGATTTGGGGAAAAGATGAAAAATTTTTGGAAGATTTTCCATTTAAGAGGAAAAAAAAACCCTTACATCTTACTAGTTGGACTAGTCATTATTCCCATTTCAGACAGACTTAAACAAGACCCCATCGCTATTCAGACTGTGCTCAGAGCTGAATTTCACACTAAGAGTTACTTTCAGTCTTAAGCTAAGCTATTCTTTAAGAATTGCCACCAACATTTTTCACTTAAGGATGTGGGATGTGGTCCTTGAAGTCCTAATAACCTGCGCATGGTAGTCACCAGCAAAAATCTACTGACTTGGAAGCAGAGGGGTTCACATCAGTGCTTGACTAACCACATTGCTTCTGTTCATCCTGGTTATCTGCATTACCTCTGCAGTGAAAAGGGTCCTCAAGCAAAGAAAAATTAAAATGAGGTATCACTAGGTCAACGTCAGGTGCTTCAAGATGTTGAACTCTTATGTTGAAGAAAGAAGGGAAAAAAAAACAGACCCAAACAACCCACCATTCATTGAATAACAGCTTGAGGTGATGCACTAAGGAAAGTGAGCTCATTGACTGGCAAACTTTGTGGAAACTTTATCACAGAAGTACCAAAAGGTGAAATGAAAAATGAATGAGGGCAATTTTCTAAGGAGAATGGAAGAGTTCTACAGTTCACTGGAAGGCTCGAGGTCAGGCAGCTGCATTAACCCAGGTGTACAGCACTGCCATTGGTGGGCTGGACCATGAGGTACACGGAGATTAAACTTTGCTGCCATAAAGAGAGATGTGAAGATGTTGATCCCTTCTATTTCACACTGAACAAGCGTGGGCTTATCAGGGGGCCAGAAGCCAGAGACCCTCTTCTTAAGCCAAATGGGACGTACATCGCAGAGGATCCCGTAATCCACTGTGCAGATCCATGCACGTAACCTGCTGTGCAGGTACTTGATGGCTTCATCTGGCACAGCTAAATGTCACTGATGCCACCATTCAAAACCCACAGGAACTAGTCCTGAATCACGAGTAATTTCAAACTGAGATGTTGAAGGCTTCATCTTTTAGAAATAGTGTGCCTCAGAACATAGAAAGTAATTTCTGCTTTCAGCCAAATTGTTTGCTAAACAACAGAGTGAAACTCAACTGTATCCAATGAAATCAGCAGCAATTGGGTGGTTTTGGGCCTTATTTACTGGGGGGAATTGAAAGCTCGCCTGAGATGTGCTTGAGTTGTATATGCCATTTTGAACACTTTCTGTAAATGATAATTCATAAATTGGGATTGAAGTAGTGTGTTGTCTGCTGGGTTGTTGCTTGGGGGATTTCACCCTGATTTGCATGCACATGCTTCAAATCATAATTAATTTAGAGTTAATTTATGACAAGAAGCATACCAAGAAATGAAAAGAAATAATCTAAACAGGGACTTGCACTAAGATATCTGCCTTCCTCCTTTCATCGGCTACGTTTCCCGTAGAGCCCACAATTCAGGACAATCTAATGCTCTCCATTGTATTCCCTACAATACCACTTTCCAGAGCAGTCTCAGTCCTGTTTGGAAGCATCTTTTGTTTTTAATCTAAATGACGGTTTTGGAATGATAGTAAAATAAAGGAATAAACCGTTGCCTTCTAGAAGGCTGTCTACTGAATGCAGCACTAGGAAATGATTTTGTACATTTTAAGTGCCACTTCTCTGTGAATGGTTCACTGTGACTGTCTCAATGCAAGCGCTGAGATAATTATCCATAATGAAATCCCTCTTCATACTGAACAGCAGTGGGTTTTTCTCTTGAAGTTGTTAGTGCTGATTAATGTTACAGCAAAGTTTGATACCGCATCCATGCGAAAACATAATTATATTTAAAAATAGTTTTATGCTTTTGGACTAGAACTTACTTTGCAGAACTCCTGTCTGAGCTGATTCTAGTGATCTACCATTCTGTTAAACAGCTGAGTTTCATCCAGAGACCTTTAGAGCCAAAATAATGCATTTTCATAATAAGGTAAAGGAGAGCTGCTGTAGCTCGTGGCTGCATAATGGCTCATAATGTCTGGGGGATGATGTAGAGCAATATATCTAAAATGTGTCAGTTAAGGGGAGTGCAGGGTTTTTTGACAAAGGTTTTGCCAATCCTGTCCCATTTTTTGTGGGGACATTCGGGCTGTATGCTTGTTGTATCACTTGATGTCTTTTGTTCCATGCCGTTGAGTGTGGGACAATTTATAAGGAACAAAATCATAGTTCCTCCATCAAACCAATGGGTTTTGAGGCACTGTATGTCTCTGGGGTTGAGGGAGAAGATCTGCTCACCCAACCCTGCCATGAGGATAATGAGAAGAGCTTTGGGGATCCTTGCATGTCTGGTACATCTGGGGAGAAATGCACACTCTGAACCCAAATATCTGAGAGAAGTCCTTTTTGATTTTTCTGAAGATCAAACAAGAACTTGATAGTGACATGTTGTAATTCAAAAGGAAATGAAAGTTATTGGACTGATCCCTTGCATTTGTTGACTTGTTAAATAAATAGCACGTTGAAGCTACTAGCATGCAGTAAATGCAGTTTGCAAATTACCAGTAACTCCAAACTGTGCCTAGAAGACATATTTTCCTAACTCATTCAGACATGCTGATTTTGTATCCGGTTGCTGCTTAGTTGGGTTCTTTTAGGCAACTAAGCAGGTAAATAACTCCCATGTAAAATTATACCCCTGAATACCATTTACTGCAGCTGCAGCAAGATTTTACTTCTTCTTTTCATCCGTAAAGGAAATTTACTCACAACATGAAAAATGTTACCTGTGTGGTATCGGGCTTGTAATGTCCTGCTCCCACAGAAGGAGCTGGGTGGCAGCACCAAGGGAGCGCCGGGGGACTCATGGACTCTGTGCCCTGATCCTTCTTGGTAACTTAGCGGTCGGCTGGAGAACTCCACGATAGGATTACATTCTGGATGCTTGGCCTCTGATTCACCCCCTCGGGACAAATCTTTGCTGGAAGTGAAGCTTGGATCAGGCTTGTGAAAGCTGATAGTGCGTCAGAGTTCACCTACAATAGAGGTCTTCTGTGGAAAAGTGACGGTTCCTTTTCTGAAGCTGTCCTCTTCTTTTATTAATGGGATGACGTGCTCATATTCATTTATATATCTCATAAACCTCAAACTATAATGACTTGGCTTATGACGAGTTCATAATTCAGTGTCTAATGTCCTTGTGCGTAACTCAAAGCCTCTGCTACTTCTGACTTGTGAGAAAATGATAGGCCAAACTAAGCGACTCATTATTTGCAGTAAAATGAGAGGGTACTAATTATTTATCAGTATCTTACCCTTAATTTGGCTGAAGAAAGAGCTGATTTCATAACACAAAACAGAGCTGCGTAGGCAATAATAACCATTATAGTCAAAAAGGTTCCACCCAGATGTAAGTGATAAGTCAGTTTTATATGACAGCAAAGAAGTAAAGGCATGAATAGATTCCTGAAGTAGTGCATATATATATATATTTCCTGTTACTTACTGACTCCTACAATATTTATCTTAAATCTAGCTTTCACAAACTATTTTAGAGAACACAGCATTTATATGAACAAAGACTCTGTTTTGCTTAATCTATTCTAGGGGTTCCACAGGGAGATTTTTGAAAGTCAGAGCTTTTTTTGAGGTGGGCTGGGTTATTCTTTCTGTGGATACCTACAAGCACAGCTGGAATACCAGATGTGTGATACCCATGCTACAGCTTCTGCAGCCTCTGAGCGCCCCATATCAAGTCCAGGGGCAGGAATGAGTGCAAGGAGGTGCCTCATGGGTGAAAACAGATGGGGAAGGGACCTTCCAAGGGCACTGCTGCCCACAAGTATCTCAGACCAGACGGGGTCTGGCTCCTTCCTGTGGTAGTTGATATGTGGGTCAGGATGGAAATGGCTTCAGGGCATCTTAGCTCCCTTTCTCTGTATTGCACAGTTTCCCTTCTGCTCTGGTGAGCAATAATCTTCATCTTGCAAACTAATTATAATACACCACTAAACCCAGACAGTAATTGGGAAAGAAGGATTTAAATGTTTTGACACGTTGAGTCTCTACTGAGATTGCTACATCTAGAGTTTAACTTTCAGAAGCACAAGGCATGCACAACTTCTGAAGTGGGAGATGACACGTGCATAGAAATCAGGCACTAAAGCCACAGATTTCTATTACTTGATAATTACGGCAGGATTTGTCTGACCACTATAATGTCTTTATCTAAGGTTGTTACCCTGAGCTCCATTTATTTACCAGTGGAAAAAAAGTAGGCACTTCTAGGGCGCATTTTTTCTTCCTAAAATAGACACCTAAATAGGTCACATGCATCACGTCTCATGAGTACCGGTATCTTGAATGCTGATTTTATTTAAACATTTTGGGTTTGCATTAGCAGTATTACCTCCTGGCTGTTCTCATAGCTGGCAGTATTTTCTTCTTTCAGAGCTGATACATACCCCTCTGCGATAGGAATTGTTCAAAGCGCTTGCTTGTATCCAGCCGGTGTTTTCAATGAGGCTGGAGCTACAGGTAACCTCACTCAAGATGACCCACTTCCCGTTGTTTCCAGGAGCCCTCATTAAAGGGAAATTGCGTCGTTGCATGAGGCGCTCAAGCAAAACGATTTTTCAGCAAAAACAAAAGCTTATAATCATGTAGGTGATAATGTATTATCTTGGGATGCATTTTAGAGCTATGGTGTCTACACTTACGTTTTTGGCAAATGTTTATAACTGTTATATAAAATTACAACGCAATGATTCTTTTTCTACATGTAAGTACACTTAGCCCATGTCCTTGGAAGTTTGCCTGCAGGCCCAAGAATAATTATACTATAAATGTTTGGTAATTAATGTACCTAGTCCAAAAATTACACGTAAAAAATTGAAATCAAAGGAGTAATAACACTTAATTCTCTTATAGTTAACCTTCCAGTTATTTGAATGAGTGCTAATTAGATCTAAAAACCATAAGTACACTTTTACACTAATTATAATGTTGATTATCTTGTAATTACAGTTCCAACAGCATAATGAGATTTACTCGTTAACCATTTCAGTGCTTCAGTGGAGTGCACACCAAACAGCTGTTGTGGGACATTCCCGTAGAGCTTACGCAAGGCGGTGTTGGCTGCCGCCGCTCTGGACCTGTGTCAAATGCCTACAGGTCACAGGAGGGAATTAAGGATCATCCCGAAAGCACACAGCTAAGAGCACTTTCAGGAAAGGCGAGTGTTTGATCATGTCAAAACCATACTAGAAATGCCTCTTGGTGTCAGAAGGGGAAGGTAAAACTGCTCGTGCTTGGCAGCGCGAGCTGCGGCGGTCCCGAAACAGGAGAGGGCAGGAGGGCAGAGGTGAAGGAAGAGACCTTCCAAGGGCAGGAGGGCACGAAGGTAGGCAGTCCATCCAGGCAGTTATGGCAATGAGGAGGAAGTCCAACCAGACCCCTTTGCCTTTGTCCTCTCTGGTGCCAGCACTCCCTTCCTCCATGCCTTTTAGCTGTGTCAGGCCTTTCTGTTCTGTGCCACCTCTTCCTTAGGGTTGCTGCATGGTGACCTCTGAGTCACGCAAGGAATGCAGGACGAAGGAAGGGAGTATAGATGATGACGACAGTACGTCAATAGCAGGCTGAGGCCCTTGGAAGTTTTCTTCCATACTCCACCCCAGTGTATCATCATTGTCCTGTCCCTCCTCTACAACCAGCACACTGAGGTACACACTGAGAAATTCTTATAGGACACAAATATTTTATTTTCCCAGGGCCCTGAAGCTCTTCGTTCTCCTGGATAATCCAATTCCCATTCCTTGGCCCCTGAGCTCCATCAGGAGTGGTTGCTCCACGGGTGCTTTTCTCACCTGAGACCATTCAGCTTTGGCTTCTGTACCTCCCTGTACAACACACAGGGGTTTTCACTGAGGCAGAACCTTGCTTTTCTGCACACTCCGATGCAACAGCCAATGCACAGGGTGAAGAAATTAGGCTCTTTTTCTCCTTACCATTCTTAGAAAACACAATATTAGGGTTTTGAAGAGCTAGGAGCAGGACAAGCACCCTTCAGAAAAGAAGAAGACATCACTGTTGCTTAAAGCAAAGAAACCAGCCTGCTGCGGAGCTTCCCTCTTCCCCTGTCCCTGGTGCTCCCAGCTATAGAATAAGGGAGGGAACAACAGGAACGCTGAAAACGGGGAAGAGCAGAATTATTTGCTCAGAGACTGATCCTGCCGTAGGTACCAGGAGCTTGTCTCCTCCCCTGTGAGTTAACCCCACCCTCTTTTTTTATGCTCTGGGCTATTTTGGGCAGGCAGTGAGAACTGCAGCCTGACAGATGAGGATACTGTACCAGAGCACAGCAGCACTTGTTGCTCTGAAGAACTACACAGCCGTAACTGGGACTTCTTCTCTGCTGCCTGCCTATATTTTTAAAGATTCTTACTTATTTATTAAGCTGCAAACTTGTTTTCTCTGCTGGTTTCAAGCTTTATCATTATAAATGATGTTTTAAAAGCTCTGTGAGAGCTGTTCAGAAGGGAAACCTACCCGCTGTGCAGTTGAAACCTGCTTTTTGCCACTTAATAGCAGGAGATCGGCTGGTAGCGTTGGGGGTGAAAAATGACAGACTCTCTTCATCCTAATGGGGAAGGAAAGGATCCTGAAATTGAGCTCTTTGTGAAGGTAAGTTGCACTGTGAACTGGACACTGGGATCAGCTTGGCTTCTATTGAATAATCAAACTTTAATTTTCTGGCGCTGAGCGGAAGCGGGGCTTTGACAGCCTGTTATCTCTTGCACACACGTTCACGCTGCTTTCTTTTTCGTGACATTAGAATTAGGTAATGTTGAGGAGGGAGAGTCAGAGTTCCTGTATTTTATTGTTATTTCTCTCCTCGTGAGTTTGTCCTGTTATTCTTAGCCTGCTGCCTGCAATGTGCTGGGTCTTAACTTTAGACTGCCAGGTTTTTCACTAAGAATCCTGACTTCCTTCTCCATTTTTGGGAAGTGCTGAGGGGTACCATGATTTGGTACCTCAGCAGAGGCTGTCAGGTCTGAAACAGTAATGGATTGAAAACAGAAAGGGTTGAGATAAACTGGCAGTCTTCTGATTATTTCCTGCAATACTTTTTTTTTTTTTTCTAAAAAATGAAAACTAAATCAGTTTTTGCTCTCGGTTTCCTCAGCCTAAAGTTCATTCAGATTCTATACAAGGGTAACTGAGAACAGAAACTGAAAATACAGAAAGCTAAATTCACCTGCTGTATGGTAGGATTTCAGAATATTTCAAATTGGGTACCTGTGTTGGTCTTGGGCTATGAAAATCTTACTGTTAAAACCAGTGGCACAGTCCAAACTCCTTACACATATAACCTTATTAATATCAAACTTCATGCAAACTCTGTCCCAGTGAAAAGCTCAGATTTTTTGATGTTCAGAGCATGTTTCAAAGCTTTTATGTACACCGAGGCTGAAATCCACTATGGCCATATAAAATGCACGTGTTTGGTCTCCGTGAGCCTAAACCATCTCTGTAAATCAATAGGATTATTATTAACATGCGGGAGTTATATCAGGCCCTTTGCAAACAGAGCACTGACTGATTGGGGAAGCAAATTCCAGCCCCTCCCTTCTGTCAAGTTGAGGGTACGTAATTGCTTTGTACTCCCTGATGGATATTTTGGGCTGTAAGCTGAAATGTCAGCCACATCCATGATGTGTATACACGGCCTCTTCGTGCATCTTCCAAAACCAGTCAGTTCAGCTGCAGCCTTTCTGAACTGAGCCAACGCCGAGATCTTTTTCCCTCGCAAACTCATTTTACAAGAATTCCCGGTTCATAACTGCCCAGTAATCTTAATGTATCAAAAGGGATCTGCCTGGGTCCATACATCCTGATGACTTTCCTCTACAAGTTATTTCTACCAAAGTGAGTTTAATGGAGATGTTTGTGGGCTAAAATCCAGGATAGTGGGATTTTTTGGCGCTCTGACATCACAGATATATTCTGGAATGCAAACGCTTAACTCCTGATATGTTTTAGTGCCCACACTATTTTATTGCGGCTGACCGGGATGTTTGTTATAGATGATTCTTCAACTGCAGCAGCTGTTAAAGTGGAGGTCATTGCCCAGATTCACTGTGTGAGTTCTGGATCCATAAGTTACTGGAAAAAAATTTGCACTGCATTCAATTGAGCCATGCCATCACCTGAAGATTTATAACTCCAGAAAGAACATTTTTAGTAATGTGACTTCCTGCATAATGCATGTTACAGAACTGTGTAGAGAGTCTCACATAAAGCTCATAATTTGCAGAGCCAGGGCAAAAGAATTAATTGGTATCTTCCTGGAGACTTTCCATTTAGGTTGAAAAATTGCAGTTCTTGATGTTTTGGAAAGGTGCCATTAATATAATTAAAAGTCTAAAAAGTTGTATAGTAAAGCACGTAACCAGGGTATTAAATTATACAGCTCAGAAGCTGAAAAATAAGTAAGAGAAGAACATCAAAAAAGAGAGGAGTTAAAAGTTGAAAAATAGGAGGGTATAAGAGAAATAGGAACAGGTGAAAACTTTGCTGAAGCATGAAACTCAAGAGAACAGCAAATTAGTAAGGGGAGATAAAAAGAAAGGCTGATCCAGGAGAGAGTCTGCAAAGAACAAGGCACTTGCTCCGTTCTAAGACTGAAAATAAGAACAGAAAAGTGGCAAATTCTGATGAGTATGGGATGCTGGGACAAGTGGCAAATCTAAATATACTGGACTACAGTTGAGGAGTATTCTAATAACAGGTGATGTTGGGGTCAATGAGCATTTCATCATTTGATTTTTTTGTGATGCTAATATTTCACTTGAGGAAAAAAGTTCTGCTCTGCATCCTTGAATGAACGCAGAGCCAGAAAATGCAGAGATCAGTGAGGAAAATGTAGGGCAGTAGATGTGGCTTGGAGAAAACTGTATCTTCCACAGGCACAAATAAACCAGAAAGGGCTGTTTTTCACCAGTCTCTAATAAAAGCAGTTTCTGTCTCAGGTTAAAAAAAGAAAGGTGTTACACAATTGCTCTATTTCCTTTTTCTATTTAACAACCGGGAGAGCAGGAGCCTTAGAAAGACAAGTAGAGAGATGATTGTAAACAAAAGGGCCGAGCTGTAACCCAATGCAGGTCAGGTATCTCCTGCCTGTGCAGTGGGGCTGGGCACCACCAGGACACTGCTGGCTCAACTGCTGTGCCACAGACAGGTTAAGTGGTTATCACGCCTATTTGTTCCCCTCCCCATTGATTTTTCTCTTTTTCTAACCTGGATCTGTGAGATATTTTTTTATGTGAGCGAGCGTTTGTTCTTGCGAGGTGCTTGGTTGAGGGTGAACACCCCCCCGGATCTGGAGCAGGACGGGATGGTGAGAACGGGCAGAGCCCAGGAGCGGTGAGCTCTGCCGAGGAGGTGATGCTGCCTTAATCAGATCTGCAGTTTGTGTAAGCAGGCCTTTTGTGAGCACTGAAACTCTCCGGCAGCGATTCCCTCTCTGAACTTGTTTGACAAGGAATTGGAAGAGGCTGCCAGAGGAAAAAGGCCTGATATGCGGTAGCGTGAGACGCTGGCGGCAGCTTCAGGGAGGCGAGCATCGGGAGGTAGCGCTTGCTTTGTGCTTAACCCAGCTTGTTGTAACTCAGGTTAATCTTAATTCTTTGTGTGCTGGAGAAGCAAAGTGCTTCTGTATAAATGACAGCCTGATGGAAGGTATATTTAGCTTTTTCTGGCAGTCCTGCACCTGTATACTTGAACATAATGACTAAACTGAAATGGTGCTCTTTTTATGTACAGACTATTAAAATCCATATGGGAGGATCACAGAACGTTTATGGCTCCTTTCTGTTTGCAGTGGAAACAGGTGTTTGGATGTACATTCCTTGCATTTCAGAACTAGAGTGGTGTGTGATACCTAAAAAGTTAATTTGAAGGGAGATACGTTGTATACATGGAAAACAAAGAGGGAGACAAACAAGAATTGAGAATGCAACTGTGTATTTGCATTGCTCAGAATAAGTGTGGTCTAGAAAGCAAGCAAATCACACCAATGGTCCAAAGTATATTTGATTTAAAAAATCTTTCTGCCTAAGAAACGCTCTATAACAAGATATATAGTAATCCATGCTTTTGACAATGAAAAGGCAGTAGTATCATCATGGTAGTAGGAGAACGAGGAGTGAGCTGGCAGGCAGTTATTCCTGCGAGGAGTCATTGTGGTATTGAGTGATTAATATTCTAGATCTCTTCATCAGCTCAGGTGTATAAGACCTTTTGCTTAAAAGGTGTAAGGCTTAACTGTTCAACCACAGTTAAAACCAAACACTCATCTAGAGAAAATGTGAAGGTACTTGCACATGTAAGAAGCAAGAGAGACTTCTCAAAGGCCTCCATCTCCCTCACTCACTGACTCATACACTGAACGTGTTCCCCTTCTGTTGGCTGAAGGTATTAAGGCGTAAGATGCACCGAATGCTCTCAGCCCGTTCCCCCATTAGGAGCTGCACTTTGTGCATGACCCAGGACAGTGATGGTGTATTTGCAATGTCTCGGGGGTATGGTGTTGGCCAAGGTAAGGTTCAAGGACTAACAGCACCAAAGTATCTGTAGGGCCCCTTGCAGTCAATTCTTGTTAGAGGATTATCACAAAGAAAAAGGGATAGTCCTGGTACGCTTGCAGACGTGCAGGGAACCTGTGAGCCCTTTGTCATCTCCAGTGGTTTTCGTTCGGAGAGTTTTAAATGTCTGTTAAGAATATATTTAAAAGCGACGGCAAGATTTGGTACCAAAAGCCCAGGAGTCACTGCTCCCAGGAGGATGTAGTTGCTCTTCTCCTCTCCTTTGGACAGAATTATCCCAGAAATTATCCTAGGGACGTGCAGGGTTTTTATGCACTCTGGGATTTCTTTTTGTAAATTTTCTGGATTTTTATATGAAGAAGTTATTTCTGCTGAAGGGTGATTTCAAACTAACGCTGGTTTAGATTTTGGTGAACTGCTGCAATGTAGCCTTAAAGGAAGATACAAATAAAAATGTTACTCCAGCTACAAATGCTCATTCCACACTATTAAGGCTTTTGTGGTTTTAAGGTGCGAGAGTCACTCTGATAAGAAAACTGATTTTTCAGAATTTTGGGGTTATCAAAAGTAATACTGGCTTTACAAACTAGGAGACAGAACTTGACAGGAGCCTTTTAACTCATTATAACAATACAGGCTCTGTAATTTATTTGATTCATAGACTGCCCTCGAGAAGTATTTTGATGGTGACTAGAAATCACAATCAGATCTGGAGGGTACAATGTCCATTTCTGTTTCGTGAATAATGTGAGTATTTTACTGGGTATCGTGAACTCAGCTTTTGGTTTCCATATAAAATCATTCCTATGTTCAGTGAAACTTTCTAGGCAAAGAGGAAATAATAAAGAGAAAAGCACAAGGAAGAATAACGATACTGAAATATCTGGTTCAACCTGTCTGGTGGTCCAAGACTCACAATAACATTTCTTTGGATCCTCAGTCATGAGGTTGGTCAGGCCTTTCACGTTTCAAGAGACACTTAGCCACCCTACAAAGCAGGCAGTGTGTGCAGTCTCTGATACCTTTCAGCTGTCACCTTGGACCTTCTCTTTATTATGGAACTTGCATTTTCCATCCATTCGGAGCTGTCGAGCAGATGATGGGCACCACGGTTCATGTCTCTTCCAAACTTATTTTGGTGAGGCAGTGCATGGGCAGCAGCCTAAGTCAGTCTCCTCTTCTGTGTACCAGCCTTGTGCATCAATATTAAAGTTACCAAACTTACAAGGTTTACTGGTAGTCAGAACACCAGCATATATACTGGGAGGAAAACAGTTTTACAAAGGTTTGTTTAAACATCTATAAACCTTCATAAGTTCCATGCAGGGGAACTTAGGTGTTCTGATGTCGTTCTGGCTCGATTTCTGCCTTGCTTAGCTCTTCTCAAATCAGGAGTGACTCCATTGAAGTCTATAGACTTTATATGTATATAAAATGGGAACAACAACAGCGTAAGCCCTCCTAAATTTGAATCACATTCTTTAAACAGGAAACTTGATAGCAACCCACTACAGACTCAGTAAAATCAGGGAGATGCTGCCTGGTCTGACAGTTACTTCTCTGCTCTTATAAAGCATTTTCAATAAAATAATAAAAAAAAGATAGTTGAGGGGAAAACACCTATCTTGGCAAGTTCTAATTTTGCTTTAATCTTATGCTGTTAAAAGAAAATAATTCAACAAATTATCAAATAACTGCCTGGCAAATGTTTTTAAACTACAAGTTGGTTGTTTTAACTTGTGCTGAAGAAAAACAATACTTTGAAGAAGCTCTAACCTGAGTTATACAACCCAGAGTCTCTCTGTCTGCACGTCTGCTTTCTCTCTGAGCATTTGCAGATTTTCTTTTGCGTCAAGACAAGTGCCTCATTGGTGAGAGTATTAGAGATGGGCTGTGAATAGTTTAAGCTGGCCAAATTTATAAAAAGACTTGGCAGTGGCAGGGGATATAATCACTATTCTTGCCACCTTGCACCTAGTCTGGAATGCTTTGGGGATTGATTGGGAAACTGGATCTCAAGTTAAGGAGGGATTTTCATCTATGTCTCCTTCTGCCCAAGTTCATGATCTAATCATTAGTTTATGGCTAAAGGTGAGTGACACCCGTATCTGCCATGGTTTGGTTTTTTCCCCATATAAATGGCAGTGATTACTTGCTTTTTATTGAACTTAATGATATCAACATATATGTTAGTTGTGATCAAAACATCTGATTAAAATGAAACATTTTCATATACTTCGTTCAATCTGTATAATTTTATTTCTTTAAATACCTTTATACATTGGATCCATAATTCAAATGGATAAGACTTCAGAAACATTCAGTATGGATCATATCACGTGGCCGTAAAACCCAGTTGGGCTTGTACCACTGAGTTCAGCGGCAGCAGAGTTAGGCTGGCTGATGTGTATTTGAGATCTTGTTTAAACTCCACCTACTAACTCCTTCCTTTATTCCGGCTTTTCTGAGCCGCACAGTCAAATCAGGTAAATCCAGTGTTTTAATTCTACCATGGTGATATTCATAATTATTGTTCCTTGTACTTAGAAACAGCCACTGGTGTGCTTTGGGTGCTCTATGTTTAGCTGCAGATAGCTCTTTTCCTGTCTCTGGCAGCACACGTCTCGTCAGGCTCCAGGTTGTTGTGTCATGGTTCAGCGATGACAGTGAAGCTTCAGTAAGTGTCCCCAGGAAATTTTTATCGGCAATATATGGCTCTGCTGCGGCTATTCCAGAGCTGCAAATGTCACAGAGATCGTTTGACATAGCATCCCAAAAATACACAGGGATCCTTTCCAAGAGAGCCAGTAGGAAGTACGTCTGCCTCTGCTCCAAAGTTAAATATTAGTATCAGCTCACCTGGCTGTGTCAAATATATTTTGATGGAAGGCTGTGTAAGGACTGTTTAGGATAACAGCAACAGTATTACTTAGTTCTTGTATGCCACATAATTCTTCAAAATCTGGCAGATATCAGCAAAATAATTCCAGCAATGCTGCAAAGAGGTAACATAAACATTAGAATTCCCATTTTGCAGCTAAAAGCTCTGATAGAAGATTGGTCGCGTTATTCTTTTTTAACAGAGTCAGGTGTTAAAAGGCTGTGAGTTTGTGTGTTAGTTTTATACACGAATAAAAGAAGGTTTCAATGGCACTTTTTTTTTTTTTTTTTGGTATTCCCAGCAAAGGCTGAGTCAAAGTCATAGGAAGAAGCCATTGGTATAAGGGAAGGTTTGGTTTTGTGCTGGATTCATACTCTATTAAAATCTGTAAATCTTACTTGAAGTAGGAAATCATAGCAGGTACCTAAACTGCTAAAGTAGGTACTTCGAAAACTTCAAATGGTTTATTTAACACAGTAAAGTTTAACGCTGACAAAGTCCAAAACAAATCTTTATTCCTTTTCCTTCCTTGCCCTTTGGTCTCTGCATTTGTTTGCAGTTCTGTATTGCTGTCATGCAATAAAACTCATCTAGATGCAATAACACTGATATCTATTACATCTGGAGCTATGAGTTAAAATCTTTGATTTTTGTAGGTCTGATGAGTTTAATCAGAATCATGTATCCCTGGTGTGATTTTTTTATGTTAGACTTAGGAGTTGGATATTATTACAGTGGAACAAAAGTAATTCAAAATATATTTAGCTGTGTTTTGAAGATCCAAAGCAAATAATTTTTATCTAATAATACTTAATGGTAAAACTTTCTTGCAACTGATTACATTTACAGCCTTTTGTTGCTGTTGCTGTGCAACTTGATTGCAAAGTTCATACATAAACGTGGAACGGGTCCACAGGATATTCTCTCCAACTGTATTAAATTAAATGACATCTTGTAAATGAGTATTATTCTGTCCCTCTCAATAATAATTTCATTACTTATCTTTTAGAGTGTTTATGATTTTACCCTTATGTATATATCCTTTTTAATGATGGTGTTTACTGGCTGAAGTAGTTCTTCCATGATAAAACACAGATTCCTCTGATTCAGCAACTCTGGTGCACCACAGAAATCGTGTGGCTACAGTGTTGTAAGAGAAGATGTGTTAGAAAAGAGACTGGGACACAAAACATCTGAGATGAAGTTCTGTATCACACCATAGCAAAATTTTGCCATGTTAAAATGTCAAATCCAAATCAACACATTTTCTACTTTCCACTAGGTGTTTCAGCTATTTATCTTAATATAGAGCAGCAGCCACAGCTCCCACCAGGTGGAAACACTGATTATTTATATTTTTTTGTCCAGCTCTAATCAAATTATGAAAAGGTCCTGCCATGCAAAGTCTGTGACATATTAAGCTCAGTAATACTCTGGGGTTACCACACAAATTCTTGGGAGGCTTTATTTACTTTTTTGCTTTCTGCCTCCTTCTGTGACCCAAGGAAAGTTATTCAAACTCTCCTCATCTCTCCACCAGATGTGGACTCATTGTGGGAGCAGGGAACATTTTTCACCCTTATCCCTAGCACAGAATCCTGAACATCCCTTAAAATTGAAGAGATACATCATGCTCCATCCCTGGAGGTGGTTAAGGCCAGGTTGGATGAGGTTTTGAGCAACCTGGTCCTTCGTGCTGGCACCTTGTCCACTCTTTCCTTTTTCCTTTTCAGGGTCTTGTATCTTCTGTAGTACATTCTTGTTCAACTTCTCTGGGTTTTTCTGCTTGTTCTCACAGACCTTCAGACTTGTACATTTATACCAGCGTTCTAATCCTGTGACTTCTGTGTTGGTCCCCAGGGTCCCCTGGTTCAACTTCTTCCCAAGAGGTATTGCCAAAAGAAGTTGAAATAGCTCCTTTATATGTATTTCTGGCAACTCTGCAAAAAACTCAGATAAAGCACTAATTGAAATGTATTTCAGGAGAGTTGTGTTGTAATAACTTACTTATGCACCTGTAGGACAGTAGGAATCAAAACTCTTCAAAAAACCAAAGAAACCTGAGGGTTGAAACGCAAACAGATTTAATAGAGTAAATAATTAACATTAAGAATACTAGAGAACCAATATTGATCCTGACACCAATATAAAGTATACAAGGACTATACTCAGCCCATTCTGTCACAGGAAGCTGTGCACTCCTTACTGCTGAGTAAAATTACTGCAAGAGAAGTTAATCCTGTGTTGCCACAGGATTGTGTTTGTCCAAACCAGGACAAAGATCTCTAACGTTCCTGGATGCTGACACCCAATAAGTGTACTTAGACCCCAGCTCTGACAGGAGCCTGTGCAGGTGGCTCCATGCTTTGGCAGCCTTCTGTGAACATGATTCTCTTTGCAAAGCCCAGTCCCTGAGATAAGAAACACAGAGGCCTTTTTAGAGCAATTCTGAAGCACTTTACAGTTGTGGTCAGCACTTCGCAGGTGTAGAAGCTGAGAAGTGGTGACCTTTTGCCAGGAGGTCTGGCAAGAACACCACCCCTGTCCTGTGCTCCCTTCTTCAGGTGTAGCTCTTGCGTTTTCTTTTGTTTTTTGTACAACACGTAGCAGCGCTGATTCAGTGTTCATGTGCCACACCTGCTTAGTAACTCACAGTAAATATTGCAATAATGAATACACAAATTATACTAGTCACAATTTTGCTCTTTTTTTTTTTCATTGCTATTAGCAGGGAGGAGTCAAGGTTTAGATTATCTTTTGGCTGGCTATTTCAAATGCACACAGAGCTAACGAGTGTTATGACATTGGAAAAGATAAAAAGAAAAATAATTTTAAGGCTTAATATACACTTAAGATTGCCATCCTTAAGGCAGTCTTTCTCATCTGAGTAAAAGATCAAATGTCATTTGACTGCAATATTAAATGTATCGGTAGGGGGCTTCTTAATATAGTGGTAACAAGTATAACAAGAGATATTAAAAGTTAGTTAAGGTCAGATATAGTCAAGTGAGAAATAAACTCAATAGTAATTGTAGAAGTGATCAACCATTGGAATGAACCACCAGAGAGGTCATGCCCTTTCTTCTTTTGGTTTGGGTCAAGACCAGATATGCTTTAATGAAGCATGAATAGTTAGATTCAATAAAGGAATAAACAAGCCATGAAACCTGCAAACCAGGAAGGCATTGCCATGGAGGGTACCTTGGCAAACCAGAACCTGTCTATCAAAGCACAGAAGAAATCTTGGATTTCCGTGTCTCTGAAAAATTTGGTTGAAGCCAGTCTGATGAAAATTATGTTTTGCTTCTTGTATGTCTTACCATGTTTCTTGGTGTCCTGGGTTAATTCTCAGCTTGGGCAGATGCTTTTCTATATCAGTTGCCAAACCTGCCCTCCCCATAACATTTCAATGCCCAAATAAATAACCTGAACCTCGCCACCTGCTGCATTTTTTTGATTTGGCTGCTGCTGCGCGTCCGTACCTGTGTATTGTCCGAAACCAGTGGAAATCAGAGAAACCGGCCCCGAATGACCATCGCTATTGTTGCCGGTGTTTTTCTAGATGGTGATTCAATTTCTGTGGGTCAACAGGCACGTTGTGTTACTGCGTTCCTTTTGCTTTTCGCTGCTGAATGGGCAGCTTCAAACAGATACGACTGCGTATCATGGGAGGAAACGGTGTTCTTTCACTGCCCCGTGTTTTGTGATGAGCTGTTGCTGCTGATTCAGTGTGCAACTGCAGACCTGTTTTGTTTGTTTATTTTATTTATAGTATTTTTTTAAAAGCTGTTCCTGGATGAAGAGGGATTGAATCATGGAATATTCTTGCAGTTTATAGCATCTCTCAGAATGGCAGTTTTAGTTGTTTTTCAGTGCCCAGTTCTTTTAAATGCTCAGGACACGCCAAGAGGATCCAGTGCTCCAAACCCCTTCATTATTAAGGGTTTTTTTTCAGACTTGCACTGACATTTGTATGATTTTAATTTTCTTTTCTTCTCTGACTGTTGACTCACCCATGCATTTTGGTAAGGAATGGTATTTTTGCCTCGATTTACTGAGTTGTCCTTTCTCGCACTGAGGTGCTCTAACTTCAAATTTTTGGTTTTGTTTTCTTCTTAAGGTCGGTAAATCTGAGTCCTGCAGTTAAGCTCTAGGTCCTGTTCTAAATCTGACTCTTGCATGAGATTCAAGAATGATCTCTTGCTTCCTCTGCATTAAAAGCTCACCCTGCTCCAAGATGGAGCCACCAGGATCTCCTCAGAGTGCACCAATGTAATCTTTTGGGGCTTAGTTCATCTCCAAGTATATATTTCTGTAAACACCCCATAAATCTTACTTCTCAGTATTCAGTCTTTAAAAAAGAGCAGTTGAACATGCACACGGAAGGACTTGTTTCAGATTGGGAAGTACCTACCTATCCTGCTATGCTGAAACCAGCAGCCCTGCCATATACATCTACAGGGGGAACATCATCCTCTTACCGGGCTGAGCAGGACCTCTGATGGTCTGGTGGTTCAGTGTTTATCTCAAAAAGAGATGATTCTGCAAGAATAATAATAATAATTTTTAAAAGTGCTGATTGTAGACAGCTACTCTGGTCCAACCTTGGAGAGCCTGGGAAGGATGTGACCAGGAGGGGAACTTAGAGGAAGCGCTGTCCCACTCATCTAACAAAGAAAAAAACCTTGAAATGATTATTTTCTTCTACAGGGGAAGGAAAAGCCTCTCCTCCCCGACCTTGGCCACGGCTCTCAGCCTTGCCTGCACATGTGGCAGTGCCTTCCTGCGGCTCCCATGGGCCAGAGAGCTTTGTCATCATTAGCCCATGGACAATTCTTCCACACTAGGCACCAAGGATTTTGTGGATTTTGGGGGTTTTGTTCGTTCGGTTGTTTTTTTAAAATTTATTTAAAATTTTATTTAAATATTTGATTTATTTAAATATTTATTTAAACTGTCTTTAAAGCCATATCCAGGACCTCTGAGAGAGAATGCAGTTAGTAATAACAACGTTGTGCCCTGCTGTCAGTCAGAGGGCTTTTGTATTGACTGATGTTTGGCTATTCGTGGCAAGTCTGAATTTATAGGGTTTCTCGATATTTGTTATTTTTCAAGAACCACCTGTGCTCTCGGCACTTGATAATAATAAAACCAATCTGTTCCAGAGATAATTATAAGTAAACATTAAAAAAAAAATAGCTAATTCTTCATCATTTATTCAGGTACTTGAGTGAATTTGGCCTAGCTGTACACAAACGTATATAAAATGTTCAGAAATTTTCTTGCCAAATGCTAATTTCTCAATTACCTCATTAACCTGGAAGTTCCAATAAGCTTTTCTCAGTGGGTGCTTGGCATATGGAGTTTGACTGGCATTCTGTAGATGGTAGTTGTTCAGCCTTACGGCTCTCCGACAGCCTGCAAACTGGAACCTGTTGCCTTCTCCAAGCAGGAGCACAGGATAAAACAAAAAGCCACTAGAAAAACAAAACTGGGTGAGATTCAACCCTTCTCAAGATGTGATGGTTAGGCCCAATTACCTGTCTAAGAGTATAGCACCAGAAGGTGTGAATTGTAATTGATTAATCATGCTGGGAAATAGATTAACCATGGCTGGTGACAGATTGCACAACAGACTGTAAATATAAAATGTAATAGAAATAATATAACAAACATATATAATAGAAAAATACAGTATAAAAATATAAATAAACCAAACATAAATTATGCAATAATTTATATAAAATACAAAATATAAAACCGTAAATATAAAATATCTAGAAGTGGGATAGAAGAGTAGAAAGACTGTAGATCGATAGCATGAACTCTCTGTCTAGTCCATTCTAGACTTCATCTAGAATGAAGTCTAGGCTCAAAGCACAAGCAAAGCATAGGAAGTATGATGTCCCACTTGCACTGCTTTAAATATCCGGCTCTGTCAGCTCAAACCTGAGTATCCAGGTTGAATGCGGTGACAAATTTTAGTGGATATTTTCCTGTAGAACTGAAAGTAGGAAGAAGGTGCAGATGAGATTTTGTGCCTTTTTTGTTGAGCTTGAGAGAGGACAAAACTGTGAGAAAGAACTTGTTTGTAAGATTATTTATAAGATGTTGCAGATCAGGAAAAGATTGTGAAAATGAGGCAACCAGAGGAAAATAGAATAAAGGTCTGACTTACAGGGTATGGTTGGAGACTGTCTTCAGAGGAGGAGAAGGTGGCACCTGGTTATGAATTGAATGATAAATGGGTGAGAGGAGTTACAGGGCATCATTCCGGTGTCACGCTCCATTTCCACCATACCAAAAGGGATTTGTTTAATTTGAATAAGGCAGCTGGGTGACAATGTCAGAGACATAGAGTGGACAGGCAGGTGAAGGGGTGGGAGGTGGGGGCAGATTTTGGCGTTGCTGTCACCAACTTGGTTGGAGAAGCCAGTGAACAGAGTATGTGGCCAAAAGGTGAGGGTCATAATACAAAAAAAATCAAGAAAGTTATTTTTTTTGTGGGGGTAAGAGAGCAGAAGAGATTTGGAGAGAGGAGGAGGAGGTTACTGATTGCTTCTGAGACAGGCCTGGTAGGAAAGGATGGGCTGGAGAAGGGTTTTGCTGCACGACCAAGCTGGGATCACTGCTGGCCTTCTTGGAGAGTGGTTCACGTAGAGCATGAGGGATCTGGGTGAGAGAGGGACTCTGGAGCGATGCGAATGAAAGAAAAGATGATATTGGGAATAGACAGCATGGTCAAGGATCCCAGAAGCAAGAGGACAGCAAGAGGTGGAGAGGTGCTAGGGCATATTTTATATAAAGAGAAGAAAAGTAAGAATTATTTGAATAAATACCATTGAAGTAAAATTAACTAAGTTTTTTGGGTTTGGTTTTGGTTTGTTTTTTTTTTTTTTTTATGCCGAATAACAGGATAAAATGAAATTAGAGGAAATTCTGTCTGAGCATCAAGTCAAAATGTGTCTTGAGAAAATTGTTCAAAAATGTTTCCTATGGGAAGTTTGGGAAGAAGCCTCACGGGAGCATTTCAGACTGACCCAAACAGTGTAGACACAGAGATTTAAGAATCATCCTTCACTGAGATGGCAAATAGACAAGAAATCTTATCCAAACTCCATTCACTGATACAACTACTTTTTGCTATTTTCATCATTTATCATACATTAGTTTCAGGAGTCTGTAGCATCAAATACTTGTAAATTGTATTTCTACTAGTACACACACTTATTCAAACTTTCTCAATAGTTTTTGGAAAGCATCACTGTTTTTTTTTCTTCAGCGTTTGATATTGAAAACAGAAATCGTTTTGCTTTTAGATGAGTCACAAGGAATGTTTGCTTGCTGTTTGTGTGTATGGCTTAGACTCTTGTTTTCGTTACAGGTATTTACATTTACAAACTCTGAACTTGCTCTCTGTTTCTTTAATGAAATATTCAGAGAGAGTCGCATTCCCCTGCTTTGTAGATGGCTATCAGCAAAGAGAACATTGTAGTGCAACATCCCCCTTTAACGGCTAAATTTGAGTATATGTCTGGGTAAATGATCAGATGAACAAGTAGAGCAGTTTTGGCAGATCAAGAAAATATTCAAGGTGGAAAAGTATCCCCTAAACTCCGTAACGATTTCTCTGTGAGCAGCTGGGAACCAGCAAATTTGTTTATATTGCATTTCTATTCTCATAGCAGTCCAAATGCTGGGAATATTCTATCAGTAAGTAATTATTTTACTGAAGTTATTGAGGGGTGCATTGGGAGGTGATTCAGAGATACAAAAGTCAACCCAAAGGCTAGTCTGAGCCTGCGATGTGCTGCTCCTTTGCGATGCAACTCGACCCATTTTCAGGGACAGCCATAAACATTCGTCGCATCTCGGGATGAGGCTTCTCGCGTACCCTCCGCAGTGCTGTTAACTTTGGAGATGCGAGAGGAGGTAGAAAGACCAAGTCCTGCCCACTGCAAGAAACCTCCTGAGAGTTACTTTCACCTTGAACCAATAAAAGTCACCGATGGACAGTATTTGTATGATGTTAAAATAAGATACAAAATGAGGCCATCGAGGGCAGATTATGGCCTGCGCTGGGGTGAGCTGATGAGGGGGTAAATGCCCTTATCAGTGACACCCCCCCTCCATTCAGACCTTTATTTGCAGTGCCTGCAAGTGACTCTCTCTTCTAATAGTACAAATAAAGTAATGGAATTTCAATAAATAATTCAGCCCCAGATCTGATTTCGGGTTCAGCGTTAACTTTCAGCACCTGGCTGCTGTTATTATTTGTTAGTCCGATACGCTGCTTAGAGGCATGGAAATTTGGCTGCAATTCATCAACATTTGCAGAATATACTGTATGACCAGATTGCCGTCCCTGCCTCAGAGATTTTTAACAGACATTCAAGTTCCAGATGTGCACAGATTTAGTTCTTACAAGAAAAACTGCATGCAGGATTCTGGCACTGTGATGGGAACCAGAGCTCTGCATAGAGCTTGCTTTGGAGAAACGACTCCTTTATTTGCACCTGATCTCTACTAGAAATGCTAATAATTTGACTATAATTTGCATTGCCCATGACACATTTTGACAGTGATCTATCTCTTATTTTATTTTCTACATCTTTCCCGAGGGAATGAATTTTTTACATACCTAATCAGCTCTCAGGATATAGAATCATCAATATTTGAAGTGATTGTAACTGGTGCTTTGTGAATAGCTAAACCAGATTCATTCCCAGATTCTGTCTCCAGAGCCCATAAAACCACTTGTGGTTTTAATCACTTATTAGAAAGAAACTAGTGAATCCAAAATATGACGCTGCTCTCATGGAAGTCGGTGGAATATTTGCCATTTGTGGGAATATTTTATGCAAATATTGACTGTTATGGAATTAGATCAAGTGTATTAGAGGATAATCCATTAATAGCTGTGGCACCAAAGGGCCAAAACTAGAATATGACCCTACAGGTATAGGCTTCTGAAATGTAGGAGCTGCATTCTGTATGTGCAGAGCATGAACAGCCATCCAATAAGAATATGTTGCGGAACAAGTTTATTTGTCTTAAAAAGGGATTTTTGGCTTTCTTGTTCAACAACCTTACCTCTTCCTGTGAGATACACTGATGTAGCCAAGATAACCAAGCAGCAGCTGATGCTTGAGCATCTTTATTGATTACTAAAGTTGTGATAATTTTCTGAGTATTTCTGCCTGACTCTCCAAATCCTGTGACTGAGGTTTCCACATAGAGCAATGCAACTTATAGATAAGAAAAAAATAATAATTACATATGTGACGGAACAAATTAGCTACCTTTAGCAAACTCCTTCAAATGGGATGTTTGTGGTCAACTTCCACGGGGTTACTTCCCCCTGCAATGCAAACGTGTACCACTAGAGGGGATTTTACTACCACTCTAGCATATGTCTATGCTGAAAAACCTTTCAAAAGGTATGTTGTAGTTCAGCCGCAAGATGTTGGCTACAGGCTGAGTGAAGTCTATGGTTTGCATTACACAAAAGGAAAGATTATTCTAATTGTCCCTTCTGGCCATTAAACCTATGAGTGAAATTCTGGTCCTGTCAAAGTCAAGGGCAAAATTCCCATTGACTTCGCCGGGGCAGGAATCCATCCTGTGCAGGTCAGAGGAAAGCAAAAGTCTGTGCCACCAAGTGTCGAGCACTGAGAGCAAGAACGGCTTTGTTGTCACAGTCACTAATATATACTGTTAGAAAGCATTTTAAACCATCCTATGCAGCCTCTCTGCTCTGCAGCAGGATGAAATAAATTGAGACCAGTTTTACAAACACTTTTTTTTTTCTTTTGATTTCTTCAAAGCCTCCACTAATGCAAATTACACAATCTCCTTAGAAAGCCTGCTTTGTGTTTCATTAGTCCTATAATTACACAGGATTTTTTTTTCCCCTAAAGCTTTATTGTTGCAGATTTAGCAAAATGCTTAATCCTGTCCTCCGTGGGCATGAACAACAATGGATCATCATCCTCTTTGTAAAGCAGTCTTCCACACGCTTGAGGACTGTTATGGAGTGGTAGAACATCACATGTACATTGCATTATCTTGTTTCTGTTGCTCGTAGCTGCATAAGCTGATGATTCATATTGTTTGTGATTTACGTAAAACCTCCTTCGCTTCATCCTCGCAGACTCACCTGCTGTTCCCCGTCCTGCATTTGTACATCAGATTTTGTTCTTCTTACATTTTATACCTTGAAGTTTACTTTCCTAAATTCCACTTAATTCATCTCAGACACTTATTTCCAACTTCTTAGCATCACTTTGGAGTCTACTTCTCTCCTGGGAAATACCAATAACCTCTTTGTGCTTGTTGCTGTCAGGAAATTTTGTAAGGTTCTGTCTATTCCTTCCTCCATTTTGCTAATGGAAACATTAAATATGACTCATCTTGTCATAGACCTTTATGGTACCTCTGTTTGTTATGTGTTTCTAGACTCACAGAAAACTTGATTATTGCTACTCCATTAGTATTTTTTCAACCACTCATACAAGCAATTTGCAGAGATTTCGTACAGTTCCTGTTTCCCTACTTTGTTTATGAATATATGGTCTGGAATTTATCTTGGAAACCTTATAGATGTCAGCTTCTAGGTACCTGCTGCTTCCTTCCTACCCCTGCTGTGCTGGGTAACCTGTCAGAGAACAAAAATTAATTGATTTAATGTCATTTGCCCCCGATAAGTCCTTATTGTCTTTTCTTATCAACATTACATCTCCACATGTGCTTGTGAGCCTACTGTTTAATCATTTGTTCCAGTATCTTTCTATATGTTAGGCTTATATATCTGTAATTTCTGGAGTTCTTTTCTTGTTTCCGTGGACTCTCATTAGCAATGAATCATTGAAGTTCCCCCAAACGCGAAGCTTTTAAAAGCTGTTTGCTGTGGTTACATCCTGTGGCTGATATGGGTACACGGCATCCTGTGCCATGATTCTGGTGAGTGATGGGAGCACAATTGCTTTATGAGGTTGGAAAAGGCTCAGGAAGAAGTGTAAATGATGATTGCTAATTTGTCCATCAAACCAAGAAAGAAATATATATATTTCCAGTCCGCTATGTCCAGAAACACACAAACTTTGTGCATAATCTTCTAATGAGAGATGTGATAAGAATGGCAATTATGTGTTTTGAAGAATTTCAAGATTTCGCTCTAAAAAACACATTTTAAAACACTCACAGCATTGTTGAACAGAATCTGTGGGTTTTCCGCACAGAGGGAAACTGAAATAGTCTCAATAATTTTGAAAGGAAATTTTGGCTGACGGGTGGGCTGCCAGGCAGCCAGGAGCCCCGTGAATCCTGGTGGAGCTGCACGTTGGGACCCCATGGTCTTACAGCTTTGTATGGTCCCAGCACCCTGCCCGTCCTCCAGCTGGACTGAGGTGGGGCGTACAAAGACCAGGACTCCAGGCATATTTCCCAGGTGTTGTGGCCAAAGCCATTGCACGTCTCCAACAGGTATTTGTCAAATGCCAAGTGTGCTCCTCAAAAGAATATTATTCCAATGGAGATTTTTTTTTCAACACTTTCATATTAATTTTTAGCCTAGTTGCTCAAGAAGCTCACAGTCAGGGATACTCCCAAAGCAGATCTAGAAAATTCTTACTAAGACTTTTAAAAACAGCTATTTCATCTGGGTGGCTCCTGGCCTGATTTTCCAAGTGCGGAGAGTTGATACTTGTGAGAAGTCAGCCGCCTTCAAATTGTCTCACAGGATCTAAAGCTGCTAGCCACTTTAGAATGTCAGCCTGCATTTACCACCCAGCCTTCAGCCAGTATTTTGCTGACATTAAAAGATTCCTTATAAATGGAAGATGTGCTATGTGTGGTTTGTCTCTGTGATACTGCTGATGTTACTTAGTGACGCTCACTCTTCTCGGGGCTTTTCCCTTACACATCACCATGTGAAAGTCGGATTTGGTTTGCAGATATTCCTCACAGCAAAACATGCTGGAACATGGTCTCCTAGGAAAAAATAAATTGTTCCCATTTTTAATTCAGGAGTTGCTGTATATATTTTGGTGTAGAAAGTTTCGTAATAGTTCCTGCTTCCTTTGATTATTTACTATCAATATCTCAGGAAGTTGAACGCATGCAATGATAACTAAGAGACCTACAAATATAAATGAGAACAAAATCATTTCTTGGTCCAGGGTGTTGGACCAGTCTCTGCTTTTCTACTCTGTTGATATTTGTTAAGTCATGGGCTGTTGGTTCTTTAAAGAAAGCAGAAAAGGCGATGGAATAGCACAAATCATTTTCACATGCTGAGTCTATCTACCTGTGACAAGTCTGTAGTTTCCTAAATCCAGACTGTACAAGACTGATTGGAGATCTCAGGCATCTCAAAGTTTATTTCAAAGGAAAACATATTTCATGCAGAACATATGCAGTGGCCAGCGGCTCTGACCAAGCCCTTGAGGAAAACCGAGACTTATTTATACAGTTTGATCACTGTGCACGTAGCGATTTCTGCTACCAAGACCTCAGCTGATGTGGCAGGTAAATCTGCTCTGCACCAGGGACATGGACCAGCTTGATTAAACTGCTCTGCAACTGGAACCGAGCCACCGTGAAAGGATCCCTAGGAAGAAGCTGACCTATATGACAGATCCCTTCTTGTCCATGCTGCCATCCACATGAATATAAAAGTTGGAAAATGATAATTTACCAAACGTAAAGAAAATGTTTGTCATGTCTTAACTGCTGATGCCCACAGGGTCTCCAACCTGCAATTCCATCTGAATATCCTGAAAGTCTCAAGAGTACAAACACATCCCTCCTGATACTGCAAAGATCCGAGAAGTGCAAGGGCAGCTCCTTGGAGATCCTCGGCTCTACTGAGGTGCTGCTCAGCCGGTTTGAAGTGAGTGTAAGAAGTCAGCTCCCTTCAAATTGGCCGGCAGCACAGACCAGGCTAAGCTTATGTGCATCCATTATATATGTCTGTATGTACGCCAGACTTGGACAACATTTTGGCTGGCTTTTGGGGAGCTGGCTAAAGAATTTCACCACTTCCTTTTTGTTTCGTTACTACCCTGACAGTCTTTCTAGCAAACGCTCTATTTTTATTTGACATATATGCACATGGTCCATTTCCATGTGTGTGTGCTTAGGAATATATTCCTGCTCTACTTTGCCCTCCCTTGGAAGGCTGCTGCTAAGAGTTCCTCCTAGCAAAATGAAATCTCGGAAGAAGTCCAATGAAGTTAAAATGCTGCACAGCAAATTTATTACTGTTGTTATAGGCCCCCATTCAGGAAAGTACTTAAGTATGTGCTTAAGTCCCATTGAAATTGTCGGGACTTAAGAACATGCTTAAAGTCAAGCATATACTTCCTCTGAATTGGGATGTATTTCAGCACATGCTTAAATGCTTTCCTGAACCAGAGCCACAGTCAACAAGAGTGTCCTGTGATACACAGGGGCTTGTGCTACAAGATTTACTTCTTACTTGAGACCCACCAGCGCTGCTCTATGAATATACACTTCATAGCTTGCCTCTCCGTTGGTGGCACTCCAAATAGCTTACTGGCTTTTACATTTGGATATGAAGTTGTGAAAGAAACTGGAAAAAAATCATCCTTACTAAAGCAATACCTTGGCATGTGTGATCTCACGTTGCAGCCAATGATTTTTCCCTACAATGGAGATTTGTGCTATTGTGTGTGTGGTATAATTACTAAGACAGATTTTTTTTTTTTAATGGCACAATAAATAGGATATTTCCTGGCCTGCTTTGCGTTTTGAATAGGATTTTCACTTCCCCTTTGGGTCCTGAGTGTAAGGAGAGTAAGTGTCAAAAGGCAGGCGCTTTCCCAATTTTAAAACAGAGAGGGTGTAACCATGTGTAATGTGAGTCTACATTTTGATTGTAGGGATGATGAAATCAAATCCCTCCTTAATCCTTACTGGGAAACATTGAGGTGAATTACCCTGCCTGCTTTTGCTAACTTGTTAAAGTCCTTTTGAAAAAGAAATGTGTTTTAGTGTCATCCAAAATGTCTCCGTGCTTTACCCCAGAGACTAGGAAAGCACCAGACCATTGTGCTCAATGCAATGAAAAATGAAAAGAGAAGGAGAATAGATAAAACCAAATATATTATTTTCCTAGAAAAAAACACTGTGCTTTCCGATAGGCAGCTCCTTCCAGCACTGCCATTTTTAAGCTGGATGCTTCGTCATTATTAATGACAGTATAGTTCTTCAAAGCTGCTGTATTTTGGGAATAACTGGAACTGAAACTTGCTTTTTCTTCCCCTGTAAGGTTAGTTAGAATAATATACAGTTGTCTGTGTGCATTGCAGTCACTGTGCATGTACCAGCTGCAGTATTTTTCAGGACAAGTGAGGAAGTTTATTGCAGTTATTTCATTTATAACGAAGTAGTAGCTTGAACTTGAGAAGAGCTCCCTGTTTGTGTCATTCAGCTGTGCTGTGCAGTGGTTGGAGGCTCTTGATACTACCACTACTTTACAAAGTATTTGGCATAAGCTCATAAAATCACTGAGACTTTTTTTTTTTTTCTCCCCTCCCCCTTAAACCCTCTTAATTTTGTTCCTTGGTAATGTGGCAGTACATCCCCCACTTGTGCACACAAATATCTTTAAGGTTTAATTAATTCATTAAAAATAGCTGAAGTATTTAAGGAGGCGTGCCTTAAAAATAATAAAGGAGAACATCTTGTTCATTCTTGCCATTGCTCAGAGGGAGGAAAGCAGCTGGTATAACTGTGGGCTTCTCCTGATGTGATTATGCCAAGTCCCAGGTCAGGACCTTGCATCAATTGGTGTGAAGTACCTAAACGGCTGGAGGTCAAGTAGAAAAACATCTTTTTTAAGTAGCTGAACTAATAAGAGTAAGTTTGTGTGAATCAACAGAAGCAGAAAATGATGTTTCCAGGATGGAGCAAAATAATTCTCTAGCAATTAGGCCTCTGCAGATTCCAAGCTTTTCTATTGCTGGGGTCCGCATTCATCCCACCTAAATTTAGACACTCATCATACTCAATCAAAGTGAAAGGTGGCCAGATTCATCTTTTGGATGTGCATCCAGCCCTTGCCCTCACAGGAGACCTTCCCTTAGGCATCTTCAGTGGGACGAGCATTGGCCAAAGAGTCTCACCCAGCAAATCCTCGACTGTTTTTCTCTTTCACAGTCACTCTGGGAATATGCCTTTTCAGGTGAGGTCCTTCTCCATAGAGAACAGGAGGGATGGCTCCTCTACAGGGAGAAGGTGGCTCTGAAACCCTTTCACAGCTTTGGGACTTAAAGTGCACTTTAAAAACTCTGTTTCCTTCATCCTAGTGCCCATAAAGCCTCAGGTCTATCCCTAGTTGCAATCATTAAATCAGAAATATCCAGTGTTATTGGCAGGGAGAGTGCATATATCATCAATTTGCTCCTTTTTATAAGTGGTTGATCACTTCTGCTGTGCTTCAGGGAAGCTACGTGAGAAAGTTTTTGTGCTCATTTGTGAATAACAGCAGGGATAAATGGTGTTTCTCCAGCTTGTCAATTATTTGTTCTTTTCTTGCAATTCACTGTTTGAGTTCTTGATCTTGATGAAGGTATTATTTAATTTCTGCATTTCTGAGCCCTTAACCTTGGACAGATAGATAATAGGCTTGTGTTTAGGCACTACTGGGGTGCTTTACACAAGCTGTTTTTCTTTGAAGCTAAGAGTGACTAAGCCTGGGAAGTTTTCTGTTCTTCCTCATCTCCTCGTGGTAGTTAATAGACTTCACAAGGGATCTTGAGACGCTCTGATAAGCCTTTGAAGTTATTACCTACTAAGGTTTTGCTCTTTCTGAGTGCTGAACATTGAATTACTGACTGCTGTTAGAAGCAATGAGAAAGGATTCACACAGCCGACAAAGCCTTGCCTATAATTTCTGCAGAAAAAGAGCTGAATTTAATGGATAAATTGTGTTGCTGGGGAGAATTTGATTCTGTTCCCTCCTCTGTCACCAGTTTGCCTTGTGATTTGTGGTAGCATTTTCAGTTATGCCAGTCACATGAGATCAAAACCAATGAGTCAGACTCCACCCAAATCATGAGCCTGGCTTCCAGATCCAGGAGCTTTGAACAGAGATCATACCGTTCTTTAGTTTATCTTTAGTTTCTGGAATTTCCTCTGTCTATTCCCAATGTGTCTCTAGCAATTAATGTTTCCCACTCTTTTGGAAGTGTCGGGAAGATATTTTGACCTTTTGGGGCTGTTGGAGGCCTCGTTTGACCTCCACAATTAATTTTATTTTTAATGTCTAAGTGAATCTTGTTTCTTCCAGACTCTGCATCTTTCTCCTGTCTCAAATGACTTCTCCATCCCTTAACCTCACACGACCTATCACTTCTGTGTCTTCATTGCCATTCATCAGCTTTGTTCCCCCAATAATCCTCTCTGGTCTCAAGAGTTTTTTTCACTATTGCCTTGTAGGATGGAGAACGTGTAAAAAGATGCAGATCTGGGTAACCCTTAACCTTTGTATGAGAATATATAATTGGAGAGAGCAGGGAAATGGTCTCCCTGAGGCTCTTTCCTGAAAAAGGTGAAATGTTACTTGCAGCACAAGAAGTGGGTGATGAGAACAGGCTGGAGATGGAGACCTGCAGGAGGGCTGGAGCTTTGCATGTCATTGTGACATGAGACACTTTAGCTAGCAGGGTGTTTGCAGGACTTGGCAAATCAGGGTTTTACACTCACTTCGAAGCGAGTCAGTTGAAGAGTGAATCAAACTCAGTGGAGATATAAGCCACAGTAAATCCAGAGAAGGTAAGATGAGAGTCAGCCCTTCTGTCTGCACGCTTTTTCCCTCTAATTCAGTCGTTGATCTGTTTTTCTTCAAATTTTGGATTTGTAATGTACTGTTTGTAGACTCAGTTAGCCAACTCCATTGTGAAGGATATGATTATGATTGAGATGGTGAGACAGCCAAAGGGGAAATTTGGTGTCATATGGCCATTTTCTCCTATAGCATTTGCCTCTTTTCAGGAAGGGTAAGAAGTTAAAAGCTCTTGGCAATGTTTTAACAAGCCAAAGCCAAATCAATAAATGTGACTTTGCAGTAATTGTTGCATTCAACACGGTGGTGCCTGCTATTCCCATGGTAACATTGTCATTGTTTTGCCATGAAATTCGCAGAACAGAGAGAGCAATTTAACAAAATTTTTGCAAAACTAGGCTATTCACACCTCACGCAGATGGGAAAATGCATCTTCTCTTGCTCATTCTCATTCCATACCACTCTTTCACCCACACTGTTTGCTGGTTCTTGCATATGCCATGTGCCAGGCATATTGCAGACCCGTAATGTCAGGTAAAAGAGCAGCCAAACTGTTCCCCTGTATCCAAATACCTCTAGAGTCTGAGTGTCTGAAACCAAATCTGAACCCAGTGAAAAACTCTTTACATAGTCCTAAACTTTATGGCGGGTTGTCTCCAAGCCTGCAATCCACACTCACTCCAGAGTTTGGTGGATGGGAAATCTGGAATTTGTTTTTAAACCCAGAATCATCAAAAGCTGCATTTAAGACATGAGAAAGATTCGTGACGCCTACCAGAAAATCTTTCAGCTAAACATTTCACATGCAAGACGTGAATGTGTAGCAACTGGACACATCTCTAAATGTTTTTACTTGTGCTACGAATGTTTTATAGATCTGCAATAATTAGAAGTGATTCCTTCTTTAAGACAGAGAAATGTTACCTCACAGCTTGAATATTAATAAGATAAAATTTATGAGAGCAAACAGAGTAATATAATATTTTCTCCAAAGGAAAAGGGCATGTATTTGCTTAGTTCTTTCATCAGCCGTTTTCGGACACACACTGTGTGCATAAAATACAGTTATGCAACCCATGTGGGTCAACAACGGAAGGTTGGTTGCTTCACCAGGATTATAAGAATCCTTTAAACACAATGGTACCACAAATTAAAATGGAAATCTATCAAAACCATTATCGTCCTGAAAGCTTTGGCCACAAGCGTAATTATTGTAGAAGGATGTTGTCCTTGGACGCAGCTTTGGCTGGGTTCAGCTGGTGTTATTTGTATCCCTCCATGGCTCAAAGTCAGAATTTGCATGGCTAAGGACCATAAATTTTTAGAGGAAAAAATAGGCTGTTTCCTCAATGCTAACACTAGCAGTTTTTTACTGTTTTGTAGTGGTTTGTAGGGAACTCATTAGGTACCAGCGATAGGAACAGACTGAATGTGGTGGCTGAAATCTGCCTTGAACCTTGGAAGGATTCAGATGGAGATTTGTGTCTGGATCTGGTTGTTTCTGTCTGAGGCTGTTGCTTTACTGGATGTGAAGAAGAAAGAGTGAACGTCTGGAGTGACTGGGTTTTAAATCTAGATCTGAAAGTCCACGTTTTGGATAATAAAACAGTAAAGCAGATCTTGAGCTGATAGAAGCTGCAGTCCACAGAAATAAATAGAGCTGAAAACCTGTCCTGAGTTTTCTAGTGTGTCTGTGAGGCTGGCAGTCCTGTAGGGACAAGAGTGATTGAAAGAATATACAGTCTCCTGGATGTTGTTTGCCATCGGCAAGGGACACATCTCCTTTACCCAGAGCTGCCCTCAGGAGAGGCCCAAGGTTGCTCTCTTAAGCTCCTGATGAAGGCTGAATGCTGGAGTAACTTCATTCTTGTGATGATGGCAAACTATATTAAATAACAGGCACTGTTGGTTATTTTTAAACTGGTTATTTTTATTTCAAAATCCAATTTTCCGTCTTGAGGGAGGCAAGTGACTAACAGGTCTGAAATCTATTTCTCCTCTTTTTCCATCCCTCAGGCCGGTATAGATGGAGAAAGCATTGGGAACTGCCCATTCTCCCAGCGTCTCTTCATGATCCTGTGGCTCAAAGGAGTTGTGTTCAATGTCACCACTGTTGACCTGAAAAGGTAAAAATTGTTCAGTTTAATTGAAAATAGTTCTATGATCCAGTGTTTTCCCTATAGAAAGGCCTTACCAAAGTTCACAGAAGGGCTAGAGTTGGAAGGGACCTTAAGATCATCGCGTTCCAGCCCCCCTGCCATGGGGGCCATCAGATTTGTGTCTGGCCTCAAGAGTGTTAGGTGCACAACAAAATTGTTAGGATTCAGGTTAGGGTTTGTTTTTTGGTTTTGTTTTTTTTTTTTTTTCACTTGTGGAATGTTCTTATATTAAACAGGGTGCTTGGGGTAGTTTCAAAGTCTTTTAACCACAAACTACAGAAAAAAAAAAAAAAGAAGAGCAAACAACTGATTTTGTAGGAACTATAAATATCTGTGCAACTACCTGACCGTAAAGATTAGTGATTTCATGACTTTTTCTCTCTCCGCAGAAAACCAGCTGACCTACACAATCTGGCTCCTGGGACCCACCCACCTTTCCTGACTTTTAATGGAGAAGTCAAGACAGATGTTAACAAGATTGAGGAATTTTTGGAAGAGACTCTTGCACCTCCAAAGTAAGAACTTGGGATTTTTTCAGTCAATATTCCATTTCCTAGGAATGAAAGATGTCCTAAGAGGAGTTCCTAAAAAGCACTCCCTCCTACAAGCTTTACTTACAGGAGTAGTATTTATTTATGAAACTTGCTGGCTTCAGTGAGATGACTTCCATGTGTGAAGGTTACTTGTATGACTAATAACTGCAGAATGTTTTCTCTGTACACACTTCAGGATGCCCTTGTATGCAGAATTCAGGAGACCAACACTAGAAAAATTTTTGTAGGGGTCTGGTGTCCACATTTTACAAAGCTAAAAATAACTTGGAATAGATGCCCAGAATTGCCACACAAAATATCTGTGCCAGGAAAAGCATTTTACAGTGAAAAACTGGAGGTTTCTGAGCCGTATGGTATATTAGAAAGGTTGGAAGGGGAACTGATTACAGACCATGAGAGGCTCTGGAGGCAGAAAAGTGCTCATTATTCTAGTCAAGAAATGACAAGAGCCCACAACTGGAAGTTATAACCAAACTAATTCACATTAGAAATAAGGCACAGATTTTTTTCAATATGAATGATTAACCATTGGAACAAGCTACCAAGGAAAGGTTTAGATTCACCAGATATGCCTTCGTCAAATGTTTTGGACTAAATACAAGGATAATGGGAAAAAAAAAAATTGTTGGCTTGTGATTTGGACCTTAAAATCTATGAATCAATGAAAATTGGCTTGGTTCCTTATGCAGTGTTTTACCTCCAAGTGAATCAGCAGCTATAGGCCAGTCCTTAGGCAAGAGATCAGATATTTAAATTTTCTATACTCTGGTCCAAGACCGCTGAAGTCAGTAGGAGTCGTTAGTTTGTGTTGGTCTTTCAAATCACTATATTCCTTTGCACCAGATGTCTGCAAAAAAATTCAGAGAACTGAAAACTTTATTTTCCTTCAGCTGGGTAATACTAACATGCCTTGCTATTACTTCCTGGAGCACATTTTCAGCGTAGGGAATTAGACACGACTACCATTCATAACAGAACGAGCTGGCTGCCAAACTCCCCTGCACCTTTCTGGAAATTTATGCTTCCATCTGATTTAAGGCCACTGTATCTTGGATCATGGTAACGTAAAGCACCAGTAGAATTACCTTTGTCCTGAAGCCATCCCTGTGTAACTGTGCAAACGTCTGCCTTGACAGACACAGATATTATTAAGAGGGACTTGCCAAGCTGTTGTTTTTAGAAAAATGGCAGCGTTAATTGCACTTCCTCGTACGGGGCTTTTTTCTTTCTTCTTGTAAATTGTATTTGTAATCATCACTATGTTGCTGGTAACAAGATGTTATTCTCCGCGCTCTTTCTCCCTTTCCAGGTACCCCAAGCTGGCTGCTAAGCACCGGGAATCAAACACTGCTGGAATTGATATCTTTTCCAAATTTTCTGCATACATCAAAAATACCAAGCAGCAGGATAATGCTGGTGAGTAAGATCATTGCCAAATGTGCCTAGGAGTTTGTGTGCTTAGAAGTGGAATAATTTTGCCATTCTCTCATGGTTTTATCGTAAACTCTGTTTCTATGATATCAGGTACTGCTGCTGATCAACTTCAAATGGTTGATTCAGTGGATTCAATTCACATGTCCATGGTTCAATTAACTACATCTATACTAATAAATAAAACAGTCCAGAGAGTGTTTAGTAGCCCCTTTACCAACTACCATGACAGGGCTCCTGTCTGTACGGCCCAGCTTCCTCACCAGAACAGGACTCTATGCTGCTCACTGGAGGTGGCTGGTGGCCCACACTACCTCCTCTACTCTGCTCAAGCACTGCATAGAGGAGTGTGTGTTGGCTGGACCCAAAACTGTGCTGGTACCAAAAATTTAGCAGTGAATGAGTGAGTGAGAGCAACCCATGCCCTGACCCATCATAATGTATGAGATGTGGCCATTGGACTCTTGGGCCGCTTATCCCATGATTATGTTACACTGTTATAGCTGATTTGCTCATATAAACTGAGTCACATCAAGACATTAAACAAATGAAAGAAGTGGCTTTAAGAAATGTTATTGCACTCTGTAAGCTTCAGACTTTCCTTCACATGTTTGTGTGTCAGAAGCAATGACCCCCCCAGAAGCTGGATGCCATGCATATTTACACGTGTCCTACACTGTCTTCTTAATGAAATTGCTTTTCTTCTCCACATTCCTCTGCCCTCAGAGAGGCAAGATTTCAGCTCCAAGCTTCAGATGGAGCTTTCATGTTGCTCCATGAAAGTTAATGAATTTACACTGCCATACCCTTGAGATGATCTAGTAGAATATTTGCAGTCTCTCACTGATGTACATCTTACCTTATGTTACTAGTTTCACAGAGAGAAACCTAAGGTGCTCATGCCATATCATTCAGAGAAGACTAGATTTTTTCGGGTTCCAGCTCTGCCACAGATTTCATCTGTGCAATTATATTTCATTGCCTGGGACTGACCCATGAGATGAAAATGGGTAAAGGATGATTTATGTCAGATAAAATTCTGCTCCTTAATATTTCTGCATTGTTAACAGAAGGAAATAATTATAGTGTTTCACTTCTCAGGGATACTAAAAGGTTATTTTTTTTTCTAATGCTAATGGGATGCTCAGCTAACATCTCTGTAGGAAGTTGTAAAAGGGAGATAAATTAAGAGTTAGACTAAATAGATGTTACAGTGAAAATAAAATATCTTGGCCACGTACAAGGAATTTTTATGGTCTGCTCCACAACTGTAAATCGTAAATTCGTTCTAAAACAGCTCTGGGTATCTGTCCACATGTATAATCCCAACATGTTGCTTCTCAGTGACTCTGCGATATGCAAATCCCTGGACTCGTAAGGGCTGGCAGCTCCAGGCGGTAACAAATGACTGTCCTCGAGGTGTCTGCGTCTGGCCATACCCAGAGCTGGGATTCAAGGTCGGGTATCCGCTACTGTGAGATAAGGGATCTCACCCCGCAAAGTGCTCATGGTCGGGTCTCCACATTTTTGCCAGCCACAGTGTGATTAATGGCAGCTTTCCCTAGTTCTGCCTAACAAACTCTCGGTTTAGGGACTCTTGAAGATAAGCAGAAAATGCTTCCCAATGGCAATTAAGTGCACCAAGGTTATAGAGAAAATAGATGGTGAGTTGCAGGACAGCAACAATACTTGTTCCCTCTCCTCACTCCGTTTTGTTAGCTGCTTCGTGCTCCTCTGATATCCAGACACGTCTGAACATGCTGATACTCAACTTTCCTCTTTGAAGTAGAGAAATGCTTTTAGCTTAATTTTTTGCAGCTGGAGTGCTGCAGTGCCAGGAGAATAAAGCAGAGATGAGCAGAGTATAGTAGTACCTACGTGTTCTTTCTGTCAATGGAGTAAAGTACCTGAGGACTTCGGAGTCCTTGGGACTCTCAGTGCAGACTTATGCCACTTGGGAAGGAGACCTCAATTTCAGCAGAGTAATTGACTTTCAGTTTTCAAGAGCTAAGCAAGAATAGCTTTTCCCTTATCCCAGGGACATTTTACCCACTTTCTCATCCAGTTCATCTGAACCTACAGCAGTTATTCTGAAGGCTGATTTGGATGGCAGATAATAAGTTAGTTAAATGGTAGTGGTGTTAGTTCTCTTGATCAGCAGAAAGACTGTGCAAAAAGGAAAGGAAACTGTATACATGTTTCCTAAGGCACCTATTTCTTTTTGATTGGTATTTTTTTAAAATTGCAGCACCAGTCAAAAAGGGATCTGAGGCTCTAGCCCTGATCTGATGCATGTCCTTTTGCAGCAGGTTCTGATGCACTATTTTTTCTATATAACAGGAGAAGTAGTTACATATAACTCTGTAATTAAAAAAAAAAGCATTTTCTAAATATAAAATATAATTACTTAGGAGAATTTCCTTTTCCCTGTCTCCATCTGAGCAGGTGAGATCCAAAATGAACAGAGATTGCTGCCTGTGGTTATCTTAAACAGTTCCTCTACACCCAGCTGTCAGATAAAGGTAACACGTCCCAAAGTCATCCTCTCTATCGGCTCCCAGCTCCAGCTGACTCAAGTGCTTGGGTTAAGCTGGAAAGCCACACCAGTGACCGGGACATCGGTTGCACATGATCAAAGTACACAAATAGAAAAAGGCTTGTTAATAAATCCAAAATAGAATGGAGAACCCAGACCATTATATAAAAAATTATTTTAGTTTATTTTAGTTGGCAGTAGGGGAGTGCTGAATACCAAGCGAGCTAAAGCACCAGCATCAGGTTGTTTAAATTATGTTCTCTTAACTTGGGAGTCAGGGAGGTGAATTCATTAATGTGTGGGATATCAGGCTGGGAATCTGTAGCATCAGCCTATCTCTAGCTGTGAAAAGTGTGGGTTAGGTGTAATTATATATGATCATTCTTCGTAGCATACTGGTTTAGCAGAGATCACGTGGTCAACGTAACACGGGCTCTCGCTACAGCCTGTGGCTACTACATCTTTGCGGAACAGTGGCGTGAAGTGGTTGGGATAATTAATGAGATTTATGCAGTATGAGGATACTGGATGTGAGAAATAATAAGAACCTCATGCACGGCAAAGATAAGCCCTAGCTGGTGTTCCTCCCAGGAGGGTTTACAGCCAGGGTCAAGCAACAATTTCAGACTTCAAGTGATGCCATCACTCGGTTGTGTCATTGCAATATTTTCTATCCCGAGACAGTTGGTGAAATGGCACTGATAATAAAATCTGTAGTTTTAAGTAGCTAAATTATTATATTTTTCCTGATAGCGGAAAAATTACTGAAGAAAACAAGATCTGTAATTTCTTGGTTTAGCATGTGTCTGAATTCTTGCATGTAAATGAATAGATACAATGGTACATATGTCTGTTTCTAAGATTGTGATACCCTCTGCTGGCAAATATGTGAATATATAAAGCAAGCAGCTTTACAATCAGGGCTGAAACATCCCCTTAGCAAAATACGTTCCCTTCTGTCAAGATAGTTTCCTCATCGTGAAAAGAGAAGTGTTTCATAGTAACCTGTCAATTTTGACAAAGTTTTCATGGAAAAAATCAGTTTTTTTCTGGATGAGTTAAAATTACTTTGAAGTAAAATGCTTTAACATTGCAGAGAAAAATAGTACTTTTTTTTTCTGGATTCATGCAGTGCTTTATTAGCCACACACCGTTATGTTTTATGCCTGGCACAGGAGCAGGTGATAACCTTTTTCTGTAAGTCTGTATGGCAATATGTTATTGATCATGATTCATTTACTTACCAGAGGTATTTGGCAGCTGGGCTGCCCTGATTTAATAGTTCCCTGAATTTCTGATTCTTTTTTTCCATCTTTGTTTTCCTAACTTTTCTGTCTTATAATATAAAAACGTTGAAAGGTTTGGAACGGGCTGGTGAGGGCTGTAAGCCCAGAAGCAAACATGCTCATGCCATATCAAAGTCCCACCACTTTTAAGCTTCTTGAAAGGGAAGGAATTGATTCCAGATTCTCAGGATGTGGCAAGCTGTGTTTAAAGAAAGTGTGTGCATTTATTATTTCAAGTCAGTTCAATTACAACGGGCTTGATTCCTTCCACCCCCCGTGTCACTCGATAATTTTATAACAGGCCTCTCTGAAGGAGTCATCTCCTCATCGTGGGATTAGATCAGCGTCTTGCCTCGGTAGCACAACTGGGTTATTCAGTCCTCCGGCCGTTGCCACCGGGCTCCACCGCTTGTCCCTGAAATGACAAGCCCTCATTCACACATGAACAGGAGTCCTTGGGAGAGGGCAGTGGCATTAGTCTTAAAAATTATTTCCTGGATGCTCTTGCTCAAGTTTTCATGGCCAGTTTGAGAGGTTTTGGTTTCTAAGTGATTGTTTAATATCTCGAAGGGGGTCTTGTCTGAGCACAGGAAAGTAAACCAAGCTCTTGTGAGTTTACTTTGGTTCCTTTGGTTGATGCTCAGCAAGTCACTCAAGCTCTGAAAGTAACCAGGGTAGCAACAATTTATGTATTCATTGGAGGAGGATGAAATTTAATTAATTGGAATGCTGTGTACATACTCGGTATCCTGCTTATTATTTTTTCTTGTGAGACTGTGTACTGTAAACCAAGGGGACAACCTGTAGTAACCACCCATTAACCGTCCCGCCTAAACTTGTAAGTTCTTTGGCTCATAGAATGAGCCCTTTGATTTCATTTATGAGTTTAAAAAGTTGTTCTTGAATTGAGTTCTTAGGGGGCACCAGCTCCAGTGTGGGTGGGCGCATTCATTAGTGGTACGGAAGGATATTTCACTGTACGGCTCTTCAGAAGGCGCTGAGCCGGGAGACCACCAACATGATTTCATGCAGAGGAATTTCCAGCCGTCTGACCAGAGGACTCCGCTTGTCTGGTTTGGATTTACATCAAGAGGCCAAAAATAAAAGCGCATTTAAATCATTAGCTTACACGTGATTAAATGCCGTTCACCTCTTTCAGTAGCTACATCACACTTTGTGGTTAAATGCGTGAGGTGGGAAATGTCTCTCTTCATGTGCCGTGTCTGTATGTATGCAGAAGATATGCACACACACATACAGGGCTGGAATAAAAACTGGCCTACAACAGTTTTACACTGTGGAGTTGCTCCTGCTGAGAGGAAAGTCAGACCCAGAGTGTAGGTACCTGCATGGGCTGGATGGCGTGCTCTGATCCATTCTGGAAGCTGTTGCGTGCCTCCTTAAATAAGCAGAAAATCAGTTCACTCCAAAAACTTACGTAGAATATTTACAGTAATAACAGCTCTGTGGTGTGGACCCTTCGTGGCACCGGAGCTGATGTAGGTACCCAGGGAAGGAGCTTCTTGATGCCTGGGGTCAGCTCCTTTTGACTTTAACACAGCAAGTTAAAAATGCTGTTTGAGTGCCCTTGAATCAATGAGGAGTTTCCTGTGACAGGGATCTAAGATCAGGCTCTAATTAAGGACCAACATCAATGCTTTATGTTTTTTACACAGATTTTCAAGGTGCCATATAAATATATGGAGATATATATATGTGTATATATATCTCTCTGTGTGTGCACGTGTATGTCTGTGTATCAACTTGCCAGTAAGATTTTTCCTTTCCTCTTTAGTTGCAGAATTTCCCTTTTCCACTACAAAACCCCACACCTGTACAAGGACTGGCATTAGCCACAATTTGTCCTGTGCTGTGACAATATTACGTTTTCTCTGTCACGCAGCTGGGAAGGACTAGAAATAGCTTTTAAAATTGTTTTTAGAGAAAAGGACTTGCTGTGTGATGGAACGTATCAAGATGACAGATCTTTAACTTTGGCAGTTTGAAGCACAAAAAAGCTATTTCAGAAAATTTTAAACAAGTTTTATGGCTCCCTCTAAGCTGAATACTGTTCGGCTCCTGGTAGCTCAAGTGCCTGGCAGCTTTACAAAACCAGCCCTAATATAAAAAATACCCAGTCTTTAAAACATATGTAAAATAGCTTTTCTGCAACATTTGTGGCACATAAAGTACCAAATACATGTTGGTGAGTGTGATATAAAGCTTTTATTGCCATTCATTTGGGATGACCCATATAACTCACTCATGATATGTTAATAAAACCGTTCTCCACTCTGTCTCTTTATAAAAACACACATATAAAGACCACTAAAACAGCGGTGATAGCTGTGTGCTAACTTGTTAAGTCATACCGCAAGTTACATTTATCATCTGTCCTAAATTGCTTTATCTGCTTTCTGCCCAGTAATCAAAGACTGATTCTAAAATGCTCAGAAACAGCAGTTTGCAAAATAAAATAACTTTTTGAAACTTCTCAAAATTATGCTGGCTGGAGGCCCAGAGCCATCAATACTCTGTCTGGTACCAGTGACAGCTTTAAGGACCAATATCTTTTGACCTGCCAAAACTAAGAATTGAAATTTTAGGCCATTGGAAGGAAGAGGTTTTCAGTTTTCTAAAATGGTAACAAACCATCACCTCAAGCTCAGAAATATGTACCTTACCTTAGAAAATGTTTCTGAACTTTCTTATCATTCAGGGGCTTTTTTTTTTTTAAGGCCTTGCTAATTGAGGTGTGAAGATTTGCTGATGGAAATGTGAAAAATACTATTTGAAAGCAAAACAAAACTAAAACTAAAACTCTGTGTAAGTCCAGATGTGATCAGACTGTGAGCCCTCCAAGGCAGGGACTTGGAATGCCTGATTAGCACGATTAGATCCAGCCATTCTGGGAACAGTAAATATTTACTATTAATGCATTAGCAGGCAATTTTCTGACACAACTGTGCTGAGGTAGCTTTGAAACCATAGCATCAGAGGGAGGAAGAGAAAAAATGAAAGAATAGATATATATATTTATATATGTTCAAAAGAGAGAATATGCAAAGCTCTAAAAACCAGTTGACAATATATGCTGAAGTCAACGAGGTTGAAGATACGCTCCAATTAAGGCATGTTCTCAAGCCTTTGCTGAATCAGGGCCTATATGCACAGGCCAGGCCTAGACTCAAATCCTTGCAACGGGAACAGTAGTTGGCAGATGCTCTTCTTTAAGAGGGAATTATTTCCCCTGTGTGTTTGAATATTCCTCCAAGTGCTGCTGGCTTTACTGGGATGCTTTGTTCTGTTTCCCAGCCGAGCTCCCATGCTCGCACACAGGAGCAGTAGCACAGCTGGAAGTGGATTAGAGCAATCTGGCGGCAGCAGTCCTGGGAGGAATTAAGCGCCTCGCTGCTGGAATGGGAGGCCTAAATTACATTATTATTTAGAATTGAGTTTTAACTTCATTGCTCTATGGTTTCACACTGGTGGGTAACTCCCCTCGTTGAGATATACTTGATGGATCTTAAGTATGTTCCCCACAGCAAAGACTTAGATGAAATTAGGGCTTTACTCAGAAAAGTGTCCAAATCTTATATGAGCAAATGTCCAGATTTAAGCACCCAACTGGTCTTATTGTCCCGATTGTTCACAGGCTTATATTTAGCAACTGTAGACCAAGCTATCACATGATGGAGAGCCCAGTGACTGGCTCCTGGAACTCAGTTTGCAAAACTGTCGATGACTTCAAAGGGAGGAAGACTGGCCCGGAATCTGTTTTTCCCAAAACAAATTTTTTTGTTTTATGCATGCAAATGTTCTTCATAAAATAACAAGGAAGAGAAGAATGAGACATAAATAAAAATCAGTGTTGCTAATTTTCTTTATTAGATCAGATCCCAAATAGTTGACCTTTAGCTTGAAAACAGTGCTGGGAATAAGGTGACTAAATGGGAGTTGGAGACATAATTCTTTTCTAAATATCCCAATTCATCTGATTGCAAAAAAAAATTCAGAATGTCATGGAGTTTGAGCCTAGAAGGAACACTGGGTTATTTACTATGATCTGCAAATCATCTGCAAGTCAATCTTGCTCATTGGGCAACCATGTTAGCATTTCATCCTTTAGAGTATAAGGTTTTTTGTATCAGAGCAGAGAAAAGGAGAAACCAAAGGGGTTTTGATGCACAGAGCCCTTCTGAGGGGGGAATTTACTGGATGAGGGGTGACCAGCTGATGGCAATAGCTGGTCCGTATTGTGCACTGCAGAGGAAGGGGAATCCTCGTCATTCGGCCAGTCAAAGCTGAAAAAAAATATAATTTCCTGGACCTTAACCTGGAATTAGGATGACTGTGAACACGTGAGGAAAGCATCTACTCAGCAAGACTTTCTGCACCACTCCAAATCATTGGTCCAACTGTTCCTGCCTGTAGCAGAGAGTGACCGGATGGACATGGATAAGCCATATAACACAGCCGATTAATTGCATATTGGGAGAAAAGATACAGTGATCTTTGCAAACATCTTAAGTCTTGAAGCATGAGATTTTATTACAGTCATTGTCTTAATGTTAAGTAGCAAATTCTCTGTGACATTGAGGGTGGTACAGTCATCCTACCTTGGTCTTTCTTCCAAGACCTAAAAGATGATATTAGGGATTTTAAAGGCCATGACCTGCCCATGAGTCTCTGTACCCCTCCAGCCCAGTTTCTCCTATTTCTTCCAGAGCTGGATTAAAGCCTGCATTTTCTTAGTCTCAGTATAAACAGCCCAAGAAGTAAGTCCACTTCTCCTCTCTCCTTGTTTGTTCCTTAAACAGTTCATTGCTTTGGCAATGCAGAAAGTGAATTTGTCCAACTTCCAGCCATTAGACCTTTTCACATCTGAAAGGATGAAGAGCTCCCTCATGCTTCCCAGATATTTTGTTCTTGAGTGAGCATCTGTGCACTCAGCCTTCTCTCTGATAAGCAAAACAAACTCTTCAAGCCTGATGTTTCAAGGCTTGTTTCCAGTCCTTTAGCACCATATTATTGTTCTCCTTCAACCTCTTGCTTGACTTTTCAAAGCCCTTTTTAACTGGGGACACAAGAACTGGGAAAAAATGTTCTTAATAGTTGTTGCAACAGGGCTGTTGCAACAGAGAGAATATGACCTCCCTAGTAGTACTTGAAAAATTTTCATATATCCAGTTATAATTATAATCATTTTTGCTTCTGCTCCTTTCAGAGAGGTTGAGGCATAATCACGATGATCCCTAAGTCATTTTATGGAGCTTGAAACAAAAAATCTCAAAAGCAGAGAAACAATGGAAAAGAATTAAGATGTGAGTCACTTGTAAATCTCATCGTCTCATGTTTTTTTTGTATGTGAGTAACAATTTTTGAACACAAAGGGCAGAAAATACTGGAATCATTAAAATAAAACTATTTGAGACTGAGATTTCCTAAGTGAACCGAGGGATTTGGGAACTCAATAAATTTTAGAACTTCATTCTCAGGTGCTGCTAGCTAGGCATTGCTGCATTTCCCTCTCCCGTGTCTTCAGTCCACCACTGCTGCAGTGAAATTACTTAGTTGAAATCGATGGAGTGCAATTGGGATTATCCTGGTGCAAACAAAAGCAGACTTTATTCCTCTACATGCCTGGGACTGAAGGAAATTGGCATCAAAGATGCAAGCGCCAGCAGCCTGTAGAGGAATTAACTTTTTTGCTTAACTGTTAGAACACAAGGGGTCCCCACAGCACTGTCACTGAAGACCAGTTGCACTCTACCAGAGCTAACTTTGATTTTAATGCAGAAATATGTAGTTAGTTTTTCTTTGTTAGTCCCAGAATCATCTTGTTTGCTCTTTGATAGCAAAAGAAAATTTTACAATCTGAGTAAACACACAGCATCTTAAAAATCAAGATAGCGGAGTGATAATCTCATCCTATAAATATGTGGGTTTATAATCTGCAGGGTTTGATGGTGTGTGTTTTTTCAGGTTTCTGATGCAAATCAGCTGCCGCTTGTCTGCAGTTGGTTTAGGGACACCTGCACAAGAATAGCATTGCCGAGGTCAGGATTAGGCCCTCGGGGACGTGCTCTAGAAATGATGCTTGTCACTTATGTGCCGCTGCAGAGTTCCGATGATTTGTGAAATGCAAGTTAGGTACTGTTCTTCCTGGGGCACTTGTAGGCCAGTAGTTTTACATTCACTTGTTTCCTGCACTCGGGGTTGCTTGGACTCCTAAGAGACTTGGAAATGAACCTTTTTTTCGGTGCCTTCCTAACACCTGGGCTTTCTTCTTAAAAAACAGCATTTGAATGTTCTCCAACTGCATTCTTCATTATAACATTACAAATATTACATATATTTCTTGCCTCCACTCTAAAACCAAATAAGAAAAGGGAAGCAAGAAACCTAAGTTTTTAGTCTAAAACTAGAAGGAAGTCAAAACAAAATTCCTAGATGCTTGAAAAATATGTTACATTTTCTTCTTAAAGATATTATTGATTCACCTGTTTCACTAAGTTTAATTTGAGAGTAGGACAGATGGTATCACAAAAATAGGATGACACCTCTTTGGAGGGTGTGTGTATATTTACAGTTTATCCCCCTCAGCCTGAAACATACTGCCACAGCTAGTGCATTACTGCTTTTACTGATGTAAAGTTTGTGGTTGAAGTGTGCCATTATCCTTATTTTGTATATGGGAAGTTAGAAGGCAGAGAACTTAAATAATTTATATTAGGTCACCTAGTAAAGTATGAGAAGAAGAGACCCAGGTCTCCTAAATCCAGGTAAACTCTTTAATCCTTGGATCATTGTGCTCTGGTTTCGGAAAGGATAACGGTGTAACCAAGGTCTTAGTCTTTCTGAGACTGAGACATACTTTCTGTGGAGTTTTTGAGACAGATCTGTCAAAATGTCCCAAAGTTTTGGGATGAAGCTGTGATCGATCAATCCACATCATCAAGCATTTGTAGATGGGGTGGGGAAGGAAGGGAAGGGACGAGGGATGATATGGGAGGGATCATCTCATCTAAGTCTGTCTAAAAGTTATACATTAGTCACTCAATAATCCTGGCTGCTTTTGTGGTCCATGGAGAGGGACATAAATCCATTTATAAAGGGCAGTTTGATTTATCTTCAAATAAAGTTGGGAGAACTTACTTTAGGTGTGCTTGTCTTTCATTGCTGTCTATAAAGGAGACTTTGACAACTAGGTTGGACTAATTACCTAATACTTAGATGGCTGAAGTTAGACAAGGTGAATCTTATCCATAAGGAATTAAATAGATTTTTTTATGTGTCTGGGTTCCAAAGGTTGCTTTGGGTATCTAAAGGCTGCATTTCAGCTCCATGTCCCTCTGAGTCCTGGCTGAAGGGCTCCTGGGGTTTAGCACCTCTGTTTCTCTCACTGGACATACACAGAACATATTTGCCAACATGTATGGAAAATACGTACCTATTTATGCCTGATTTAGGCATAGATTATCACTAAAGTTGTGTAGTTTTTTGCATGTGTGCACCTGTGTCTGTGTGATTTATACCTCTCCTGGTGTATGCTCACCTGAACACTAACCAGGAATAAAAATCCCTTTTCAAGTCCCAGCTCTGACTGTTGTGGAGGATGAATATGAACCCCTGTCTCCTAGGGAAACCCCCTAACCAGGAAAGTAGAGTTAAGAAATAAGAGACACTGTATACTATATGTTTTCTGTGTACACAACTAGGCGTTTGTTGATTCATTAAGTGAGTAGAAACAGTCAGATCACAACTTTTCAGCATGATTGTATGGGCATTTACCTTTATTGTGGGAACATGCTCAAGTCTCTGTTCCAGTGAATATTGAATTATTTATCTGGAGTGAAACATCTTTAATAGGAGAGGTGACTCAGCCCAGAAACTCCCTTTGGCCCAGAGTTAGGCATCTAAATGCCTTGGATGCATGGGAGCATACAACCTCCATCCTTCCCCTCTGCATTTCCAATGCCAGTGACTGCCCACTCATTTGTCTCTCAGTGTAGGTGCTGCTCAGAGCTGAGGATTTTACAAGGCAGAAACATGCCTGGAGAAGATGTTGCAATGCTCAAATTGGCATTGCTCTCCTGCTTATTGGTTTACTCTCCTGTGGGGAGTAAGCCCTAATATTTAAGCAACTTTTAAAAACTGGGAGGTATTCTACGTCACTTAGGTGGACTGTGAAATTATATTCAAAGGGTAGGATTCGTCTCACCTAACTTCACCTCCCTGAAAGTTAGGTGTCTAGTCTGAGCTAGCCCTTTAGGCTTCGTCTGTAATCCACGCGGCGAGAAGGGCATGTGTGGAGTGAGTCACACCAGTTTAAATCAGGTGGCCCAGGCGGCTGGAAGGAATTGCCCTCTGGAGACGCTTGGTACCTCTGAGCAGAGAGGGAACCTTCATAACCAACTTAGACAAGACACCTGACTCTTAAACGGCTAAACAGAAGAAATCAAGGCAGCCCTCAAATCTCAAGGGCTATATTGAAATCAGAGGGAGGAAGATAAACTGTTCAGTATGTAACGCAGTGGTGCGCGTGTTGCAGTCGCAGCTCCTCCATGTGAAAAGGATTAATCCATACAGATTAAAGTTACAATACTCTGTTGAGCCTGCCTGAAAAAAAAATGAGCAGGATGGAGAAAAAAGAGAGTGCAAATATGTATCCTTGGTCTTTAATCAGACTGTCAAACTAGTAGAATGATATTATTTTCTTACCTTAAATTGAGTTTCTTAGCTGGTTTCCCTCTTCTACCAGAAAACAGTATTGGGTCTCATATAATATCAAACTCTGTGAATCTGGAAGTGATCAGGAAAGGTGGTTTGTTTTTTTAAAGGAAAAATAAATCTCAGATTGTTTGTGTGAGACGGTGAATATTTATGTACTGTTCCCCCTTTTCCCTCATTGCGTATTTCACCAAGTTCATTTGCGTGTGTTACAGGATAAATCTTACTGGAGGGCAGTGGAAGAAAGCAGTAAAAAGGAAAAGCATCAATCAGTGATCCAGGGTAGCAGCAGGAATCATTGTTCATTTTTGTACCTGGATTGTTGTTTGTTGAACTTGCCTGGGCTTGACAATTACGGAACTTGCAGTTCTGCCGAGGTCAGTCTCAGGTGGTTTCAGATGATGGCTACAAAAGCCATTATGTTGCTGGGCTTTGATGACGTTGAAGCCTTGCTGTCACTGTGCTTTCAGTGGTGTTCACTTACAAAGAGGGCCACGTATATTTCACTTTGGCTTGGAGAAAATATTTTGTGACAAAATGTTTATTTGACAAAAAAATTCCATGGGTGGTGTGAGTAACCTGAATTATTGGCAAATGTGGGTTGAATTTGGTGAATAATGACTTGTTTTGAAAAGTAAAAGTATTTTCTCTTAAACTTTTTGAAACAAAGGGTTATTTTCTTTTTAATTTGGAAATGACATTCTAATTTTGAAGATTACCAGTATTTTAGAAGTGATGTGAAAATGATTGAATGTGTAGGCATGACTTAACCAACCATCCCAAAACACAGGTTTCTTTTTGTTTTCATGTTTGTTTGGAAATCTTATGTTATTTTCCTTTAAGTTTGTTTAAAAAATTGAACTAGTTTTGCTCTTTTTTAATGTAAATCAAATAGTTTTTATGTTCAATTTGGCCAAAGAATCGATTGTTCTTATTGCTCTTATCGTGCCCTCTATGCTTTGCATCTCATCCCATAACAACTATCAAGTAAAATCTTCATCCTGCAAATGGTTCCACTCAGACACATAAAATAGGAGTCCTCTCACCTAATTTTAGCTATTTTAAATTTAGGTAGCCAGTCTGCCTATTCTCAAACAAGAGAGAGCGAGCAAGGCTCCTCTGGTGGTAATTCAGCTTTTCCTAGGCTACTATTTTAGGATGGAATGATTGGCCTTCCAGTGGCTCCTTCAGGCCACAGAGGTTGGCGTTTATGTGCGTTGTCTGCTTTGCTAGTTCTCCTCGTCCCAGCATTAAACAAGGAAGGAAATATTTGAAGTTCAAGGAAGGGGAAGAAGAGTCCTCATCTGACCTCTGCAAATGTTGTGGGTGTGCCCGAATCAGTTTTGCTTTTTCTGAACCATTTTTCTTTTACTACTTTCTAGTTACTTTCCATTTTGCTTCAGCCTTATTTGACCCACAGAAAATAGAGATGGAAACAACCAATGAGCCTGGAAGTTTTATGGCCGGTATTATTTAGGAGGTTGGATTAACTGATTATAATAGTCCCTTTTGGCTTTAAAAGCTGCTGGAGAAATCCTAATCCCACTGAAGTCAACAGCAAAACTTCCATGGGCTTCGATATGGCCAAAATTTCACCTCGAGTACCTTGTAATGACCTGGCCCTCCCCTTGACTTGCAGGATTGCTCCATGCATTCCATTTTCCAATGTATTGTTCAGTTGTGGTATTAAGTGCTTCAAGACACAAGGATTTCTCTTTGTCCCCTGGAAATAGTCGCACAGGCCAATAATTTAAGGAAGTTCTTGCTTGGAGAGTTGAGTAACAGAGCCAAAGTCTGTTCTTGGTTGAACTGGACTGAATATGGAATAGCTTGTTGACAATGTGGAGTTACTCCTCTTTTATGTCAGTGTAACCGAGAGCACAATTTTGCCAATTATTAACTTTTGTTACATTATTTGTATTTCTGTGCATGTCAGGATTTGTTAATCTCAGTCTTCAACATCAAGTAACCTTTTGCTGAAAACAGAGCGTCATTGTGAATTAGGTATCATCAGCTAAATTGAACCTCACCCTGTACATTTGACAGATGGTAATACATTCATTAAGTGTTCTGTGGTTGCTTTGAGGTTGGAAAGTGCTATTTTTCTGGCTTCTAACTCAGGATTCTTAAGTAAAGTTCTATAAAAGCATAGTTTTGAAGGGAGAAGGAAAATCACAAAGAGCTCGCGAGGATTTTCTATTAATATCGTTGTTTACTATTGGTGGGATGACACAGCAGGACTGTGATTGCTATAAGTTCTCTTTGGCTGCGTAAGTAACCCAGAGCGGAGTAGCGGAGGGTGAGAGAGATGGTTTCACCATGGATTTTGTATATATACACAGGTAGGACTTCTTGGAATTTGAAATTATATTAAATATATCACTGTGGAGCCAATATTTATATGATGCCTTTGTGTTGTCCAGAAGGATGGTTTCCAGGAGTTAGGATGGGTAACCTGGTGACAGGGCTCCTCTCGCAGAGCTGGTCACATTTGGGATCTCTAAGTTCATGCTGAAAGTCTGAAGGGTGGGGAAGCAATTAGAGGTAGAAATTTCAAAAACAGAACAAAGCCACATTCTCAGGCATAGTTCCACTTGGTGTTGTAATATTGAATCCTCCACCCTGACATTACCAAGACAATGCAAGGCTGAGATTAGACACTTTGGGGAAAGTTCTCCACACAGCTGATTTAGGAGTCATCTAAACCACGTGTAAAAGAGAGGACTTCTCTGACCACAGAGGAAACTCAGGGTGTTTAATTCAAACCTAGTCATTTATTTTACTCACTTCACGGAGGATTAATCCCACTCATTGACTTGCAGTGGAGCCTCAGCTGCTATCAACAAACGTGCTTAGTTATTTAATGATGTTTCCAAGGGGATAAATTGCCAAGGGAATTAGCTGCTTAGCCACTTCTGAAATTCATTGTGGGCAGTACGTTCACAAATGGGGAATTAGTCACTTTTTAGTTAGTCACGTCTTTTAAAATGTCTTCGTTCAGTCTAGTGCTGTGACTGGTATTCACAAGACCCCATCACTGGTGAGTGCCCACTGTCCATATCTTCTCAGTGGAGACAATATATAAAGTCATCCAAATTTTCACAGAATAACCACAGTATGGAAGGTTCAGAATTAAATCTTTCTTCTGCTGGGTTTTCTCAGTAATATGAACCCAGACAGCTCTTTCCTTAGCAAGAGTCCCAAAACCTTCAGAACTGTAGGGTATTCTGAGGAGGTTATTTCTCGGTCTCTGTTCATGTTTTTTCACCTTGCACATAGTGTTCAAATATCAACCAGATAAGATAGAAAATGAGAGAGTTAGCTTTTCTGACTTTTACCTGTGGTGTTAGCCTTCAGTTGTGATCCAGTGAATGTTGAGTCATTTATGGAAAGTGAAACAGCTCTACAGGAGAGCTGTACAAATTACCTGATACTCCACACATGGGGTCTCATCTGCCAGATCTGGGCCGACATCACATTGAAAAGGCATTTGAAACTCAGGCTTTCACTTTCCAAGAGAATGCTCTCCCTGTACCACTGGTAAAATCACAGCACTTCTTTCAAAATTTTTTTGTAAGAAATTAAAATCTGACCTGCTTTTGATACCTCTTTCTTCTGAGGCTTCACTGGTGAATTCAAATATAAATTGGGGTCTCCCACCCATGCCACCATTAGAATCTCTCTTAGATGTGAGGGCTAGAAGTCTCTTGTTTCAATATTTTTGAGATTCTTTTATGCATCCTCCTACTTCAAGTGGTGATTTCCCTGAGGACCTTCTCAAGAAACATGACTTCATATAGACAAATCTGAATGTGTCAGGACACCTAGAAAGTAGGATTTGCAACATGGATATTTGCATATTTCAAAAAATATTTTCAAAAAATGCCTCGGAAACCATCAACATGCTTTAAAAGTCCAATCCTATATACCTATACTCCATTTGAGAAGGCAATTTTAGGATCTTAATTCTCTTAGCTTTTCAAAGTTATGTCACTACTCAGAAGAAAGGCAGTTCTTCCTTGTTCATTACTCTTCTATTTTCATAGCTTTTCTCAGAGATTTACTAGGATCAGGAGAGTTTTGATTAAATGGGATCATTGGAGTCACAAGTAGTGGTCCAGTTCTTCACTATCAGGATATGGGATGGTCCTGACCACGTGGTGATTTCACTTTGAGACGTCAGGATCCTGTGGGTTCCAGCAGAGCCTGTGAATTGGGTCACAGATGCGTGGAACCCTGAACATACGCTGATTTCTGGCCCAAAGCTGCCATATGCAAGTGCCAAGTATGAATTCAGATAGATGTTTTTCCCACTGTCACAAATAGGCTTCACTCCAGGCATTGTTTTTGAGGCAGCCATGACGCACTTTGATATATCAGTAAGAGTGAAAAAAAAAAACCCCAACCCTAATAAGTTCCAGAAAAGTTACATAAACACATCCCACCTGATGCTCCTGTCTTCACACACAAATAACCGACCCCACGGGCTCGCACGAAGCATCTGATGTAGTGCTGATACTGGAAATATCGCACAGATGACTCAGAGAACCAACGATCCTACTGGCTGAAGGGGATACTGGAAAACGCTCAACATTAAGCCAGTTCCCTAAAATCTGAATGTGCAAAATTGAATTAAATCACACTAATTCGACTCCATTGTCTCTAAATGAATTCATTGTAAGAGGACATAGTCTCAGGCTGACCAAGAGAAGGAGGACTATCTATTCAACAGGTGTTATGGGTCAAACCAAAAAAAGAGATTGCTAAATCTTTTGAGTGTTGCCACATGGGGGTATATTACATGCTATACAGTTATTACCCTTCAGCAGAAGTTGTGCGGCGGAGCACAGCTGGAGACGATTACAGACACCACTGCCAGCATCTGACAGCAGAACGTCAGTGTCAAAATTCAATTTGAATTGATTAAATAAGGGATGGCAACACTTTTGTTTTATGGATGGCAGCACTTCAGTCGCTTTAGATGCTCTGCTTTCAGAAATAAAATTCTTTCCCTCCCTGCTATGTTTGTTGGGGTGTTTTCAGTTGGATCGCAGTCATTTCTCCAGTCAATCAATTAAGCCAGGATTTGCCACTGTGTCTAAGAGTCAGCCACAAAAGAGCTGGTATGGTTCCCTGGTGCTTGGCCAAGAGGCTTCAGTGGGAGCAAGACATCAGGCAGCTTAATTTGACTTCCACCACTGGCACAAGGTTTAATGGATGTTAGGGCAGCAGAGAAATCATGTTCTGTGGTGTTCGGCTCCTGCTCTCTCAATGGCCCCATACGCGCCGCCTTTCTCTCTGTGCCAAAAACACAGGGGCGGCCGACAGCAGAGCCAGCGGAGCTACCTGTGCCAGCAAGCTGCTCGACACGGGGCGATCACTGCAGCCTTTTGAAGCCCACGTTGTGCTCCATAAATATATTTATCTCCGTAGGCCTTGTAGTGCTACACCGCCTGGGTAACTTGGCTCACTGAGTAGTCTCCCCTAAGTTAAATGGCAGTAAGTTACTCAGAGATATAAGATTTTACAGGATTAGGCCTTAAATGCTGACTCCAGGCCAGATCTGCAGCAGGTATAAATCACTGCAGGTAATTTTCACCAGCTGAAATTCTGGCCCTAAGCCCATGAGTCATGTTGTTATTTTTTCACATTGTAAATTCTTGCTGTTTCTTATTTATATTGCTTTAGCACTTTGGGGCGCTTGTCAGGGGCCAGAACCCCATCGTGCTTGTCACCCTTCGAGCGGAGATGCAACAGATCCTTCTTGCCCAAGAGTGTTTGCAGTTTAAATAACATGCAAACCTGCGTACAGTCATTCAGCTTTCTCTAAGTGCATTATTACAATCAAGTTTTCCTATTATCCTGCTGGTAAAGCAAAAGAACACAAATTCTGTGCTTAGGTTGATATTTTTAAGTAAAAAAAAAAATACACTCTGCTGCTCTGCTGTATATTATGTCTAAGCGGCATTTTAAGCCTGGAATTTCTTGGAGCCAGCGTCAGTGTGGGACATGGTGTCTAGTAATTAAATGAGAGGTCCAAGGTCTCTTCTCGAATGTGCTACCTGATTTAAAACATATCAAAAAGAGAATTTGCACCCAAGCTGAGCCTGAAGTGAGTGGCATCTTAAGAGTGGCTAAATATCTCTTTTGTGTAGTCTTGTATTTAATTATTGTTATATTACTTCATTTCCATTTCAGTGCATCTTCCAGCTCAGCTGAGCTCTGGTTAGCATCTCTGGAATTATGGCTATTGCCTTTAATTACTCTGAAAGGGGTTTAAAAGTTGTAAACCTACCACTTTTTAGAGCAGAAGTGATGCTAGAAAATTCCTCTTCATTACAGTCCTACCTGGCTGCTTAGTAGAAGTGTACAGGGCTCCAATTTGCTGTGTGATGGCCTCAACAGACCGGAAAAATATCATAGGGTGAATGTATTTGATTGACATATCATACTGACAAGCTGTTCTTTCCTTCCAAGATCTGTTTCACTGCTTTGTTGAGGTTTTTTTTGCTAGTCAGGAGAAAACATGTCACAACAGCTTCCTGTGTCCCCTTTTCCCATGGCAGGATGAGCTTTACCCTCAGGCAGGCATTGCTGGGCTACTTTGTCATCAGATTGTGTAGACATTGAAGCACAAATTAACAACAAAGAAAAGATTCTTGTCTATTTTTTTCTAGATGCTACCATAGCCATTGACAATGAGTGTTTCTAAGTAATTCTTACTCTGCCCTAATCACATATTCATTGTTTTTTGGCAAAGCCCTTGAAAAAGGCTTGGTGAAGGCTCTGAAGAAGCTGGATGACTACCTGAGGACCCCTCTGCCAGAGGAGATTGATGCAGACAGCACTGAAGAGGAGAAAGTATCTAAACGCAAGTTTCTGGATGGAGATGACCTGACTCTTGCTGACTGCAACCTTCTGCCCAAACTCCATGTTGTCAAGGTAAAAGGTGTCATGCAATGGTCAAAGATTCTTAGAGTCATAGAATGGTTTGGGTTGGAAGAGACCTTAAAGATCATCGAGTTCCAACCCCTCTGCCATGGGCAGGGACACCTCCCACTACACCAGGTTGCTCAAATCTGACAATGAAGTGCCCTGCTCTGACAGCCATGAGCTAAAGCCAACATATACTTCATCAGAAGCATCTTAAGTCCTAGAAGAGCAGAGTTTGAAACACATTTTCTCCTCAGTATTTCCTATCGGTTACTTAAGCAAGTTTGTGTTTAGTACGTGGGTAGATTGTCCCGTCTCTGATTAGCGGCAAAGACAATATTAAGATCTAGGTATCACATCTCTTTATTTTTACCCTACTGCAAGTGGCAGCATACTTCATTTTAATTAGTTTCCATTATCCTTAAGAGAGATGTCAAAACTTTAGTCAGTTCCCACTCATTTGTAACTTAAGAGCTGCAGTCTGTCTTTTTGGGGAATATTTGTTCCAGCTGGTATTTCACACAGAGAAGTTAACAAATCAAAGTCACTGCCAAGGTCCAGGATTTAAGACATACAATGGTTGCTGGTATAGTGCAAATGGTGTACATCATCTTGACTTCTAAATGTTGCATTTATGTAATTTATCAGATTACATGTTTCTTTAGAATAAAGCAAGTACCTGGCAGACCTTGGCAAGCAAGAAAGCTAGGAATTAAGGCCAAGTCATGCATCTAATTTGGCTCCGTGAGCCAAAACATAAGCTGAGCCTGGAAGCTGACTGCACACATGTGGAAAATAGAAAAAAAAATATTAAAAAAAAAAAAAGTGCATATGTGACCAGGTAAGAAATGTGATAATATCCTCACAAGTCTAACTCTTTTTTTGGCTCGTCTTCATTGGTGACGTTGGATTCAGACAATGCAAAATGAATGTGTGGCCCCTTACTGGTTCCTGTCTCCTTGGGATGGAATGAAAGATGTCAAAAGAGAATGAAAATCTTTCTCAGACAATCATAGCCATAGGATATTGCCTGAAAAGCATATTACAGATGGAAGAAAAGTGTAAATTATTAAAACTTCTTGGTTCGATGGAAGATATGTGCTGGAAATTGTGAAAATCTTGACTTAAGTTGCCCAGCAGGTTTTATCTTCCCCATGTGTGTGTGAAGCACCACTGAAGGCAAGAATGCTTAATTAAATGCAGTTTAGGACACGATTTGGACTTGCATATACCAAGTGGATCCTGGCAATAAAAACAAATCACAGTCATTTCTGAGAACACGACTGTCCTAAGAAATCTGAGATGGAAAACAGCTCTAACATGTGCTTTAAAAATAAAGGGGAACTCTGTGGCACATATGTAAGTAATTTATGCCCAGGGACAATTTTATACTGTCAGAAAAATTAGAGATTGGAAGCACTCATTAAATCAGCTAATCCATCCCTTCCTATCAGCTAGTTCATTCTGTCACCACAGGATTATTCTATACAGTATGTTCTTACAGGAAAACTGAAATATCCCAATCCAGCAAGCTACTTAACCAACCAACTAACTTTAAGCACAGATTAGTCCCATTGACTTCAATGGAACTATACAGGTGCTTAAAATTAAGTATGCACTTAGCTATTTTCCTCAATAAGGGCCTAAATGTTTTTAGAATTTGAAAATTTCCTTTGATAGACAATTTCCTAGTCTAACAAGTCTTGAAATAACCATTTTCTCCCCCTGTTGATTCTAATACTCCTGTTTCTAATGTCTGCTAAATCATCTTGGTTTCTCTATCACGGTGCCCATACCACCCTGAATTTTGCCTTTGCATGAACACGGATACAGCCTTCCAACAGCTGTAGGTGGTTACATTCTCTGACACCACTGGCCAGGGAAAATATACGAAAACCAGACATACAGTATATATAAAATATAATATAATGTTAAATATAAATAGATTAAACATGTATTAAAATATATTAGACCATTAATAAGAAAATACGTTATTTATGGTTGTTACAAATGCCTTTCTCTTGAATTTATCTTGCTTTTTATGATTCAGCTAATCAGCTCGCTCCTATGTGCCATCTCAGCTTTGAGCGACGTACTTAAGACTGGTAAAAACAACCAAAACCCAACATGGTAAAATTAATGAACTTCAGGTACCAGAAAAGTCATAATTTGGTGACAGTAGCCAGGCCATTGATTTAGAGTGTCCTTAGGCCCAGTAGCACCCTTGTAAGACAAGGGACTACCAATGGTCACTTTTCAGGCTTTTCTATCATAAATCCCCGAATGTCCAAACATTTCTGTCCTTTGCTACTATTTATATGACGAGAAAGGGTAAGAAGCTCTCTAATCTGGAGACATATCACTAGCAAGACGCTTTTTTTCCTCTTTTATCTTTGGTTTAGATCGTTGCAAAGAAATACCGCAACTTCGAGTTCCCGACAGAGATGACGGGGCTGTGGCGGTACCTGAAGAACGCCTACGCCAGGGATGAATTCACCAACACCTGTGCGGCAGACAAAGAAATCGAGGAAGCCTACGCAGATGTGGCCAAGCGGCTCAGCAAGTCCTAACTGACCTCAGCGGTGGCTCAGTATCCCCTTTTTACAGACTCTTCTCCTTGTTGCCTTAAGACATACTTTATCATTACACTATCTGGTTGGCATCCCTAGGACTTCAGCTGTTCACGTGTATCTTTCAGGGACAAATCTGCTTCTCCCTGGAGAAAAGAGAAGGCAGCTCTAGTGCAGGGGGTGGAGACCCTTTGAAACCCCGACATAAGATCTGGCTCAACTAGTATTATTTGCAATCAGTATTGGAAATGAGTCCACTTAATTAATTTCTTGTTTCATGTTGGGGGTATAGCACCACCTGTATTCTTTGGAGTTTTAAAAATAGGAATTTAGCTGAAATTTCAAGTAAGAGAGTTAGGAACACACAGAACTGATTCTTCCCTAGGTTATTTCAAGGACCTTTTTCCCCCCAGTACTGTTGAGATCCTTGAGGCAGAGCAAAATATGAGAGAGAGAGAGAGGAGAAAAAAAGGAGTTTGATCCTAAAGGAGAAATTGTCTTAGCAGTTATATTTAAAAAACTCTCTGAATGCTTATTCTGTCTTAGCAGGCCCAGGAGTCTATAAGGTATTTATTTTTAACTTGGCGCAAGAGGGGGAAGCCTGAGTGAATATGTCAGACTTGCAGATGCTACTTTGCATAAAATTTGCATGATGCTGTTGGATCCGAATGTTTAAAGCACAAGAGAGTGAATGAACAATCGAGCAGACAGCCCTCGGAAGAGCGGGGCTAGTGCCAAAATGCCCAGTGGATCTGCGGGTTGGTAGAGACACACAGACGTAGCGGTAACGGGGGCGGCGTATTGATTCTAGTGACTAGAGGTGGAACTGGCTCAGCAAACCCAGCCACTTAGGATATTGTCGTCTTGACTGTATGGTTGCCAGTTCCTTTATGTTTGCTGTCTTGGGAAACTTGGATAGGCAAGGAGAAAGCTGTCGCCGCACACGAATTCCAGGCAGGGGAAGCCCTTGCTTCGTGTTGGGCTCCAGGTGGGTCACTTTTAAGTGCTCATCATCTCACCCCAGGAGAAGTTTGCTCTCAGAGCCTGAAAGAGGGCAGGCTAAAACTCAGGCACATTTCCAGCCAGAAATTCAGCGAGTATTCTAGCAGAAATCCATGCATGATGACTTAGTCCCGCTCATCCAGGGTTTACTCTTCCAGGTTACACGGTTCTGTATTAAGATTGTTTTCTAAAACCGATTATTTTGTTCTATCTGCACCATCTGCCTGCCACAATCTGCTTTATACTAGTGATTATTTGCACATTACTTTGGCAAATTCAGAATGACAGCTCTTTTGCCTGAAAATCATGTGCCCCAATATGTACAACAGTGCACATGGCTCTTGATTTTCAGTTTGGGGAGGGATTTATCCTTGTTTTCAAAGATAAAATAAAGCTGGGCTCTAAGGCTCCCCTTCTGATCAGAGCTGCTCCAGCTGCACTGATTTGAGGGGAACCCCAGGCTGGGGAGCTGTGACAGAGGGGCACCTCGCAGCGGGCTCGTTTGCAGCCAGAGAGCTGGAGGACAGGAGACAACATCGAGAGCCAGCCTCTGCCGCGTGATGCCGAGGACAATCTGAAGCCATCTTGTTGCTTTGGTGGAATTATTCCGCTTTTCACACTAACCCAGCTGGGAGCAGAATGTCGCTCGTTAACTGTGAAGATAGTTTGTGGTTGACTATTGTTTTGCATGCAATGGTCAACGTGTCCTGAACTTTCCAAAACCTTGGAAGAAAATCCATGAACTCCCAAGTCTTCCCCTAGAACAAGCTATTTTAACAACGGCTAGACTGGAGGGCAAAGGCTCGCACTCTTTAAAGTATTGCTGAGAAATCAGCTGGCTCAGAGAACACTAATAGCAGCCAGAAAAACCTAATGAGATTAGAAGTGTCTGCGCAAGCACATGTGGCTTGTTAAAAACATTTCTTCATGAGATCGGAATTATTTGTGATTTATTTTATTTTATAAATTAAGGCATTTATTTATTTATTTATTTTGATTGACTCGCTCCTTTCTGTCTGTCTTTCTGGCTTTGTTTTCACTCAGCACGCTGGTCAAGATGGCTCTGTCTGTTTAGAAAAGTGTTATTAGCAATGCCCTGCAAATTTGTTTCTAGTGAAAACTCTTCTATTTGATGAATGGTCCCTGGGATTTTTTTTACTTTCAGTAGGATTTGCCTAGGAGCATGCCGATCAACAGAATCCACATTTTCTCAGTTGCCTTTTTGCAGGTTTGTGCTTCAATTAGTGGCTTTGCTTAATCACAGCTGCAGCGAATCTTTGAATAAAGATTGTCCAGACATTCAGTAGATCTCAGGCAGGGTAAGTGAAAAGCAGTTCAGGGTCTGTCCTGATTTCTTCTGTCTTTGTGAATCTTCACCAATTTGCCGAATCCCACGGTTCTGAAATGTTCTACTTTGTCTTACTTTGGTTTTGCTAGAAGAGGGCCAAAACACAGTTGATCTCAGCAACTTCAAATTACATCTGTTTAAAAAAAAAAAAAAGTTTAAAAATGGTTGGGCCTACACCAAAAAGAAAATGAGCTTTCTGTAAGATGATTTTCATGTTCTTAAAATGTTTTTAGGATTTCATTATGAAACCTGAAGATCCCCAAGCTGCCTTCCTTTTAATTAATAATAAAAAAATCCTTAAATATCTTCATTTTTCTGATAAAAACCCCCAAAATTATAAATATAATGTATTGATGGATATGAGAAAGAATATGTGGAATATTAAATAGTTTTCAGTTATCGTGCCTGTTCTGTGTGAATTCAAATCTCGCTCTGCATCCTAACTTTGCAGCTTACTCACAGCTCTATTATGGGCGGATCCAAGATTATGGACAGGTTCAGGCATTCCCTGACCTTTGTTTGGGTTTGAAATCCAAGCTCATGTTTTCAGATCTGTAACTTTCGCTCATCTTTGTGCTTTCTGGCCTTAGCCATAGTCAGAAACAGGAAATACTGGAAATCCTAGGTAGAAAAGTGTTTTGCTAAGATTTTGAGCTCTGTTCTCAAGACTCAGGATCCATCACCAGTGAGATTTTAAAGGGCTCCAGACTCCTTTAGGCAGGGTATTTTTGGTGACCTTCCATTGTATTTAGAATTATAAGTAATAAATATTAATCATACAGGATTGTATATCTACATTGGCAAGGCAGCATTTCTGAAAAGAATCTAAGTGACAAGACAGACATTGCAGATTTACAATAACTTTGTTCATAAATTTTTTGCAAGATGTAAAGAAAGACATAGTGCAGAGGGGGAAGAAGCCAACAATGTGGATTTAATCATCTACATTTCAGAAATGCAGACCAAATGTCTGTAAAGATGTCCATTTCATCCAAACATTTCTTAGATATTTATTTCAAAGCTCCCTGTTCAGTCAATCCAACACTCCATTCATATTGGAACTAATATTGACTTTTCTTCTATTAGCAGGGGTAATAGAGGATCCCATATATTAGTTATTCTTATTTTCTGCTAGACTTTTTGAATTGCCAAGAGGTCATCTTGCTGCACAGGTAGGACTAGGGAAGTATCTGTTTGAAGGCTATTTAAAAGAAAGCTTCTGAGAAACATTTTTTTTCTGATAGAAGGAATCATACAATGATACTGCTTTATCAGGACTGATGTGGGATACAGAGCTACAGGTTACCAGTGCTGCTTCTATGTTTGCATCAGGTGAAAAGTCACTGCCATGGAGGAATGGCAGCCTATATCACAGAGAAGCTAGACATCTTTGTTTCCTACAGGAAAGCTCAGCTGAATTGCACGTAGCATTTATTTTGAATATGTATTTATTTTATTTTAACCCCGAGCCATCTTTCTTCCTCTCTCATCCCCGCTCAAAGTCAACTCCAAGTTAGCTGTACCTGTTCTGCCATCTCCTCGGTGCTAAGTAGGAGGGTGCTCATGGATGGGCACACAGGGAAGCACCTTCTAGCATAACCCATCCATCTGGGAGGATGAAGCAAAGAGAGCTGCCTTTCTACATTGACTAAGTTTGGCTAATTAGCCGAGTTTAAGGTATTGCAAAAATTTAGGCAGTGGAAATCCCACTTATGCAAAGCCCCAGAAACACATGGAAACATTCACTTTTTAAAATGAATTGATGTTTTAAAGAAAAGAATAACCCCGAGGTCTTGTGTCCTCCTTCATGTGTATTCTTTTAAGCATGAGGAAGTTTGCACTTGTTTATTGTTCTGCTAGATATACTCATTCTTCTTGAATTGTTTTTGACATTAAGAAATATATTTCCAGTAAGATTTTTGCCTTTCTGCTGAATCTTTCATCTCTTCATTAATTTTGATGTCTGCAATGACCTAGCAATTCCAGAGGAGGCAGGAAAGCTGTGAGGCTCATACTTGTTGAGAAGTTGAAGGAGGTAATGGTTTTTCTTGGAGAAAACAATATTAAAAGCATTTTTAAAAAAATGTGTCTTTTCATTTGGGATACTTTAACCAAGACCGATAGACTGTTTAGTCTGGATTGTGATTTTTCAGAACACAGACCTGAGCAAGCCACCATGGCTTTGCCTGGGGATTTCCCCAGGATATGCAGAGATGTTCCCTCTGAGACAGAAAATTTCCCATTTCCTTGGTCAGGAGGGATCTGCTGGGCTGTATTTGCCCTGAACTGTGAGAGCCCACCAGCTCAGTGCTAGGCAGTGAAAGTCCTGTTTCCTTCTCTCCCCTTTCAACTCATCTGCAGGGAAAACAGAAAGCATTAATCTGATTTATTTCCTTGCCCCGTGTCCCAAACATCACTCCAGCCCTAGGAAAGCACAGACACCCCGTCCAATGCTGGTTTTCAAAGCTCGATCAGTCCATCTTTTAATGTTTGACCTAAAGGTCAGAAGAGCCCATGTACCTCCTCGGGCACTCACCACGCAGCGTTACAGGATTCTGCAGCCTCTCGGAGACCTCAGCAACCATGTTATTCCCCCGTTGTCCCAAATCATTCCCCTTTCACCATTTATTGGAGAGATACTAAAGCTGAAAAGAGTCCCAGGGCCGCGCTTGAATATGGTGTGTTTTGAGCTGTGGCTCATCAGCTAACCAGCTCTGAAGGATGACATTGTCGCAGCTCAGCGGGTCGTGGCTCGGCTGCCAAACGGACCACCCGTCGCCCGTCGGAGCGGCAGCGCCGGGGTGGGAAACGAAGCTGCTCAGCCCAGCGATGGGGCAACCACGATGAAAGGTTTCGGTGGCACCTTTTCTGCGGCCCGGCTCTCTGGCTGAAGTGTGTTAGCAGCTCAGCTGGGGCCGTGATCCCGCGCTAATGAGCATTTCTAGCTTGCAGCATGTGAATAGAGACTACTCATGTGTTTAATGTTAAACATGTGCTCGCCTGCTCGCCTGGATAGGGGCCTAAAAGTCATGACAGAAAAGCCTATATTAATGAAGAGTATTATTATTCTCTTCCCTTTGAAATCTGGTGGCAGAATTCCCAGTGGGGGAATTCCCAATAGGAATTCCCAGTAGAGCCCAAGGCTACATAAGCACGGAGATGTTTCGAGCGTGAAGATGTCCTTAGAGAACAGAAAACCTTCAAGGAGAAAAGGAAGCACCAGTGATATATGGGGTCCTATTACAGAAGGAGGACACCGGCTCTGTCCCGGTGGTGACTGGAGGGACACCGCCAGCGCTGCCGGGCTCCATTCTGGGTTATCATGGGGAGGTTCGGAGCGGAGCTGGGGCCGGGCCACGCTGGCAGTGTGATGCCAAGGCATGTTCTGCTCTATCTCCAACCACGCTCCCTACGGTGGTATCCCACAGCCTAACGATGCCTCCATTGTGTCTGCCTCACTCTTATTATGAAGTGGCTCGTCTAAAGAAAACCAAGAAGGGTGGGGGAATTTTATTTTTTTTTTTTTACATATGCACGGAGTAAAAACAATCCAAATATGCTTTAATGGTTCTCAACATGATACTGTCAATTCTCACCACAGGGTGGAATTTGTTGGTGGAAATTAAATTAAATTAAATTAAAACAGAAAAGCTCGGCTATTGCTAATGGGTACTACTGGGAGCCCTAAAAGCTGTTTGCAGCGTAGAACCATAACAGGAGTGAACATCCCTTAATTCCCAGAATCACTTGGGTTGCACAGGGTCATTTCAGCTTATTCTGCTGCACTGCTGAGAAGTTGCTCTTTCCCTGTCTCCCTAGGTCTATAAACTCTGAAGAATTTAGGAAATGGCTACGGGCACCACATTAATCTTTTTCACTTTTTTCCCCCCCCTTCATTAAATTAACTACTTTAGTTTGGAAGTAAGCTATAAGTAAATAGAATTTGCAAACAGCAGATTTCTCTACTTTTTTCATTAAGGAAGTTTTTAAAAGCTTTGAGGAAATGAGAGGTCATCCCCCGCTTTGGGAATAAGCTATGGTATAAAATATATGTAGAAGTGTGATTTTAAGCGAGAAGATTACACTTTGTTTTAAGGAGCAAAAGTTTTAAGGACTAAACAGAGGACTCCAGAAATTGCAATAGATTCAGTTCCAATCTCCGTTGTTTTATATATTCTTTTTTAATTACTGATTGGACAACATAGAAAGTATATGTATATATTCACTTTATTTAACTGCATTATTTAATTCAGTAGTGCTGCAAACTGTGTTGGGATGGAAGTCGGCATGAAGAGGGAAACATACTCTTGAAACAGCACTGTTGTTTCTGTCTCTTTGATTTTGTTCCCACTGGAGTAAACAAGAGCCGCACCGTTCCGTTGTGTAGAAGCAGGATCTCGACTTCACGCGTCCAAATAGCCTGGCGGTCTCTTTGGGGGACGGGGTAATTTGCTGTTTAGCCATCTGAGTCTCGCAAGGGGCGCAGCGCGTTTCGGAAGGGGTCCGGGACCGTCCGTGGGCGGAGGGATAGCGTTGCTTGCGAAGGACGGCAGCGAATCCCCCCCGCGGTTAGAAAATGAGATTAAGCCGTCATGAGATGCGGACTGGCGAACCCTCAACCAGACACACTCGCCCGGCAGCGCAGCCGCTAAACTGGTCTGACATCAGGAACCGCAGCGTCAGAGCTTGGCCTCAGAAGTGAGTCAAAGCGGCATCTCTGTCACCAGTCGTTTTCTATTTATAACGACACGGATCTATTTGGTAATCGCGGGGAGGCACAACAGGAGTGGGCTTTGTTCTGCCTCAATCGCCTTTCTCGTGCGGGTGCGTTTAGACACAGCCTTTGGCCCCGTGCCGCACACCGCACACACCCAAGGCGGGCGGTTCTGGCACAACAACGCACACCCTGTCGTGCTTGAACGCTCAAAGGCTCCTGCGCTGAGGCAGTAAACTCCGGCTAAAAGCCTTAAAAATGTTCCCTGAAGTCTGCTGAGCTGCCGCCCTGCCTCACTTCTCATTTCCAACGCCATTTTGCGTCTGCGCCTTGGGTTTCAAATAAACCAGGAGCGTGTCGCATGGTTTAGGGCTGGAAATTACTGGGCAGAATGAACCACAATAAATTGGGGTGAAAAACCCCAAACCCCCACCCAACCCTCCTTCCTAGTGCAAAACTGGCTGCTCGTGCACGTGACTGCGTTTTCAGAGGATGCGAATACAATTCCCAATAGCTGCTTGGGTTGGGTTTTGGTTTCTGGAGAACAGGTCCTCATCTGTGCAAATCCTCAGAGCTATGATGGTAACCCACCCATCTTTCTTTTTATTTTTTTTTTTCCTAAAAAATTGAAAGGTCCTTCAATTTGTGTAGAAATTTGTGATCTAGCGATGGATAGATTTATTTTTGTAGTCTGGCTGTTTTCAGTTCTAAAGCCTGAAGATCAAAACCAAATTGCAGAGTGAGATTTGGGGGTGAGTGGAAATGCTTTTTTTTTTTTTTTTCCCCAAAACCCACTCATTTTCAAATCCTAGCTCATTTAGGGGACAGTCCTGGTTACTTTGAGGGGAGCCTGAAGTTGAAAGAGAGGAAGGGGAGCCCACTGTAGGTGCAACTGTCCTTCTCCTGAGAGAGGACAGCAGGAACCAGTCTGGAAGTCCTAAAATGTGTATGGACAGGTTTTCCACCTTCATTGTGAAAGCAACCTGCTCAGAGACCTGAGTGGCCCTAAAAATGCCCCCAGTTGCTTAAAAATTGCAATGCCATTAAAAAGGAAAATTTGTGATGTGATCAATGACATGACGATCAGACATGGTACCTCTTTGGGGCATTACACAGGCAAAAAATAGCTCATTCGGAAGGACACTCAAATTTTTAGGTATGTGCCGAGACCCAAGTTCAGGACTGGGTTTTCTCCTACGAAATGTCATTAAGCTCAGAAACACCTAATGGCTGGTGGGACTGTCACCACCTGATCTGCTGGGGTAAAAGCAAAATCAGGAACTCTTAAGGAGAAAGCAGGAATGATCTTTAAATTCAGACCTGCTAAGCTTCACAGAAAAGTCATTTATTTGTAAACAACTATTTTACAGTGGTTGACAGTGAAAAGTAACTGTGCATCTCGGGGTCTCCATCAGATAAGAAAGAAAGATGGGATAAATCCCTTCGCGTACTTGTGATTTTCAGTTGAGGCATAACCTCTGTTAATGGGTGATTTTAGATCAGACTGTAACCTTTTTGGGATAAGAACTACCTATTTCTTTTCCAGATGTGCAGCTCCTAACACAACAGGAGCCTGACTAGAGCCTTTGTGTGCTGCTCTGACCCTCGTAGTGTATAATCATAGGAATAATATAAATAAAATATAATTGCAGTTCACCTTTAATATTATGGTTGTGTGGCTATGCTCTCTCAGCCGTGAATAAAATCAGTGTCCTTTTTGTATAATAGGTAGCATATCGTATTATTGAAGAAGCATTTAAATTTAATTTTTAAAAGCAAAAAGGTATCTGGTCAGTGTTTCATTTTAAAGTTTTGGATAAATATGCAAACATTTATTTTGTATCCTTCAAATGAGTATGTGTTAAATGAAGAAGTCCACCTTCCCGAGTTGGAGCTGTTCATAATCTTATATTCCAAGAGTGATTATCACCTGATAATTTAAATAAAAGTGGTTTATTTTCTCATTGGATTATTCCTGAACTTTTGTTTAATTGGATAACTGTTTGTTTTTGTTTTTTTTTAAAAAACAGGCAACATTCCCTTGGCTGCAAGAAAAAATGTGCGCTCACAGCTTGAATACAGCTGTACTCATCATTGGATCTAAAAGTTGATTTAATAGGAAAAAAGAGAAAGATGTCAAGGATGAGTGAGCTATGTCTGTGTTAGAAAAACCACCATGGCCGGTGTATAACTCACGCACCGTCCCCCAGATGTTGGTGTAGCTGGTGGCCCTGTGTTGGCCTGGACCAGAGAGGTCTCTCCAAGGCAGTGTCCCAGCGCAGCAGGTGGGATGTGAGAGCCTGTGGGGTTATAATACAGGTCTATAAAATAATGGATGGGGTGAAATGGGGAATGGTTATTCAGTATTTCTCATATCACGGGTTATGTGTTCCTAATGAAATAATCAAGCAGCAAATCTGAAGCAAACAGAAAGAAGTGCCTTTTTACACAGCGTATAATTAAACTTTAGAGCCCTTTACCAGACAATGCCGTGCAGAGCAAAATGAATATAGGGTTCAAATATGAAGATTGTAAATTCATGAAGAACAGATCCATTAAAGTTGTTAAATGTGAAAGTTTGGAAGTAATTTCCAGGTCAAGAAGTCCCTAAATATCAGGGAGAGGGTCCAGGGAGAAGTAGGTTTCCACTTGCCTTATTTCTTATATTGCTTCTGCTGTGAGAAGTGAGACACAGGTGAGGTAGGGCTGGGTGGCTTGGCTCCAGGATGGTCTTTCTGATATTACGATATACAAATGTGAAGTACTGGAAATTCTAACCCAGCATAAAACTTCAAATTTAGCTTCTCCAAAGCAAACCACTTCCAGCGAGGAATTAGAGACAGAGGCTCTGAGTCCCTGTCACAGCAAATGACAGGGAATCACCATCCATCTGAAATAACAAGAGTTCACCATCATCCAACAGCTGCAACTGGATGGAACAAGTTGGATTTCTCCTACTTTAGATGTCCATTTTTTTTCTCGTCCCCAGAGACTGCCCCTTGGGCCACATCTCTCTAGTACCACATCTGTCTTGATGTAATGTGTCACATAAAACTGAGAAGTTTTTTCAAATTCTTCAAACCCAAGCTGGTGTCAGCCTAATTCTTCTGCTTTAACTGGTGCTGAAATATTCAGTTATGCAGAACTGTATGAGTCCAAGGCCATGGCTCACTGCCTCTGGACTAAGCCCTCAATGTGCGAGCACCAAGATGCACCTTCAAAGCAGACGTGGTCTTTCCTTTTCTCTCTGATCATGGCAGCATGGAGGAAAAGCAGGGCATCTGCAAAACTCAACATCAAGTGTACCAAAGACTGAATAAATAAGGTAATGCAATCCCTTTTCCACCTAATTTGTAGCCAGTCCTGAATGGAAGCACAGCTTTGCTCACTCAACTGCCGCTCAACTGCATGAGGTTTGACTGTGGCCAACAGTATGAAGGGTGATTGGTGACACTGCCATGCCTTTTCTCATAGGAACCCAACACCTTGTAGTGCTCCATCCTGTCACCGAGTTGCCAGAACCCCATGCATGAGACTGCGCCGTCCCATTGAGCATCTCTGAGAGTGGCCAGCACTGAATGCTTCAAAGGGTGGTGCCAGGAACTCCAGCACTTGGGGTTTGTCATACTGACCAGGCACAAAACGTGCTCCACACTGGTGGTGGTGTTTTAGTGTTTAATTCATTAAAAATAGGTAGCTGTAGCTCTGGCTCCTCTCATTGTACAAACAAACCTGACACTGGTCTCAGGCTCTCCAGACACTGGTCTAGATGATATTTTAGGGTAGTGATTGCATCAGATCCATCAGGCACTGTGTAAAATAAGAGATTTCTGTGCATGAGTGACTGTGATTGCAGACCTGAATGATGAAAAATGGGGTGAGTAACAACCTGGATCACTCATCATTTTTCCTGTCTTCATTTTATCATTCCTTATGCGTCTGCTCTGAACGAGCCAAAGCTTTCCCCTTTCCACAGCCCTGTCTCTATGCTGCTGGTCATTTTTTTTTGGTCATTCGGTCTCTGAAGGATCGCTTCTACCCAGCTAATCGCTCTATCTGACGGGGATTTGTACTGCTGTCTCTCCCTGCTTGCCGCGTGAAAAATAGAGTCCTTAGTGGGTTCCGTGGAGCTGCTGGCACCTTCTCCTTCAGGGATGGGGTGGGGGAGCTTTGTCAAAGAGGGCTTAGTTTGGGTTTTCATTTTTATCTCAATACCTGCTGTAACACTCTACTCATCCTGCTAGACACGCTGCAATCAGTCCAGTCTGCGCCGGGCAAGAGTTTAGACATTTCAGGTGTCATCCATCCTTCATATCTCGTGCGTGCCTTTCCTTTCATGAGCCCAGCAGATGCCTTTAATTGCCAGCCACTGCTCTTGGCTTTCCAAGAAGTAGCAGAGGAACTATGGAGTCCCTCTGGCGAAGGATGAAACGAAGGGGCCCAGCAGTGTTATGACATTTTCTTGCACTGAGTTGGCTTTGGGAAGAATGGGCTCTTTCCTCCCGTTAGATAAGCACAGAAATGTTAAGCAGATGCTTGCAAAACATCAAACAAATATATACTTTAAAAAAAAAAAATAAATATAGGCTATACCCACATGCCCCATAATCTGGCCAATATTCAGCCACCGCTAACAGTGTCTAGCCTTTCTCTGGTGAAGCCTGGAGGAGAAGGGAAAACCCTCAGTCTAGTCACTCCGCAGCAGGACTGCAACTGGCTCCGCCAGCACCCTCGTCCCAGGGCTGAACGTGGCCGTGCCAGTGGCCGGTGGCCGGTCTCCCATCCGCCCCCTTGTTCAGCAACTAGAGGGAAACACAGCCCTTCTCTCCCCTTGTGTTGTGTGTACACTCCAGGGGCTTTAATCTGTTTAAGTTTCTCCTTAAATCAGCATTGGGGAATGCAAAGGGGAATTTCATGCCATAGGGAAGAAGGTGCAGCAGCCTGGAAAGCCTAAATTGCCAAAAACAAAAAGAAAGGGTGTTTTCTCTAACGCTTAAGTAACCCTTATGCTCCTGATCTCTAGAGCACAGATAATAGGGGGGATCTCTTCTAGTTCCCTGGCGTAAGAAAGCCACAGGTTTTGGGAAAAGCTGGGTGGAAGTATATTCATTGAGATGCGTGAGAAAGAATTTATTGCATGAAGTCCCTCTTCCCTCAACCCTTTGCTAAAACAATATTAAAGAACTTAACCGGTGCCAAGGGAAGGACTTTTGAAAACCTGCTGGAGTCCAGGTAGCCCTTGCAATCTTCATTCACCTCCTCCTGCAGGTGGGTACCAGCTTTCATCGGCTCACGTACCCCATCCTGCACAGCTCCTGCCCCCTTCGGCGCCCTGAACGGGTGATGCAATGTGTTTTCTCGGCAATGTGCGCTGCTGGGCCTTCTTTATTCCCTCTTACTCAGCCTGTTAGGAAGCTCTTTAAAATCGTGGTGGTGTCATGTGCTTCCTACAGCAGCGTTGTTTGTAACGGCTGCACAAACATTCATTAGATCACTCCCGCTATCCCTAAGGGGGACAGGGTGATGTTTCACAGCGTGGGAACCCAGGCTGAGATCTCCAGATACGAGTTTTCACTTCGGATGCTCGGTTTCACCTATTTAAGACATGATTTTTCACATTTCACAGTACCTTGCACTCCTCAGCACTTTCAGGGTACCAATGAATTCATATTCAATGCGCCGGGAAAACTCCCAGTCTCTGGGACAAACTGGCACAAAATGGCTCTTGTCCATACTGGTTTTACTCTCCTAAACTGGATGGCTGCCTGAAAACTGCTTATTAGAAACAGGCTCTGGAGAAGCGAACTGCCAAACGATGCTGGGGACAGAATAGTTCGGGAGGGTGCTAGGTGGCCTGAGCCAAGAGGGATCTCACAGTCGAGACATACATATGTATATATATGGCGTGTATATATGTATATACACTAAGTAGTAAAGGCAGGTCTTTGGGGTACATTTCCACTGCTTTTAAGTGCAGCTGGGAATGCTCAGAGCTCCTGCACCTCAACTGCTGCCACCGCAGGTCCCAGTGCCACCATAAAAAGTAGCAAATTTGGCTCAGATGAACAGTAGTTGTTTCCTAAGTTCGGCGTGTTTGACTTTGCAAGTGCAGTAATGTTTTAGTGTAGCTTTTCTTTGAATAATGTTTTGTGCGCGTGTGTATGTATGCACACACCCATATGCATATTTATTTATACAATCTACATGTATGTATGCAACCACGGCAGCATCCTCCCCTCTGAGAAGCATTTTAATTCTGGGTATCTGCGGTGATCCCACGACATCGGTGCAGTTGGTGTTTGAGCTGTCGCCAGGGACCAGCTGGCTTTTGCACCGTGTCTCTGCTGAAGCCCAAGCCAAGCCTGGGTCCTAGGGAGGTTATTTATCTCACGGCAGCCAGAGTCGTGCTGCCGTGCCCCTTCGGCCGGGAAAATTCACTCCCCCTTGCCATGGGGCACTATTCCCCAGGGAGAGCCTGGCGGCTGTCAGAGGCTGTCGGATGCTTCGCTCCCCATCCAGCCAGAGTAGCGCTCATATTTATGGTGTATGGGCTTAAATCTTTATTCATAAAGCAGCAGCTTTAGCTTTTCATTGTCAACGTGGATGTTGAACTAATCAGAAAGGGGAGCAGGGGAAGGGTGGGGACCGGAAAAGAGGAGTTTGTGGGAACATAACAATGTTAAAGAAAAAACTCTGCTTGCTGTCAGTTAAGTCGCTCCATTAGTTACCTCTACCATTATGGATTCATTTTAAGATCCAGACTTCAATATACATAACTTTAAATCACTAACATCCTTCATGGCTCTGTGATTTGCTGGTTCCATATGTAGCCTCTTGGCCCATTGCGTTGGCACAGGTTCAATTCCCGTTCTTCCTTTGGGTTACGGTTTCCTTGCTTTGATGGGGGGGATCGGGAGGGGAAGAAGAGGGAAAGAGCAAGAAAGGGGTGATGAGATAGAAGGCAAGTGATGGGGGAGCGGGAAAGAATGGGAGGAAAAGAGAGGAGCAAAAGGAAAAGTAGAAATAATACAAATGGAAAGAAACAGCTCGAAATGAAGAGCAAGAAGTAAAGAATCGGCGTGGAAAAAGCAGAAAGAGGAAAACAATGAGAAATACTGTCAGGAGCAGCTGTCCCCGTCCCGCTGCTTGCGGCAGCGCTGAGATACTGAGGAGCAGGAGGAGAGGGCTGAGACAGCCTTTCCCAGGCGCCTGAGATGGCAGTGCCACGCCGCTGCTCGTCCCCGCGCACACGGGCTCAGTCCCCGCCTGAACTTTGTAATTAAGCTCACCGAGATTTTGCTTGGGGTCTGGGCTGACAGCTGTATTGAATTTTGGTTTATTGTGTGATTTATCAGGGCCGTCGATGGGCGTTTGGATGATTTAGTGCTGCAAAAATACCTTGGAATGCAACGCACAGCAATATCTGCATTATTAATAACAATAATAATAAAGATAAATGTCCTTCCCCAGAGCTTTCGATGGCCGTGCCACTCAATTTAACATTTTAACAGTGGCATGTGGCCTCTCCATGGCACCTGGTAACGTCTGATGGATTCGAGCAGGCAAAGAAAAGGTTATTTGTCAAACGCTCAGCCTCAACTGTACGGTATTTTGAAAGCTCCAGGTCAGAGCAGCCTGAGCCGCATTCCTGTCCCTGACATCCAGCGAGACTGAACTTTGTCATGTTATTAAGCTGTCAGCAGCGCTGGGGCGTTATTTAGATTTCTGGTGGGAACTCCTTGCACATGCTTGGGGTGCTCTAGTGGGATTATATCAACACCATTGTAAAACACACACAAATGAGCTGTGCTGTAATTACCACATGAAGACCTCGCTTGGCTGGGTTAATCAGCAGAGAATGGAAATACCAGATAAACACAAATGGGCCACCAGGATGTTTATTCCAGTGGCAACAATGCCATTGTTCCCTATGAGACCAGCCTGATTCTGGGGCTCCTCTGGCAGCCAAACCACTGGCTGCTGAGCATCTGTGCCATGCACGGAGGAGCAATGTGGGGCTCTGCTTCCTCCCCTGCACCACGGTCCTACAGGCGTGACCAGCAGGACCGGGGCTGGGGAGATGCAGAGGCACTAAGGGATTTCTATTGATGTGATAGTTGCTGATTTTAAATTAAAAAAAAAAAAAAAAAAGAGAGAATGTTTTTCTCTACATCCTTGCTCCAGTTCGATTCAAAGATTTGCTTTGTGTGAGACTCTTGTGCCCACCAGGTAGGACAGAGGCTGCTTTCTGTGCCCCCCTCCCCGCGATGCTCTCTGAGGGGAAGGGGCAATTACGGCTTTATCAGTTCCAGCTGCCTGTCGCAAGGGGAACGCTTGGGAAAAGCAGCTGCCTGGGGATTTTTGTTCTGTTGGTTGCCATTCAACAAATGACATTTTAACATGCTTTTACAGTTCACTTTTTGGAGATAGAAACAACCTGATTTAAATTGACTGCACTGCTCTGTAGCCACAAGCCACAGGGGCCAAGGGTGGCACCACGGATAGTGGTTTGCCAAGCAAATTACGGAGCCATTGGAAAATGTCCTTGTCTCAGGTGTTTGCTACAACCTCCACAGCTCTGTCCATGGACAAGGGGTTGCCCAAGCACTCCTTAAGTCAATGATGGTGCTATCTGGAGAAGTTTGGATGAGCAGTGAAGATGGATGTGCCTAGCTCTGTCAGGAGCTGATGGCAGAGCACTTGGTTAATCCCATCCCCTGGAAAAACTACAGGGAAGCATAAGGCATGGTGACAAATAGTGAATGGGTAACACAAGCATCATTTCACACAGCAAGATTTGAAAGAAGTTTTCCAGACATCCTGACATCCTATTATAGTAATGCAGCAATATAACAATGAAAATACATAACAATCTATGTCAATAATTCAATAAGTGCTTGAAGTGACTGTGCTACTCCCATGAATTTGCAGTCCAAAATGTCTTACTGGAGCCTCCATTTGCAGAGAGAGGATTGTCCAAAGATGTTCACTCATCACTCAAATGGCTGGGTTAGTAGCTCAGCCCTCATCTCCTGGACAGTGATGGAAAAGGAGGGAGGTTGGACTAGATGACCCATAAAGGTCCTTTCCGACCCAAATTATTCTATGATTCTATAAAGCACCAGACCATCAGTGCCTTCTCATTCCTGGCATAAATAGAGGGGCTTGCAGGAAGGTTTTCTCCTCTGTAGAAAGGGAGGGGAGAGGAAAAGGGTGGTGTTGAGTTACAAGAGAAACCTAGAGACAGGGTGCTGGGGAGAGAAAGCCAGAGCCAAAAAAAAATGGTGTTTCCTCAGGGCCTTTTTGCCATCTGCTGGGTCTATGGAAAAGTATAGCCAGACCATGCTCTGAAAAGCTCCTCTCTGAGTCACCAGGTGTCTCTGTCTTCCCTCATTTTGGGCCCTACATGGACAACAGAGACAACAATCTCATTGCTCTTTCTTCTTTCCTGTTCTGTTTGCCATATCTATCTCTGCCGTGAACCATGTTAGCTCTTGACCTCCCATCTCATGTAGCAGGTTGAGGTCTACCATGCTCAGCATTGGGGCTAAAAATGCAATTGATAAATAACACCGACCCACAAACCCTCACCTCCTCAGTGCCACCACCGCTATAGCAGACAAAGGAATGGACACCACAGATCTGCTCCTCTCCTGCCTTTATCCACTCCTTAGAGAGACCAGTGAATTTGTGATGTTTCCCAGGAGCCCCCTGAGAGCTGTGAGGGTGGCTCCTCACCTGCAGGGACCCAACCAGGAACCTCTTGCAGCGCTGGTGACTTGGGGTCCCAGGGGCACAATTCATTCTTATCATCAGTTTTGGAAAATATGAATAGACGGTTCATAGATCTTCTGTGTGTGACTCCTCTGTTGTGGGCTCTTCTGAGCAATGTCTGTCCCAGATGAAAAATATTCTTCAGCCAGAAGGAAATTCTCATTAAAAAACGTAATCTAGTAAAACTTTTCCATATAAAACTGCTGGTTTGGACACTCACTCAAAACCCTGCCAAAACAATTAATCTTCATTTACTAACCAGGATACCGAACTTAAATATCTCATTTAAAGTCAGTATTTGGAAATGAAATTACATTTTTAAGTAAGACAGCAGCTCAAAGGAATTGTTCCTTCCAGTGCATTGAAACGGGTAATTTTTGGCTGACAGCCACTGTCACCTTGTGTTCCCCTAACCTGCTTTACTCATTTGCCGTCCTCTGACACGTGGGTTGGGTGAACATCTTCATTTGTGTGTACTGTGGTACATAACACAGGGGACACACAATTTTACTACACATGAAATATGAATGGAGAGGAAGAATAAATGTCTTCTACCTCAGGGGCGGGTTCAGGCAGCTCCTGTCTTCTTTTCGTGGGTGTTCAAAGCCGCCCAGATGCAGCTTGGGTGGGGATCTTTTGTTTCTTTGACACCCACTTGAAAAAAATCCATAGTCACATACTTACCCTTAAATCCAGGGTTGAAGTCAAGGGGATTATATGGTCTGTTGGTCTGGGATAGAGTTTAGCGTGTGCTTGAAGACATGCTCATTTGGTTTACTGAATAGGAGCATTTCTACCAAGTTTAAACAGAGAGTGATTGATTTAAAAAAGAAAAAAAAAGCTAAGAAAAAGGGAGATCGTCAATGTCACTGGATGGAGGTGACACAACAAGAGGAGAACCTTCACGTACCTCCATCCTCTGAACAGCGCTGATCAACACCTTTAAAAGTCAGTTCTTCCTTAAAGTGTCGGCAGCCAGGCACTAAAAACTGGTGAAAAATAAATCATTAGGAATATCTGAAACATAAAGATAGGTAGACAATAGAGTTTGGAATAATTAAGAATTATGCAGTGATGAATTGTTCACTATGTAACCCACATTTTCCTTGTGGTTTTATGAGATGTCCAAACCACAACATGTCTTCAGCAGGAAAATAAACACCTTTGCTTCCAGAGCGCTGCATGTTTCATATTCTGCAGGACCAAGATTTCTTGCTTTGGTACTTAGTTGCTTTCTCTTTGCCATCAGTTACGATCTTGTGCAGGTTGCAA